>UESW01004294.1:386129-905129 GCA_900491605.1 Calamus simplicifolius
TATAACTTGGAGGACTCAGTGGCTACCTTGGCTCTGAAGCGAGGGCTCCGCCCTTCCCGTTTCGCGTATTCTCTTGACAAGAAGCCGCCGGGTTCCTACTCCGAACTCCTGATCCGCGCCCAGAAGTACATCCGGGTAGATGAAGCTGACTTTTCTCGGCGTGAGGCCGGCGGGAGTTTACCTCGGAAGCCAACCCAGCCAGAACCTGCGGAAGCCCGCCCCAGGAGGCCCGAGCCTCCTCGCCGACCAGACAACCGCCCTCGACCTCCTGCACCAAGAGAAGGGCCGTACACTCCGTTGCTTGCTCCCATATCCCAGATCCTGCTCGAGATCGAAGGGGAGCCTTACCTGCAACGTCCTCCTCCCATCAACCCGAAGATCCCCCGGAACAAGAACCTCTACTGCCGTTACCACCGGGACCATGGCCACAACACCGACGACTGCCGGCAGCTGAAGAAAGCCATTGAAGATCTCATTCAACAGGGCCACCTGAGGAAGTTCGTCCAAAGGAACAACCCAGGAGCTCCCGGCCCATCAGCGCCTGCACCGCCGATGATTGATAACGCCCCGACGGAGAAGACGGTAGCGATGATCTCCTGGGGGGCAGGGGGCCCGCCGAAGAGACCAAGGGGAGAGGGAGGAGCGGAGGCTGTAATTCCTTTTTCGAAGAGGACCTAGAGGGGGTTGTAAACAAAGATGATGATAGCGTCGTCGTATCCATGACAATTGCTAAGCACCCTGTAAAACGAATCCTGGTCGACAGTGGAAGTTCAGTAGATGTTTTAAACTACGACGCCTTTGTTCGCATGAACCTGTCGCATGAGTTACTTCAACCTGTCGTCACGCCTTGATGGGATTCACGGGGGATTCTGTGAGGGTCGAGGGGAGATTACTCTTCCTGCGACAGCCGGAATGGCTCCGTGCCAGAGCACTGTCCTTATAAAGTTTTTGGTGGTCCGTGTGCCCCTGGCGTACAATGCGATTCTTGGGAGGCCCGGGCTCAACCTCTTGGATGCCGTCATTTCCACCAAGCGAATCCTTGTGAGGTTCCCAACCACCAGCGGGATCGGCGAGATGCGAGGAGAGCAGGACCTACCGGCGCTATGCTATCACTTGGCCCCCAGTCCCCAGGGGCAGTGCTTCGCACCACCGTCGACATCGACATCGGAAACTCTTGACCCACAGGACTTGGAGAGGAGGGGGGAACCGGCCGAGCGGCTGCTTACCTTCCCCCTCGGGGAGGACCCCGCGCAGACGGTTCGAGTCGGAGCTTCGCTTCCTGACGAAGCCCGTGACCAGCTCCTAACCTTTCTGGGCCAACGCCGACGTCTTCGCGTGGTCGGCATCTGACATGCCCGAGATCCCGGAGGAGGTGATTACACACCAGCTCAACATCTGACCAGAGTGCCGGCCCATCAGGCAGAAGAAAAGGAGTTTTGCTCCGGACTGGCAGAAGGCTGTCGACGAGGAGGTGCGGAAGCTGTTGGCGGCTGGCCACATTCGAGAGGTGCGCTACCCCGACTGGTTGGCGAATGTCGTGATGGTTCGGAAGGCCAGTGGGAGCTGGAGGATGTGTGTGGACTTCACCGACCTCAACAAGGCGTGCCCCAAGGACAGCTTTCCGCTCCCCCGAATCGACCAGCTGGTGGACGCCACTTCCGGGCACGGGACGCTCAGTTTCATGGATGCGTTCTCGGGGTACAATCAAATCAAGATGAGCTCAGTAGACGAGGAGGCAACCTCCTTTGTCACGGAGAAGGGGATCTACTGTTACAGAGTGATGCCTTTCGGGCTGAAAAACACCGGGGCCACTTATCAAAGGTTGATGAACAAGGTTTTCGAGAATCAGCTGGGGCGCAATATGGAGGTCTATGTGGACGACATGCTGACTAAAAGACCAGCGCAGAAGACCATGTGACCGATCTCGGGAGACTTTCAGCAATCTGCGCGGTACCGGATGAAGCTCAACCCCCACAAATGCGCCTTTGGAGTGGCGGCCGGCAAGTTCCTGGGTTTCATGGTGACCCAGCGCGGGATCGAAGCCAACCCCGACAAGATCAGAGCTATCCTGGAGATGCGGCCCCGGTCAGCAAGAAGGAGGTGCAGCGCCTGACGGGGAGGGTGGCGGCCTTGAGTCGTTTCATGTCAAGGTCGGCGGAGAGGTGTCTACCCTTTTTCAAGGCGCTGCGCAAGATTAACGGCTTCGAGTGGACGAAAGAATGTCAGAGCTCCTTTGAAGAATTGAAGCAGTTTCTCTCCACTCCACCGCTGCTATCCAAGCCCGAAAATGGGGAGGAGCTCTTCCTGTATCTGGCCGCTTCCCCGGAGGCCGTCAGCTCGGTACTGGTGCACATGGATACCGACGGAGCTCAGAAGCCAATCTACTACACCAGCAAAATACTCCATGACGCGGAGACCAGGTATTCAAAAACTGAGAAGATCATCTTCGCGCTGGTGGTCTCTACTCAGCGCCTTCGGCCTTATTTTCAAGCTCATCCCATCGTGGTGCTTACGGATCAGCCCCTGCGAGCTATCCTGTCTCGCCCCGACACCTCCGGCTGGCTGGCTAAATGGGCCATCAAGCTAGGCGAGTTCGATCTGTCCATCCGACCGAGGTCAGCCATGAAGTCTCAGGTGTTGGCGGATTTCCTAGTCGAATGCTCCTGGACCAAGAAGGACGTGGAGGAGGCGCAACCGGAGGAGTTTGGGGACCCCCCCTCATCAGGGGAGGTGGAGGATTGGATCCTGCATGTGGACGGAGCGGCAAACTCCCAAGGGAGCGGAGCCGGGCTCATCCTTGCAAGCCCGGAGGGAGATGTTGTAGAGTACGCCCTCAGATTCCAGTTCCCGGCGACCAATAATCAGGCGGAGTACGAAGCCCTGCTGGCGGGGTTGAGATTAGCCAAGGAATTGGGCGCGGGGCGCTTGAGGGCCTTTACCGACTCTCAGCTCATTTCTGGGCAAATTACTGGCGAATATGAGGCTAGGGACCCGATCATGTCCCGTTACCTGAGCAAGGTGCAGTCCCAGGCGTCTCATTTTTTCTTACTTCCGTGTCAGCTATATCCCCAGGGCAGAGAATGCCAGAGCTGACTCCCTGTCCCGCTTGGCCACTTCGGTCGATGGGGCGTTAGGGAGGACATACGTGGAGCATCTACCAGCCCCAAGCATTGAGACCGCGGAAGGAGTGTTGTCAGTGGAGTCGGAGCCCTCCTGGATGGATGCCTACATCCGATACTTGACCGACGGTACCCTCCCGGGGGACCCAGCGAGGCCAAACAGCTTAGACGAAGGGCCCCGAGATTCTTGATGATGGACGGGAAGCTTTATCGAAGATCATTCTCATATCCGGTCCTTAGGTGTGTAGGGCCATCGGAGTCGGATTATATCCTTAGGAGATCCATGAAGGCATATGCGGGAGTCATCTGGGGGCAGAGCCCTGGCTTACAAGGCTCTGCGCCAAGGGTACTTCTGGCTGACGATGAAGGAGGACGCGGCCGAGCTTGTCAAGAGGTGTGACATCTGCCAACGTCATGCCAATATCCAGCGACAACCGACATCTAACCTGACCCCCGTGATGGCGCCTTGGCCCTTTGCCCAGTGGGGCATGGATATCTTGGGTCCATTTCCCCCGCTTCCGACAGCGAAAGTTCCTCTTGGTGGCGGTGGACCACTTCACCAAGTGGGTCGAAGCTGAGGCTTTGGCCAAGATTACCGAGAGCAAAGTAAGATCTTTTTTCTGGAAGTCAATCATATGTCGGTTTGGCCTGCCACGCACACTGGTCACCGATAATGGCCGTCAGTTTGATAATGCACCTTTTCGGGAGTTCTGCTCCGAGCTGGGTATTTTTCAAAGATTTACTTCCGTCGGACATCCTCAAACCAACGGGGCGGCTGAAGTAATCAACCGAATCATTCTCCAAGGACTGAAGTCTCGGCTGGACGGTTGCAAGGGACGTTGGGTAGAGGAGCTCCCCAACGTGCTATGGGCCTATCACACGACGCCTCGAGCCCCCACTGGAGAGACGCCATTCAGCCTAGTTTTTGGCTCAGAAGCTGTTATCCCCGTGGAGATCGGAGCACCTAGCCCCCGAGTGGAGGCTTACAGTGAAGAAGGAAATTCTGACCAACTGAGAGCCAACCTCGACCTGATGGAGGAAATGCGGGGCAGGGCGCGGCTTCGAATGGCAACCTACCGGCAACGGGCCACGAGGTACTACAACGCGCGCGTACGCCCCCAACGTTCCTACCAGGAGACCTAGTTCTCCGGCGGGCTGAGGTCTCAAAGCCAACTGAAGGAGGTAAGCTAGCCCCTAACTGGGAAGGACCCTACCGGATCACCGAGACGCTGCACCACGGAGCTTATAAAATTGAAGGACTTGATGGGACGCCACTTCCTAGGACGTGGAATGCGGATAACCTCCGCCGGTATTATCAGTAATGTATCCATTTTTTCATGTTAAGCATCGTCTCCGTGTTTGTTTGGGTATTCATCCCTTGTTCAATGCTAACAAGATTCAATTCTAGTTATCTGAATCTTCTCAAAGCCCTGCACCAGCCAGGCATATGCCCAGTGTACCACTGGCAGAGCGGTGTACCACCGGCTCTCAACAACAAAAGCCCGGCACTTCGTCGGCACTCAAAGCCCTGCACCAGCCAGGCATAAGCCCAGTGTACCACTGGCAGAGCGGTGTACCACCGGCCCTCAACAACAAAAGCCCGGCACTTCGTCGGCACTCAAAGCCCTGCATCAGCCAGGCATAAGCCCAGTGTACCACTGGCAGAGCGGTGTACCACCGGCTCTCAACAACAAAAGCCCGGCACTTCGTCGGCACTCAAAGCCCTGCACCAGCCAGGCATAAGCCCAGTGTACCACTGGCAGAGCGGTGTACCACCGGCTCTCAACAACAAAAGCCCGGCACTTCGTCGGCACTCAAAGCCCGGCACTTCGTCGGTACTTAAAGCCCTGCACCAGCCAGGCATAAGCCCAGTGTACCACTGGCAGAGCGGTGTACCACCGGCTCTCAACAACAAAGCCCGGCACTTCGTCGGCACTCAAAGCCCGGCACTTCGTCGGCACTCAAAGCCCTGCACCAGCCAGGCATAAGCCCAGTGTACCACTGGCAGAGCGGTGTACCACCGGCTCTCAACAACAAAAGCCCGGCACTTCGTCGGCACTCAAAGCCCTGCACCAGCCAGGCATAAGCCCAGTGTACCACTGGCAGAGCGGTGTACCACCGGCTCTCAACAACAAAAGCCCGGCACTTCGTCGGCACTCAAAGCCCGGCACTTCGTCGGCACTCAAAGCCTGCACCAGCCAGGCATAAGCCCAGTGTACCACTGGCAGAGCGGTGTACCACCGGCTCTCAACAACAAAAGCCCGGCACTTCGTCGGCACTCAAAGCCCTGCACCAGCCAGGCATAAGCCCAGTGTACCACTGGCAGAGCGGTGTACCACCGGCCCTCAACAACAAAAGCCCGGCACTTCGTCGGCACTCAAAGCCCTGCATCAGCCAGGCATAAGCCCAGTGTACCACTGGCAGAGCGGTGTACCACCGGCTCTCAACAACAAAAGCCCGGCACTTCATCGGCACTCAAAGCCCGGCACTTCGTTGGCACTTAAAGCCCTGCACCAGCCAGGCATAAGCCCAGTGTACCACTGGCAGAGCGGTGTACCACCGGCTCTCAACAACAAAAGCCCGGCACTTCGTCGGCACTCAAAGCCCTGCACCAGCCAGGCATAAGCCCAGTGTGCCACTGGCAGAGCGGTGTACCACCGGCTCTCAACAACAAAAGCCCGGCACTTCGTCGGCACTCAAAGCCCTGCACCAGCCAGGCATAAGCCCAGTGTACCACTGGCAGAGCGGTGTACCACCGGCTCTCAACAACAAAAGCTCGGCACTTCGTCGGCACTTAAAGCCCGCGCTAATCAAGCATAAAACCCGGCTAACCGCCGGCGGATTGGCGCACCAAGGGTTCTTCGCAGTCAGGACCCGACGCTCTACCGGTCAGACAAAAGCCAAGTCCCGCGGGCATCAAGCCGCGCGCCAGACCAACGCCAGGTTCGATGCTTGATCAAGCGTCACGCCTATGGCTCCAAGGGCGCCTACCGGCCTAGTCTCCGATCAGCGGTGCCCCCGCTCCCAAGATTCAACCCCACCTAACTTTAACTAGCGGGTTCATGTAATTAAGGCGGAACGGTGCGGGTAGGAAGGTGTTCCCTAGAATCGTCGGGACGAACGGACTCGTGTGGCCACATGTCAATCAACAAAGTCAATAACAGTGCAAAAATCGTCGAGAAAGGTGCTTTCATTAATAGAAGGGGATTACAAAACCCCGACATAGTCGGGCTTACAGAAGCAAAGAAAGGCAGCAAAGTAACGGGTGCGAACTCAAGGCTCCGCCGGTGCGGGTTCGTCATCGGAAGGGGCCGGGTCCGACGATGGCTCTGGCTCAACCTCCAGGGCGCGGGGGAAATCTAGATCCTTGGCCACTTTCTCCTTGGCATACTGGAATCCGTCGAGGAACGCGGCGGCTGAAGCTTCGGCTAGGTCGTCTGTGTAACGTTCAGACGACCTGTATTCTTCGACAAGCCTAGCAGCTCGAGTTTTTTCTGCGGCTAAGGCTTCCGCCGCATCCCTCTCGGTTTCTCTGGCGCGACCTAACTCTTCCTTATACCGGCCAGCCTCTTCTTTTGCCGCTTCGGCCTCTTCTCTCGCCGCTCTAGCCTCCTCCGACGCCGCTCCCGCCCGTTCCTCAGCCTCCCGAAGAGCCTCGGTTAGCTCCGAGATATGAATGTCCCTCGCCATAACCGCGCTCTCGGACTCCATCATCTGGGAGATCGCTGCGCGCGCGCGGTTGGCCTCGATCTCCGCTTTGCCCTCGGCGGCTCTTACCTCGCTGGCGCAGGACTCTTTGATCTCCCCCAGTGCCTTTTCTGCTGCTTCTGCGCGGTCCTGCATCTCCCGGAGAAGGTTCTTCTCCCCGCGGATCACCTCCCTAGCAGCCTTTAGGGAATGCACAATCTGCGCGCACAAGCCTCAAGTCAGCAAAGTATGTGTACATGAACAATAAGGGACGAAGGGCAAGAAGGTCGCCTACCCTGAACGCAGCGGCATAAGATTCCCTGAAGAACTCGCCTGTCTTCTGACGACCAAGGCCCTCGGTGATCCTAGGATCTAGAACCGAGCCCAGGACCCGCTCGGCCCAATAGCCATCGCCCAGGAAGTCCAGGGGCGACCTGGGTGCGTCCCCACTTCCCTCTGCCGCCTCTGACCTCCCCGGCTCTGTGGGGGGTCGCCCCTAACCGGCCCCTCGGGGCTGGACTGGTGGGACCGGATGGCCCCTCACCCCAGTCCCGGCTGGCACCAAATGGAGCCGCTCCCTCGGGAACCGGGAGCCCTCGGTCGGCGCGGGCTCCCCCGCCACCGACTCTGCAGCGGTACCTCCCGCTGCGGCTCCAGCCTCCGGTGGTGTGTCGGCCGTGAGGTCGACCTCCGCGGGGACAGGATGTGTTGCGGAATCCCGGGAGGGGAGGTCCTCGCTGGGGGGGAGGCCCTCGCGGAGGAGGAGGAGGCCCGGATCACCAAGCGCTTCGGGGCCGGGGCTTGCTGCCCCCCGGATGATCCTTCCCGACCCCTTTTCTTGATGACCTTTAACAATTTCGCCCTCGGAACTTTCATTGCTGCACAATGCAAGTCAAGTTTTCAGCAAAAAAAAAAAAAAAAAGGAAGAGAGAAGAGCGGGATTTTTAGCTAAGTGCGAAGAGGACTTACCCCGATGGGAGACTAGGCCGCCAACTCGAAGTTCTCCTCCCCTAGCAGTAGGGTGTACCGGGGAATCTCGGCAGTCAGCAAGGCCCCCATCGCCTCCCGGTCCCCAGGTTGGACAGTCGCGACATTCCCTCGGAGGTCGGGGTTTCCCCACCGGGGCCGGACTTGATCGATATTAGCAAAAAAGAAACGGGGTTTCCACCCCTTAATCGATGAAGGCAAAAGGAGCTTAATGACCCTATTGGGTCGGGGCTGAAACACCCACCATCCCTTCTGGGCCCGAAGAGAATAAAAATTACGGAACAAACTGACCCTAGGGTAATACCTAGGCGATGACAAAGGATAACAAAGGCGCTAATTACCCGACAAGAGTTCGGGACTAGCTGGGAGGGGGTTAAAGAATAGAAGTCAAGGAGCGTGATAAAAAAAGGGTGGAAAGGAGGACGGAGGCCTACCTGTAGGCAGACCTCGTAAAAGGCTACACGACCGGGTCGGAGGAGATAACCCGGTCGTCGGGGGTCGGAAGAAATAGATTGATCTCCTGAGGGATCCGATAACGGGCCCGGATCCTTTCCAGATCCGACCGTGTCATCGAGGAGGCTACCCCCCCGGGGATTCCTCCACCCTCGAGGAGGTCCCGACCCCCGGCCGACGACCCCTCAACGAGGCTCCACCGGCAGCTCCACCGGCGGCCCGCCGCCGCCGGCCAAAGGAATGTGGTCCTCTGAATCAGAGGACCACTCGATTGGAGGAGAAGGAGAAGGGGTTTGGGGCCCCACAGAGGGAGGGCGGTCCTCAGAACCGTCCTCCGATGTCCAAGAGGTAGACTCATGAAAAAAGAAGAATCAAGATGAAAGAGGCTGACCTGGAGAAACAAGGAAAGCTGGACGCAAGCTTGCAGGTTGCAGGAGCACTAGGAGAACAGGCAGAGAGGAAGACGATGATGGGGTGGTATGGTGCCAGTTCCTTCCCCCTCGCCTGGCTTTGTGGGGTTTTCAAAACATCCCGCCATGTCCCGTCGGCCACGCGGCCCTTCACCATACGCTGGCTCGCCTCGAAGAATGCCCCAGCGCGCGGCGCGATACGCCCCCGACCGATGGTGGGGCCCCCGTTGATATCGCCGTAATGGGAAGAAATCATTACGCACCTTTCCGCACGGACTTCGAAGAGCTGATCCTCACTTTCGAAGGCGATCGTGGCTGGCGTGGTACGGAAGGCCGTCTCTTTGCATCCCCCGTACCGTCCGCATAAGGAACAAGGCTAGGGATCAGCCACGTGGAGAACGCCCCTTGGGCCTCAGCGGTGGGACCCGCTTCGCCCCAGGGGCGAGGGGGCATCTGATATGACTGATCCCAACGTCATCAGGCAGGGTAACGGCAGTCAGTCATTTTCCCCACCTCCGGCACCCCCTCGGGGTCGGGGTGGGGTCATCATTTCTTAACCCCGGGGCCCCTACCAGCCTCGGGGTGAACGGTCATTTCCCCACTTCCGGCACCCCCTCGGGGTCGGGGTGGGGTCATCATTTCTTAACCCCGGGGCCCCTACCAGCCTCGGGGTGAACGGTCATTTCCACCTCCGGCACCCCCTCGGGGTCGGGGTGGGGTATCATTTCTCAACCCCGGGGCCCCTACCAGCCTCGGGGTGAACGGTCATTTCCCCACCTCCGGCACCCCCTCGGGGTCGGGGTGGGGTCATCATTTCTTAACCCCGAGGCCCTACCAGCCTCGGGGTGAACGGTCATTTCCCCACTTCCGGCACCCCCTCGGGGTCGGGGTGGGGTCATCATTTCTTAACCCCGGGGCCCCTACCAGCCTCGGGGTGAACGATCATTTCCCCACCTCCGGCGCCCCCTCGGGGTCGGGGTGGGGTCATCATTTCTTAACCCCGGGGCCCCTACCAGCCTCGGGGTGAACGTCATTTCCCCACCTCCGGCACCCCCTCGGGGTCGGGGTGGGGTCATCATTTCTTAACCCCAGGGCCCCTACTGGCCTCAGGGTGCATGGTCGACACGCTATTCAACCGCCGAAGAAAACAGCAACTATCAGCATGCACGGTGCTCACGCATGATCTTCGGCACATGGTTGTGCCTTGCCGTAGTACCATTTAGTACTCCTGTAAAGTGTGCCCCGGTACGGAGGGTCATGCCTCATAACGATGTTTGGCGCGTTGCACGCCTCTGTGCGCCACCATGCCTTACTAGGATGTACGACTCGCCGCCTCTAGCAATAGGAGCCCAGTCACCTCCATCGGTGACAGTACAAGAAAGGTCTTCCGAAGCTGCACGTCACGGTATTCAGACAGGTATAAGAGAGACATATTCAGGCGGTAAGGGGGATCCGAACTCTGGCTCTCTGAGCTTTCTTCCTCTGATCAAAAACCCTAACTGCCCCAGCTTCTCCTGGCGGGGGGTGGTTCCTTGTCTGAACCCAAGCCACTAACTTGATCGTCGGAGGGTCCCCACCGGTGCTACCGGTCCCCGGGGACTTTTCTTGCAGGATTTCCCGGAGCGAGACATCCGTCTTCCCCGACGTTCGAAGGTGGTGACTTGGCGTCATCAAAATGAACCAGGCTCTGATACCAATTGTTGGCCCAGATGGCAACCCAAGAGGGGGGGGTGAATTGGGTTCTTAAAAATTTTAGACTTTTTGAAATATTGTAAACTCAAGATGTGCAAGTGAGAGAAATTAACTTATAAGCAATGCACAAACTAAAATATAATAGAGATAGAGTGAGAGACAAGTGAGCACGACAAATACAAGATATTTTTATAGTGGTTCGGTGCAACCAACACCTACGTCCACTCCCACGATTCACTTGGGTCCACACTATAATCTCCCTAGATTACAGCCGAGTTGTTTTACAAGCTCACAACTCAAAATTGTTGTTTTCTCGGGCGCACAACGAACCCAGCTGGTTTTCAAGGGCTCACCAGCACAAAAACCCTAACCCAAGCTTAACCAAGCTTGAACCGAGGTAAAACTACCTCCTCTAGTTCAATCCCCCAGATTGAACTAGGCACAAACAAAATAAGTATTGTTTTTGAAATACAAAGCTCCTCAATGAGCAAATATACAAATTAAGAATAACAAGGTTTAGAAAAGCCTGATTTGTGGATTGGTTGGCTTTTGAGCTTTTCTTCTTTTCCTCTTCTCCCTTTGGAATGATGAATCAAGCCTCAGCTTTAATCCTTCACAGTTGTTGCAGTTGAGAAGATCGGAAATGGAAGAAACGAAGCTTTTTCTTCAATTTGGGAAATCCACTGATTTTTGATTTGAGACGCCTTGAATTCCTCTTTGAGCTTTTTGGAGTGGAAGGATTTGAGTTTGAAGGATTTTCTCTTGGATTTCAGGCTCAGAGTTTTTGGATTTTTGATTTGAACTATTTCTCTTTTCCGTTCTATTTTTCCTCTCCTTCTTAAACGGGTGTTCTTTCCTCTTTTTATAGATTTTCTTCAATCCATTTTTGGAAGAAAACTATCCATTGGAGTGTACCTTGTATCAAAATATATCCGTTAGAAATAAGGTAAAATAGAAATATTACCGTTAGAGCTGATCTGGCAACTTGATTTTTCGTTCCAGGTGGGTTGGAGTCGACTCTAACTTTTCTGGAGTCGGCTCTAGCTCGAGGCATCTCAGAACGGTATTTCTGGAGTCATCTCTGGCTTTTCTGGGGTCGACAAGAAACTTTTTCGGAGTTGACTCTAACTTACCCGGAGTCGACTCTAGGTCAAGGCCAGAAAAATCGACTTTCTGCTTCTTCTGTGAGAGTCGACTCTAACAGACTCGGAGTCGACTCTAATGACCGTGCCAGTTCCGGAGTCGGCTCTGTGATTCTTGGAGTCGACTCTAATGTCTGCAATTCTTACCTAGACATTAGATTCGATACAGAACACTATGTAACTCCTGATTTTGATCATTCAATAGTCTTGTAATCTGAAACACTAAATCAAAATCATCAGAGCCTTCAAGAGTTATACTCAGATAGTTTTGTTAATCATCAAAATCATCAATTGGGTTAACACGGTGGTACACCGCTCTGCCAGTGGTACACTGGGCTTCATGCTTGGCTGGCCCAGGGCTTTGGTGCCGGCGCTTGGGGCCGGCCGGGGCCGTCCCTGCTGGACCTGAGCTTTTGTTGCTGAGAGCCAATGGGGCACCGCTCTGCCAGTGGTACACTGGGCTTCATGCCTGGCTGGCCCAGGGCTTTGGTGCCAGCGCTTGGGGCCGGCCGAGGCCGTCCCTGCTGGACCCGGGCTTTTGTTGCTGAGAGCCGGTGGTACACCGCTCTGCCAGTGGTACACTGGGCTTCATGCCTGGCTAGCCCAGGGCTTTGGTGCCGGCGCTTTGGGCCGGCCGGGGCCATCCCTGCTGGACCCGAGCTTTTATTGCTGAGAGCCGGTGGGGCACCACTCTGCCAGTGGTACACTGGGCTTCATGCCTGGCTGGCCCAGTGCTTTGGTGCCGGTGCTTGGGGCCGGCCGGGGCCGTCCCTGCTGGACCCGGGCTTTTGTTGCTGAGAGCCGTTGGTACACCGCTCTGTCAGTGGTACACTGGGCTTCATGCCTGGCTGTCCCAGGGCTTTGGTGCCGGCGCTTGGGGCCGGCCGGAGCCGTCCCTACTGGACCCGGGCTTTTGTTGCTGAGAGCCGATGGTACACCGCTCTGCCAGTGGTATACTGGGCTTTATGCCTGGCTGGCCCAGGGCTTTGGTGTTGATGCAAGGTAGATCTTCCCTGCATGACATTTTTAAGTATTAATGAAAGAAAACTGTCTTAAGTGCAATGTACTTAGCTCTTGTAGCACCCATGTTTTTCCTTTTGTGGATTTGAGCACTTTCGTCCGCTGGTGACCTGCCCCCCAGGGAGTCATGTTAGTCGGATTGGAAGTGTCGTCGTCCTTACTTGGTCCATCTCTCGCATTAGAGGCCAGGACGAGATGCCTGTGGCCAGGAAGAAGCTGGAAACCAGGACAAAGCTGGAGTCCGTTGAGGAAAGCCTCGACAGTTAGTGGTCATTGAAGATGAATGGCTGGGAGAGCCCATCGAGGGCGTTGCTGAGAGGCTTGGGGTGCTGCTGAGTGGCCCCCGAGTGCAGCTTCTGCAGTTCATGAACTGCTACTTTCAAAGCCTGATCCTGCCGATTGAGAATGGCCAGCTGGTTGATCAGAGCAGCTAAAGTTGGTGGTGAAGGAGCAGAGAGGGTGGCCTTTCGCTGCCTAGTGCGATGTGGATGCCCCCCAGCACGATTGGTAAGAACCTCTGGCATGCGCATCACCACCATAGGAATCATAGAGGGGACGGAGGCTTATAGCTCAGGGAGACAAAGCTTTCTTTCCTTCAGTGCGTCCCCCCTACCTGGCGTGCCAATCTGATGACGCCAAATCACCGGCCTTGAGCGTGCGGTCGCCTCCTCTAGTGAGATCCTCGCACCTGCAAGCAAGTCCCGGGGGCCAAAGATTCCGGCGGGGACCCTCCGACGCTCAAGTCAATGGTCTGGGCATCAGCCGTGAGCTTGAGGAAGCTCGAAACAGAAAGAGAGAGATGGCTCCGAGAGAAAGATCTCTCGTTGTGAGCGTTTAGGGGTGTCATGAGCGTGTTAATTGGTCGGGAGTCCATCTTACCCATTTTATAGACGCTTAAGAGTTTGTCTGGCTTAAGTGGTTGAGGCCTTGTAATGATGACCTTGATGGGTGAAGTGTCAGAGCTGACATCTATGAGGCATAGGGTTCAACCACTTTGTTAGAGCATTTAAGGAGATGGCAGCAATGGCAGAGCTTGCTTCATTCTTTGATATGTTAGGAGTGCAGGTCAAGTCCCATCAAGGTCGGTGGCTGCAGCTGGTTGGTGGGTCCTGTTCCATCGGAGAAGGGAAAGCAGGGGTCGTCCTCCCCGGCTGGGAGGTGCCGGGGCTGCCTGGCTTGGACAGGCCGGGCCGGCTGGAAGGCGCCGGGGCCGCTGGGCTTGGACAGGCCGAGGCCGGCTAGGAAGGTGTCGTGGCCGTCTAGGTCGGACAGGCCGGGGCCGGCTGGAAGATGTCGGGGCCGCCTGGCTTGGACAGGTCGGGGCCGGCTAGGAAGGTGCCGTGGCCGCCTGGCTAGGTGCCGGGGCCGGCTTGGCTTGGACAGGCCGGGGCCGGCTGGAAGGTGCCGGGGCCGCCAGGCTAGGTGCCGGGGCCGGCTGGCTTGGACATGCCGGGGCCAGCTAGAAGTTGCCGGGGCCGCCTGACTTGGACAGGCCGGGGCCGGCTGGAAGGTGCCGGGGCCGCTTTGCTTGGACAGGCCGGGGCCGCCTGGAAGATGCCGGGGCCGCCTGGCTTGGATAGGCCGGGGTTGGCTGGAAGATGCCGGGGCCGTCTGGCTTGGACAGGCCGGGGCCGGCTAGGAAGGTGCCGTGGCCGCCTGGCTAGGTGCCGGGGCCGGCTTGGCCTGGACAGGCCGGGGCCGGCTGGAAGATGCCGGGGCCACCTGGCTTGGACAGGCCGGGGCCGGCTGGCTTGGACAGTCCGGGGCCGGCTGGAAGGTGTCGGGGCCGCCTGGCTTGGACAGGCCAAGGCCGGCTAGAAGGTGCCGGGGCCACTTTGCTTGGACAGGCCGAGGCCGACTGGAAGGTGCCAGGGCCGCCTGGCTTAGAAGGCCGTGGCCGCCTAGCTAGGTGCCGGGGCCGGCTTGGCTTGGACAGGCCGGGGCGAGCTGGAAGGTGCCGGGGCCGGCTTGGCTTGGACAGGCCGGGGCCGGCTGGAAGATGCTGGGGCCGCCTGGCTTGGACAGGCCGAGGCCAGCTGGAATGTGCCGGGGCCAGCTAGCTTGGACAGGCCGGGGCCGGCTGGAAGGTGCCGGGGCCACTTTGCTTGGACAGGCCGGGGCCGGCTGGAAGATGCCGGCATTGGAGCTGTCAGCCTTGGGGCCGTCGGCCTTGGAGCTCTCGGCCTTGGAGGTGACGGCCTTGGGGCTGTCGGCCTTGGAGCCGTCGGCCATGGAGCTCTCGGCCTTTGCGGCCGTCGGTCTTGGAGCCGTCGGCCTTTGGGGTGTCGGCCTTTGGGGCCGTCGGCCTTGGAGCTATCGGCCTTGGAGCCATCAGCCATGGAGCTCTCGGCCTTTGGGGCCGTTGGTCTTGGAACCATCGGCCTTGGAGGTGTCGGCCTTTGGGGCCGTCGGCCTTGGAGCTCTCGGCCTTGGAGCCGTCGGCCATGGAGCTCTCGACCTTTGGGGCCGTCGGTCTTGGAACCGTCGGCCTTGGAGGTGTCAGCCTTTGGGGCCGTCAGCCTTGGAGTTCTCGAACTTTGGGGCCGTCGGTCTTGGAGCCGTTGGCCTTTGGGGCCGTCGGCCTTGGAGCTGTCGGCCTTGGAGCCGTCGGCCATGGAGCTCTCGGCCTTTGGAGCCGTTGGCCTTGGAACCATCGGCCTTGGAGGTGTTGGCCTTTGGGGCCGTCGGCCTTGGAGCTGTCGGCTTTGGAGCCGTCGGCCATGGAGCTCTCGGCCTTTGGGCCGTCGGTCTTGGAACCGTCGGCCTTGGAGCTCTTGGCCTTGGAGCTGTCGGCCTTGGAGCTATCGGTCTTGGAACCGTCGGCCTTGGAGCCGTCGGCCATGGAGCTCTTGGCCTTTGGGGCCATCGGTCTTGGAACCGTCGGCCTTGGAGGTGTCGGCCTTTAGGGTCGTCGGCCTTGGAGCTGTCGGCCTTGGAGCCGTCGGCCATGGAGCTCTCGGCCTTGGGGCTGTTGGGTGCGCGTGGCTTTAAGGCCATAAACGCTACTATGGCAGAAGGGCCCTTTGGAGGTCAAAGGGGGGCTCCGTCGGTTTTCTTCTTTCATGGTTCTCTAACAATGTTGGATTAGCTACATGGTGATGATATGGCAAACAATTTGACTCTTTAAACCTAAGCTGCACGGGTGGCCTGGCCTTTCCGTAGAAGCTGATACCAAAACCAGAAAATTTAGTAAGACTTCTTAGGCGAGCTGTATGAGCTTTATGAGACATGAAGGTGGCTCAAATTAATCAAACCTTTCCCCTTGCGTAGGCACTAGCTCAACCATTGACTTGTTAACATACAATCAAATTAATTGTGAAGCAAATCAAACTTAAGATACATTCTAAGAGTCACTTCTTAATGAGCCAAAGCTAGAAGAACAGTAATTGTTTTCTAAAATTGACAAGAATGAGCCCCACAATATAGACGTGTTCCCTAACACGGTCTACAAACAGCCATCGAACGCTAACAGGCTGGACTCCAAGGCAATGGGGCAGATGCACTCGCTTAATTAATGAGCGGCCAACATCGTTGAATGCCATCCAGCGTTGAGTCCAGCTTGGGAATTGGAACCATGCCGACCCGTCGAGCCATCCAACTTCGACTAGCCGGGAACCATCCTTATATCTCATTCCACGGCAACCAGCCCACGTTCTGTCCCTTTTCAATGGTCCACTGTATTCAATAGTCTTGGTCTCAGACTCAAATCTTGGGTGTACAGAGACTAGAATGTTGTAGAATGGATCCGACCAGCTGTCTCCTCCTATTATTTCACTGGAATTCCAATCCTTTCACTGTGTTAAACAATGTCTTGCGAAGCTGAGATGAAGCTCCCTTCCCTTCTTTATTTTATTGCAAGTGGTCGATCGTTCATCGCACTCTCCTTGACTCACCTATTTATACCCCCTTCCCCGCTCTTCCAACTCCATCAAACACATCTCCTTTCTTCCATCTTCTAAGACCTTCTTCCCCCTCTTTCAAATGGCTTCAACTCAGGTAGCTAGCATGGTTCTTCTAGCACTAGCACTAGCGAGCTTAGCCCAAATGTGCATGGGGTCCAGAAAGCTATCCGCCTTGGTGCAACCAACACCACTGAAATACCACAACGGTGCGGTGCTCCAAGGTGACATCCCCATCTCCATCCTTTGGTATGGCCAGTTCAACCCAACCCAAAAGTCCATCATCTCCGACTTCCTTCTCTCCCTTACCCCCCAGTCCAATCAAAAGCTGCCAAGCCCTTCTGTATCTCAGTGGTGGAACACCATAGATGAGGTGTATTTGGGCAAGTCTGGAATCAAGAGCCCAAAGAAGACCCAAATCCTTTTGGCTAGCCAAGTCTCGGATGAGATGTGCTCTCTGGGCAAGTCTCTGACGAGAGACCAAATCTCCGAGCTGGTGGCGAAGGCTGGACCAATGAAAGGCGGAATCGCGGTGGTGCTAACGGCCCAGGACGTGACGGTCGAGGGATTCTGCATGAGCCGGTGCGGGCTCCACGGTTCGGACCGGAGCGCCGGCTCGGCTTACATCTGGGTCGGCAACCCGGCGACGCAGTGCCCGGGTCAGTGCGCGTGGCCCTTCCACCAGCCGGTCTACGGGCCGCAGATCCCGCCGTTGGTGGCGCCCAATGGCGACGTGGGGATTGACGGCATGGCGGTGAACCTGGCGAGCATGATGGCCGGGACGGTGACCAATCCGTTCGATGACGGATTCTACCAGGGCCCGAAGGAGGCACCGTTGGAGGCTGCGACGGCGTGCCCGGGGGTTTATGGCAAGGGGGCGTATCCGGGATACGCCGGGGACTTATTGGTGGACCCCACTACCGGGGCGAGCTACAACGCCAACGGAGCCCACGGGAGGAAGTATCTTGTCCCGGCGCTGTTTGACCCATCAACGTCCTCGTGCTCCACCTTGGTTTAGGATGGGAGCTTAATGTACTTCTAATGTAGATATGGACGACAAATTAAAAGAAAATATGTATTTCTTTCATTCGTTGATCTTTATATCTTGAAAATTAAATTTAATAAAGAGAAAAGTCTTGTGATTTTGATCTCTCACTTCCCGTCGACGTTAAGAAGGAGATTTGAAGGCCATAACTACAATTAATTTACTATCATTTTGTATCTTGATCCCAAATTTTAGAAAGATGGAGACTAATGCCCGGCATTGCTTCCCATTTGAGGCCAAATGAAATATAACGAAGTCTAAACATTTTGTTTTGAAATAAAGCCTAATTTTCAGGGCATTTTGCCTATATATGGCGTGCGAGCTAAGATGGAAAATTTATCTTGTTAGCGTTGAGTCCAAAGATCTAATGATCATGACGTAAGTGAGAGTTAGTAGCATCAGATGCTAATTATACATAGTAGAGATTAAGATAGCAGAGAGATATTAGAAGAGCTTAAAAAGATTTGTAGAAAGATAATAAGGGCTTAAAAGAGCTTAACAAAGCTTAGAATAAATTATGATTCATATGGAGTTAGCGATAATAAAAGGTATTTATTATTGAGTTGACCCCATAAAGATTAAAAAAAAAATTCGACATCTCCATCGGCCCTAAAAGCTGACACCCGAAGACCGACGGCCCCAAAGGCCGACATCTTCAAGACTGACGGCTCCAAAGGTCGACACCAGACGGCCCCGAGGGCCGACGCCTGATAGCCCCAAAGGCCGATACCAGACGGCCCCGAAGGCCAACACCCGACGGCCCCAATGGCCGACATCTCCAAGACTGGCACCTGCAAGGCCGGCACCTCGAAGACCGATGGTCCCAAAGGCCGATACCAGACGGCCCCGAAGGCCGACACCAGACGAGCCCGCCCGACGGCCGACACCAGACGGCCCCGAAGGCCGACACCTGACGGCCCCAATGGCCGACATCTCCAAGACCGGCACCTGCAAGGCCGGCACCTCGAAGTCCGACGGCCCCAAAGGCCGACACCAGATGGCCCCGAAGGCCGACACCAGACGGTCCTGAAGGCCGACGCTCATTAGATTTTGATCACACGATCAAGAGCTAAAGATCCAAATGGCAGCTCAAGTTGGATCATTTGCTGAAGGTCATTCTACGAATAGACCTCCTTTGTTTAATGGTTCAAATTATTCTTATTGGAAAGCTAGAATGAGGATATTCATTCAAGCTTCTGATTATGAATTATGGGGTGTTATAATTAATGGACCTAGTACACCCACACATGTAATTGATGGCACTATTGTTCCTAAGCCCGAAAGGGACTGGAATGATAATGATAGGAAGATGGCACAGCTTAATGCTAAAGCCATGAATGTTTATATTGCTCCTTAGACGCTAATGAATTTAATAGAATCTCCACTTGTAATTCCGCAAAGGAGATTTGGGATAGATTAGAGGTTACCCATGAGGGTACCAACCAAGTAAAAGAATCTAAAATTAATATTCTTGTTCATAAATATGAGTTGTTTAGCATGGAACAATCTGAAACCATTGCATGCATGTATACTAGATTTACAGATATTGTAAATGGTTTAAAAAGTCTTGGTAAGACATATACTAACTCAGAACTTGTTCGAAAAATTCTTAGGTCACTACCAAGATCATGGGAAGCAAAAATGACAGCAATCCAAGAAGCAAAGGACCTCAACACTCTACCCTTAGAGGAGCTTCTAGGATCACTTATGACCCATGAGCTGACAATGAAGCAGCATGTAGAGGAGGACACAAAGAAGAAGAAAGTGATTGCCCTCAAAGCTGCAAAAGAAGAAGAGAGCAGCAGCGATGATGATGATGATGATGAGACTGCTCTCTTAGCTAAAAAGTTTAAAAGATTCATGAGGAGAAAGAAACCCTTCCACAAGAAGAAATTTGGAGCAAAGTGGGAAGGAGAAAAGGATAAGAACAAAGGACAAGGACAAAGAAAAAGAGAAAGACCCCTTGACTTGCTATGAGTGTAATAAACCGGGGCACTTTAGGAATGAATGTCCTAAATTGAAGAAAGCCTACAAAAAGAAAAAGAAGGCTTATGTGGCGACTTGGAGTGATAGCGAGGAATCTTCTTCCGAAGAAGAAGAACAAAAGGAAGTCGCAAATGTATGTTTTATGGCGGACGACAACGATGAGGTAAGTTCCGATAACCCTTGCGATGAGTTTGCATTTGATGAATTATTTGATGCTTTTAATGAACTTGTCGGTGATTTCAAGGTTTTGAAAAAGAAATACAAGCTTTTGAAAAATAAAAATTTAACTTTCATTAAAGAAAAGGAAGATCTTAATAATGAAGTTAAGAAACTTAAATCTGAAAATGAAATTTTGATAAAAGAAAAAGAATTAATTTCCAATGAAAATGATAAACTAAGGAAAGAGGTTGAAAAACATAAAAACATAGTTGATAAGTTTACCTTAAGCTCAACTAAATTGGACATGTTATTAAATAGTCAAAAAGCAGTTTTTGACAAAGCCGGATTAGGGTATAACACTTTAAGAAAACAAAAATCACTGAAAAATATTTTTGTGCGTGCTGGCCAAAGTAATTTTACATGCTTTAAATGTAATCAAAAAGGACATAAATCTTATGAATGCAAAATTCTAAAACCTAATAAAAACTTAAATGTTAAAGGAAGAAAATATGGGTTCCGAAAGGAACAATATTTGTTGCTACTAACCATGAAGGACCCAAGAAAGCTTGGGTACCTAAACATAAAGTTTGATTTCATTGCAGGAATGTCTTGTGGCCAAGAGATCAAAGAGAAAGTGGTATCTTGATAGTGGCTGCTCAAGACATATGACGGGTGACAAAGAAGAATTCATCACCCTTGAAGAAAAGAAAGGAGGAGTTGTTACATTTGGCGATAATGGCAAAGGCCAAATCTTGGGGTTTGGTAACATTCAAATAACTCCCTCCACATATATTGAAAATGTACTTTATGTTGATGGTTTAAAGCATAACTTAATTAGTATAAGCCAATTATGTGACAAAGGTTTTAAAGTATCATTTGAATCTTCTATATGCACAGTAGCTAATCCCATTGATAATAGCATTGTTTTTATTGGAAATAGAAATGGCAATGTATACTTGATTGACTTAGACAATTTGTCTACTAATAATCATTGCTTAGTTGCTAATAATGCTAATATGAATGAGATTGGTTGGTTGTGGCATCGAAGATTAGGTCATGCAAGCACACACCTAATTTCAAAACTAATTAAAATGGATTTAGTTAAAGGTCTACCTAAAATAGATTTTGAAAACAACAAAATATGTGATGCATGTCAGTTTGGAAAACAAACGAGAAGTTCTTTTAAATCTAAAAATGTTGTTTCAACTTCTAGGCCATTAGAGCTACTTCACATGGACCTTTTTGGACCAACTAGAACCACAAGTCTAGGAGGAAAGAAATATGGTCTTGTGATTGTAGATGATTACTCTAGATTCACTTGGGTAATGTTTTTAGCTCACAAAGATGAGACTTTCTCGATATTCCTGAAATTCTTCAAGAAAGTAACAAATGAGAAAAACACTACCATAGTGTCTCTAAGAAGTGATCATGGAACTGAATTTGAAAATCACTTATTTGAAAGTTTTTGCAATGAAAATGGTATTAATCATAATTTTTCTGCACCAAGAACCCCACAACAAAATGGAGTAGTTGAAAGGAAAAATAGGACTCTAGAAGACATGGCCCGTACCATGCTATGTGAAAGTAAACTCCCGAAATACTTTTGGGCGGAAGCTATTAACACAGCATGTTACATCCTAAATAGAGCATTAATAAGACCTATTTTAAAGAAAACACCTTATGAATTATGGCATGATAGAAAACCCAACATTAAATATTTTCATGCATTTGGTTGTAAATGTTTTATTCACAATAATGGTAAAAATAATTTAGGCAAATTTGATGCTAAATCTGATGAAGGAATATTCTTAGGATATTCAACAACTAGTAAAGCATATAGAGTATTTAACAAGAAAACTTTAGTTGTTGAAGAATCCATTCATGTAGTTTTTGATGAATCTTTAGCAACTCGTTCCGAAAAATTTGATGATGAGAAGATACAAACATAATTGAAAAGATCTTGAAAAATTAAATATTGATGTATCTTCAGATCATGAGCAAGAAGCTAAAGATAATGATTCACCTAAGGATGATGATACTAACACTAATCATAATGATGTAGATCTACCTAGGGATTGGAGATATGCTTATAGTCATCCTAAGGAATTGATTATAGGTGATCCATCTCAAGGAATAAGAACTAGATCATCTATGAGAAATATTAGTAATCATCTTGCATTTGTATCACAAATTGAACCTAAAACTATTGAAGAAGCTGAAAAAGATAATAATTGGATGTTAGCAATGCAAGAAGAATTAAATCAATTCACTAGAAATAATGTATGGACATTAGTAGAAAGACCTAAAAATCATTCTGTTATAGGATCAAAATGGGTTTTAGAAATAAACTAGATGAAAATGGCATAGTAATTAGAAACAAAGCTAGATTAGTTGCAAAAGGATATAATCAAGAAGAAGGTATTGATTTTGATGAAACCTTTGCACCAGTAGCTAGATTAGAAGCCATTAGACTATTACTTGCATTTGCATGTCACATGAATTTTAATTTATTTCAAATGGATGTAAAAAGTGCATTTTTAAATGGATTTATAAATGAAGAAGTATATGTAGAACAACCACCAGGTTTTGAAGATCATGAATTTTCAAATCACGTTTTTAAATTGCACAAAGCATTATATGGTTTGAAACAAGCACCTAGAGCTTGGTATGATAGATTAAGTAAATTCTTAATTGAAAATGATTTTGTAAGAGGAAATGTTGATAAAACATTATTTTTGAAAAGAAAAGTAAAGATTTATTAGTAGTTCAAATATATGTTGATGATATTATTTTGGTGCTACTAACAATTTCTATGTCAAGAATTTGCTAAGTTGATGCAGGGAGAATTTGAAATGAGCATGATGGGAGAACTCAATTTCTTCCTTGGACTCCAAATCAAACAAAGCAAAGAGGGAATCTTTATCAACCAAACAAAGTACACAAGAGAAATTCTAAAGAAGTTGGTATGGAATCAATCAAACCCCTCGGAACACCAATGAGTCCTTCATGCAAGCTGGACAAAGATGAAGAAGGTAAGAAGGTTGATCAAAAATATTATCGAGGTATAATCGGATCCCTACTTTACTTAACTGCAAGTAGACCAGACATAATGTTTGTTGTTTGCTTATGTGCTAGATTTCAGTCTGAACCTAAAGAATCACATTTAATTGCTGTTAAAAGAATACTAAGATACTTAAGTGGAACAAAAAATGTAGGTTTATGGTATTCTAGAGACTCAACATTAACTTAATTGCATATACTGATTCTGATTATGCTGGATGTAAGTTAGATAGAAAAAGCACAAGTGGTGCATGCCAATTCTTAGGAAGTAACTTAATCTCATGGTTTAGCAAAAAGCAAAATTCAGTTGCATTATCAACTACTGAAGCTGAATATGTTGCAGCTGGAAGTTGCTGTGCTCAAATCCTATGGATTAAGCGACAACTTGAAGACTATGGTATCACACTTGATAAGACACCTATAAAATGTGATAACACAAGTGCAATTAATCTAACAAAAAATCCAATTCAACATTCTAGAACTAAACACATAGAAATTAGATATCATTTTATAAGAGAACATGTAACTAATGAGAAATATGTCTTGATTATGTTAATACTGAAGAACAATTAGCAGATATATTTACAAAACCCTTGAGTGAAGAAAGATTCTGTTATCTTAGAGGAGAGTTAGGGATTTGTGATCCATTAGAATGAATTTGAAACCCCTAAGGAAATTTTATCTAAAATTCTTTCAAATCCTTAATCTTTAAGGAAATCTTATCTAGAATTCACATCTATTGATCTATTAAAATCCAATGATTATTTTATCAATTTTTAAGATCAATATTCCGGACTCATTTCAGATTATCTGAAACTTTATGTTTTTTGCTCTGAAATGGTCTCGGAGCCGACTCGGTGAGTATCGGAGTCGACTCCATGTTTCTACTGAAACTCTAGAGTCGACCCCTTCTCTGCGCGAGTCGACTCCACTTCGGGACAGTTTTTTGTGACTACCGAGTCGACCCCTCTCTTTGCGGGAGCCGACTCGAAGTGGTCCAGGTCGATTTATCTAGGGCAGAGTCGACTCGCCGCTCATTTCTATCAACTCAAATCATCCAAATACTCTCTCTAAAATATTTCCTGACCTTCCAAATCATCAGAAATCCTGATTAACCCTTCCAATAGATCAAATGGCCCCTAAAACCCGTGGATCTAACCTTGGTGCGGCCGGAGTAAAAAGGAAGAGGGTGGTGAGGAAGACCGTGAGGCGTCCCGTTCGTGAGCCTTCATCGAGCTTGGATTCAACCTCATCTTTTTCGACTCCTAGTGCTTCTCCCTCTACGGCTCCATCTCAGGTAGATAGACTTGCCGATAGAGTGATAACTACCGGGAGAAAAGTTGATTTTGAATTATTTGAAGCCGAAGGATTTCTTGTGGGGAGGCAGTTGATTGAGATGGGTTGGGAAAAGATTTGTTCTTTAGATTGTCCTACCTACCCAGCCCTTGTCAAGGAATTTTACAAAAATCTATCTAGAGGAGACAATGGACTTGTAAGCATCGTGAGAGGAAATAGAATTTCAATGACAGTGGAGTTGCTTTCTAGATTATTGGATCTACCTGTGTCGGGTACTTCTACTTTTTCTTCTGAAGATAGAAGCCCAGCTCTATCTAGACTGCTTAACAGGGAGATTGTTGTTTTGAAGAGGTCTTTGCTAATCAACTATCCTTAGAATTGAGACTTCTCCATAATATTTGTAGTAGAATCCTATTCCCCAAGATTGGGAGATTTGATTATGTGTCTGAAAGAGATATATTTGTAATGGATGCAATTGTAACTGGTAAACCCATTAACCTTCCGAGCATGATCTTATGGTACATTGCTGATTGTGGAGGCAAGAGAAAATCCAGTTTACCCTACGGCATGATTCTTACTAAAATTTTACAAAGCCAAGGGATAATCATATCAGATAGTGAGCCAATGAGGAACTTAAGACACACCGATTTCTATAGCTTGGCCACAATACATAGAATGGGTTTTGTGAAGAGGAATGGCAGATGGGAAAGGAAAGGTTTGATGGAAGATAGAGCCGCGGACATTGAGGCACCGGGACCGTCAGTCAGACATTCTTCGCTTGTACCTCCGAGCTCTCTTGTTCCTGCTCCAGTCCCTTCCCCTGCTCCGATGGATGATCGGCCATCATCATCTTCGTCTGTTGGTTTTTCAGAACTTCAGTTAAGGCAGCTTAAAGGTCTTCTTGATGATCAGGCAGATAAAATGAAATCAGAGTTTGAAATCAAATTTATGAATCTTAAAGAAACTCTTTACTCTTTAGATGATCGGATCACCAAGATAGAATCAACTCTTAGCACTTCATCTGAGTCTTTAAGTGGAGACCTAAAGAACATATTTGAAGAACTTAAAGACGTTTGTGAAGATGGTGAAACATATGCAAAATGCAATGCTGAACTACAAGACAAAATATTGACTGCTTGCACTTTTGTAGATGAGAGACTGAAGGATTATGTCAAGATTCAAACAGATGGAATGAAAAATATTATAGATCACTTAACTAGGATTGTAAGGACTCACTTTTGATGTATTAGATACTTAGTCTTTACAATGTAATGAAGTTCATACTATGTTTTACATTTTGATACTTTGATGTAATGAAAAGTCTATTTTGAATGCTCAATGTAATCTCAGTTTGAATGTACTTCTCATATTATCAATGAATCTCAGATTTTGTTAAAACATATTTTGATTGATTGAATAAATGATGCATCTCTACCTTTTTGTTGATAACAAAAAAGGGGGAGAGTTTTATAACTGTATATGCATATGGGAGAAATTAAGTAATAATCAAATGATATTAAAATGATTGAATGAATGAGATAAATAATTGAATGAATGAGATATTTAATTGAGTTTCATAGGGGGAGCTACCTCATTCAGGGGGAGCCTAAGCCTAACTATGAAAATAAAATAAATTCTTTAATCAATCTTGCATATTCTCAATGTTTTTATCATCATCAAAAAGGGGAAGATTGTTGGGGAGATTGTTGAGAATTTGTTGCCCCAATCTTATTGATTTTGATGATTACCAAAAGCCATGAGTATATTAAAAATGCAATGAGTTTATTTACATGAGCAATAAATTTATTTAGAACAATCAATGAGTATGTCAAGTATGACTTTAATCAATTTGAAAGTAAACTTCAAGCTCTATGTTTAAGCTTTCAAAAAGAAATTTTTACACTTAATATTTCAATCAATGAGTTTTTGGAACATTTCTTGAATTGATTCCTAATGACAATTTTATTATATTCAAGTCAAAAAATTGATTTAAAATGAATCTGGAACGAATTTCAAGTCAATCAGAAATTACTTTGATTTTTGATACGTTCCGGAGCCGACTCTAGAGTTTCAGAGTCGACTCCACTCAGTATACAGAGATTCCTGAATTTCACGAGTCGACCCCTGTGATTTCAAGAGTCGACCCTCGATTCTGTCGAGCCGACTCCATGACTGTGTGAGTCGACTCCGCTCAGACACCAGAGAAGTATTTTTCTGAGCACTTCGCGAGTCGACCCCTAACGTTTCATGAGTCGACCCCCGACTGTCAGGAGTCGACACCTTATTTTTGATGAGTCGACCCTTTAACTTTCTGAATATTTCTATTTTTGGTATCGCGTCTTCGAGCCGACTCGCGGAAAGCAGGAGTCGACTCCAACAAATCTGGGCATGATTTTTCTGAATGTCAACTCAGCGTCAACGGTAAGATTTTTCTTTAACGACTATATTCTTGCAGAATCTATAAATAGAGAAGCCGTTTTCAAATCAAAGATAGAAAAGTAGAGATATTCACATCAAGAGAGAAAAAGAAAAAATCGAAAAAACAGAGCATCATTTGAAAAAATCCGAGATTCAAAATAGAGTGAAAGAAAAAGTGTGAAATCAAAGGAAGCTTCGTCTGTGCTCAAGTTCAACAATCCAAGAAAGCTTCAGAAGAAAATCCAAGAGCTATTCAAGAGCAAATCAAAAGATTTTTAACTTCAAAGAAAGAAAGAAAAGCTCAAAACCTTCTCAACTGCTTCAACTGTGAAGAATCGGAGCTGAGGCTTGATTCAATCTAGTAAGGAGAAGAAGAAAAAAAGAAAAGCTCAAAAGCCAACCAACTACAAATCAGGCTTTTCTAAACTTTATTCTTTTATTTGGTTATCTGCTCATAGAGGAGCTGTGTAATTGAAAAACACTATTTCTATTATTTGTGTCTAGTTCAATCTGAGGGATTGAACTAGTGGAGGTAGTCTTACCTCGGTACAAGCTTGGTATAGCTTGTGTTAGGGTTTTTGTGCTGGTGAGCCCGGAAAACCGGCTGGGTTCTTTGTGATCCCGGGAAAACAACATATTTGAGTTGTGAGCTTGTAAAACAACTCGACTGTAATCAAGGAAGATTATAGTGTGGACCCAAGTGAATCTTGGGAGTGGATGTAGGTGTTGTATACACCGAACCACTATAAATTCTTTGTGTTTGCCGTGTTTCCATTGACTCTATCTCTATCTCTGTTTTATTCACTGTACTTTGTATTTACATTGCATTTGCTTTCATTCTTCTTAAGCAAACTATTTTAAAAGGCTAAATTTTTAAAGAACCCAATTCACCCCCCCCCCCTCTTGGGTTGTCATCTGGGCCAATAATAACCATTAGGCGTTGCTCTTGCAATTCATAAACTATCCTAATAAGAGCTTGGACTTGCTGAGTAAGGATGGTCAATTGTTCTTATGGAGTGGCCAAGACTGGTGACGAGGATAGAGCAAGGAGGTTGGCCTTCGATTGCTCCGCACAATGGGGATGCCCCCCAGCATAATTGATGGAAGCCTCCTGAGCATATGTCACCACCATCATTGTTCTAGAGAGGGCGAGCCTGTAACTCAGGGTTACAGAGTTATCCTTCCTTTAGTGCACTCAACCCTCTCCTTTCTGGCGTTCTAATATGATGATACATGATCACCTTGAGCTAACGTCCTTGAGCGTCAGTGGATGTGCCATGAGTTTGTCGAAGAAGCTCCACCTCCGCACCGAAATCTGCAAGAAGTTCTGGGGACCGGATATTCCTGCGAGGGACCTCTGACGCTCAAGTTAGTGAATATAATCACAGCCGCGAGCTTGAATAGGCTTGAGAAAGAAAGCTTGGGAATTCAAAGCTCTCTAAGTGTTTGAGAGTTCATACCTTTGTCAGAGGTCCCTCTTATCTATTTTATTGATAGTTGGAGTCTGTGAGACTTGCTTGAGAGGTTTGGAGTCTCATGATGGATCATGATATTTTTGGATGGAATGTCAGAATTAGTATGATTCATTCCATCCGAATTGGGTGATTGGTACTTTATGGCAGATGATGACTTTTCGAGCTCATCTGATATGGATCATTAAAGCTTCATGATGGATGATGACCTTTTGGGCCCTGTGTCAGAGCTAGTGGAGCTTATCTTATTAGATATACGAGTCATAAGTGATTGGTGGGCTCGGCTTTATCAGAAGCGAAGGCTTATCAGAGAAGCCAAGGCCGAGTCCGAAGATGAAGCCGTATTAGAACTGCCCTAAGAGCTAGGGCTGCCTAGGAGTTGGGGCCATCTTAGAACTGGAACTGCCTTAAGAACTGGAGCAACCTTAGAACTAGAGCCATCTAGGAGCTAAGACCATTAGCATCCTTTCGACTTTTGTCATCATGTAACTTCAATCGTTAACTTACATATGACTTTTATCAGCCACATCATATGTGTTTAGTTTTTGCTTGCCCTTTTCACTTCATATTGTGAGAAACTTGAATATGGTCATTGGTTGGAGCACGTAACCTATGATGATCATGGAATTTTAAAACCGCTAACATTGGTAAGATCTATGTGTTGGTCATCTTGTGCTAACAAAAATTATTCTTCTATAACAAATGAAGGAAATTTTATTGTGTGTATTTGAAAAAAAAAAAAGGAAACCAGTCGAACATTATCAGAGGACACAATCTCTCAAAGAAATAGAATTGGAGGCCAAAAAATATTACAAATATATACTGCAACTGATGGTTTTGTCCTTAGCCATCAAATTATCTAATGCAATTTCAAATAAGCTGTTAAAATTTTCATGCACATAGAAACCAGACCAAGTCTTGGACATGGAAAAATCTAACGATGTCAGCAGCTTAGAGCTCATGCATTAATTTGATGGAGATTAGAGGGACAGGAAATAGAGGAAACCAGCCCTCCCAGGCTCCCACCATCCAAAGCCTTCCGTCTACTGCGCTCCACGGCCTTCAAGGTACTCCAATTCTCCTGTGAACACGTCTGCAACACTCTCTCCACGTTCATGCACCTCCTCCCAAGCCCACGATTCAATGCCAATGGAATCTGAGGTGATCTCACCTAGTTCATTGCCCCATCCAACACTACATGACATGACATGACAAACCCCATCATTTCCTTTGGAAATCCAACCATCGACAGGCTAACACTTATCTCATGGCTTCCAAGTCGGCATTGTACAAGACAAGCACAGTACGGTGCTTATGTGTTGGTCCCGCGCCTTACACTTATCATACGGAGGGTCCAGCCTTGTCCCAACACACCAGGGCCCGTTGTTGCCTCACCACCTTATCTACGAGTTTGATTTGTTAAACACACGCTTTGCCCTCAGCCGAATTCTAAAGGTGATATCTCCGATCTCTATGCAAGCTAAAATAAATTTTATAGTAGAGAATGGGAAACAGACCAAGTGAGATGGATAGAGATTCTCATGATACATTGTGTCCAAAGGCATAAGGATTTGGACGTTGTCCCGAACTCTTCGCCGGGAATCTTATTCCTTCGGTCCTTCGAATGCCGGTTCATGCACCTTTTTCTCCTAGCATCGTTCTGTGGGAGGAATTGCCTTGTCCATTGTACTCCTGACTTCATTAATTCTTTTAAAGAGCAGAAGAAATTTATATATAGGTAGATGAGGGTATTTATAGTTTTCAAATAATAAATCCTCTCGTGTGACATGGGATGGAGACCGAGGCTTGAGCAAGCGCGAATATGTTTCAGGCACTGTAATTTGGGTCAAGCTCCACTGTGAACATGAAATTAGCAAACTTCGTAGAAGAAAACATTTTTAGATTACGTAGATGTCTGTACTGAATTAACAGCCAGAAATCTAATTTATAAGTTTACTTCCTCCTTTCCAATGAAAATAAAAAGAAAAAAAAAAGGAAAAAGCAATTCATGGAAATGGCTGTGATAACTAAAATGTTGTTTAATGATGATTTAATAGGAAAATATATAGTTTTGGGGGTCAATAAAGGAGTTAGGGAGTGAAAACATACTTGTAATGTACATTATTTTGATGAAACTTGTTGACTGTAAACTATTGTGCATGTGATAATGATGAAAGATCCTTCAAAGTTTAAAGTATAAATGCATGCATGTTGTTTTTCTAGGTTTCGTGTTCTTTATTTTCCTGAAAATATCAGCATAAAGCAAAGTGTAAAGATGTAAAAAATTATTGAGAGGAAAAAAAAACATTTATTTCAGCCTGAGATAATAATCATGCCATTAAAATAGTTTTTTTTCACCTTTATGCAAGCTTTTTTTTTATAGCAAATTAACTTTATTTGATTAAGTTATGTTTCTTTATATTTTATTTCAAATGATATATTGATTTGAAATAAATCGTTTAGTCTCTACATCTCTCATTCCAATAATGCTTCATACTCTAAGACTCCCTTATTAATGAACCAATAAAATTGGCAGGAATACGCCCCACGGTAGAGACGGGTTCCCTAACACGGGGTATGGATGACAAGCAGCCATCGCGCGCACGCCGGCCGACCATGGACTTCAAGGCAACGAGGCACATGCACTCGCTTAATGAGAGGCCAACGTCGTTGAAATTAAGCCATCCAGCGTTGAGTCTAGCTTGGGAATTGGAACCATCCCGACCATGGAGCCATCCAACTGCGACTGGACGGGAACCATCCTTACCCCAATTCCACGGCAACCACCCCACGTTCCGTCCTTTTTCAATGAAAACCATGCACCCGCCACAATTCCCGTTTTATTAAACCGCTATATTCAACAGTCCATTGGTCTCAGACCCTGAAACCATAGGTACACACAAGACTAGAAAGGTATAGGATTGATCAGACCAGCTGTCTTCTATTATTATTTCACTAGAATTCCAATCCTTTCACTGTGTTAAACAATGTCTTGCGAAGCTGAGATGAAGCTCCCTTCCCTTCTTTATTTTTATTGCAAGTGGTCGATCGTTCATCGCACTCTCCTTGACTCACCTATTTATACCCCCTTCCCCGCTCTTCCAACTCCATCAAACACATCTCCTTTCTTCCATCTTCTAAGACCTTCCCCCTCTTTCAAATGGCTTCAACTCAGGTAGCTAGCATGGTTCTTCTAGCACTAGCACTGGCGAGCTTAGCCCAAATGTGCATGGGGTCCAGAACCAGAAAGCTATCCGCCTTGGTGCAACCAACACCACTGAAATACCACAACGGCGCGGTGCTCCAAGGTGACATCCCCATCTCCATCCTTTGGTATGGCCAGTTCAACCCAACTCAAAAGTCCATCATCTCCGACTTCCTTCTCTCCCTTACCCCCCAGTCCAATCAAAAGCTGCCAAGCCCTTCTGTATCTCAGTGGTGGAACACCATAGATGAGGTGTATTTGGACAAGTCTGGAATCAAGAGCCCACAGAAGACCCAAATCCTTTTGGCTAGCCAAGTCTCGGATGAGATGTGCTCTCTGGGCAAGTCTCTTACGAGAGACCAAATCTCCGAGCTGGCGGCGAAGGCTGGGCCGAAGAAGGGCGGGATCGCAGTGGTGCTAACGACCCAGGACGTGACGGTCGAGGGGTTCTGCATGAGCCGGTGCGGGCTCCACGGTTCGGACCGGAGGGCCGGCTCGGCTTACATCTGGGTCGGTAACCCGGCGACTCAGTGCCCGGGTCAGTGCGCGTGGCCCTTCCACCAGCCGGTCTACGGGCCGCAGACCCCGCCATTGGTGGCGCCTAACGGCGACGTAGGGGTTGACGGCATGGTGGTGAACCTGGCGAGCATGATGGCCGGGACGGTGACCAACCCGTTCGGTGATGGATTCTACCAGGGGCCGAAGGAGGCTCCGTTGGAGGCGGCGACGGCTTGCCCGGGGGTTTATGCCAAGGGGCGTATCCGGGATGTGCCGGGGATTTGTTGGTGGACCACACCACTGGGGCGAGCTACAACGCGAACGGCGCCCAGGAGAGGAAGTATCTGGTCCCGGCTTTGTTCGACCCATCAACGTCCTCCTGCTCCACTCTGGTTTAGGGTGGGAGATTAGCTGTTCTCAGTCGGGATAATATTTGGGATTTCGAAACGTTTTTTCTATGTATATATGGGCGAGAAGCTAGGAAAAAAAAAAAAAAAAGCATATAATTCATTCATTTGTTGATCTTTCTGTCTTGGAAATTAAATATAATAAAGAGAAAAGTCTTATGATTTTGGTCTCACTTCCTCGTTTTTAAGGATTAATTTACTATCATTTTGTTTCTTGATCCCAAATTTTAGGAAAATGGAGATTAATGCACGGTATTGCTTCCCATTTGAGGCCAAAGGGAAGGGCTAGCTGTGTTGAAATATAACGAAGTATAAACTTTTGCTCGAAACAAGTCCACTTTTGACCGCATTTTAGCTCTTCAAATGCTCACTATGAGTGGGTGGAGGGGTTTGTCCATCCGTTTGGGATGTGCAGACTCACTTGGCCGCATTTACTTATCTGAATTTGGAGCAAAGAAATATTAAAGCGACAACATTTATCAGTCCGTATATCTGGGGCCATTTATTGCACTTTCCTTAACTCCAGTTTTTCCCTTCAGCTATTCCTATGGAAGTCAGCCAAGTAAGCTATTGCATCTGTTGTTTAGCTTTTGTTTGCTCCTTTCACTTCATGTTATGAGAACCTTGAACTTGTCACTGGTTGCAAGATGTGAAGTTCCAAAACTGCTAACATTATAGTAAGATCCACGTCTAGACCATCCATCACTTGTTAATAAAAATTCTTCTTCTACGTTGATCGGAGGAAATTTTACGGCATGTATTTGGAAAAAAGAGACCAGCTGAACATTATCGGTACGTAGATCCAATCTCTCAAAGAAAGAGAATTGGAGGCCAAAAAATATAACAAATATATACTGCAATTCGATGCTTTTGTCCTTAGCCATCAAATTATCGAATGCAGATTCAAATAAGCTGTCAATATTTTCAAACAAATAGACACCAAACCAAGGCTTAAGCATCGAAATACCTAATTACGTTTGGTAGCAGATAATCTATTCAGATACTATTATTTAAATTGATCTCATCAAATAACTATATTTGTTATATATTTTTAATAATAATCTATTTCGTAGTGGTAATCCAGATTATCACTGATGAAAAAATTCATATTATCTCAGAAGAAGAAGGTTATCCAAATTACTAGAGATGTTGTAATATGATAATTTTTTTTACATAATTGCTCATGCTTCCTTCCATCCATCTCTACTTGCCTCCTCTATCGATTTCGCTGTAACCTCCGTGTCGAAGATACCGAGCCACACTCGCTTTCACCGAATTGGATCGCGGATCTTTACTGCCCAACGGTCCCACAGTCGTTTTTGGATGCTACGGAACTTCTTTCGATCGATGGCCTCCAGCATTATCACCGATTGCTTCAGACGAAAATATTAGATCTAGTCTCTTTCATTTTGTTATATACATGGTATTATTATTTTTTTAATTTAAGAATCATTAAATTTAGGCATTGTTATTTATAAATATAAATTTTTTAAATCAAATATATAATAATATATTTTTTAATAAATTTAATTAAAAAATATTTTAAGAATTTGATGTTATATGACTGGTAACCTATTTGTCATACTAAACATAGTAATCAATATTACTATAGCATTACTTATGTATGTCAAACATAGTAATTTAGAGTTAGGCATGGGGTGGCTCGGTCCTGCCCAGCAAGAAGCGAGCATGCCTATAAAAGGGGGCCGTGCCGGGTTCAGAATTTTTGGCCCTCGAACCAAGTCCAGTATGGCCCATAAGGGCCTAGGCCGGCCCAGGCATGGCCCGTCCTCCTTAAAATTAATGAAAATAATTTTTTATGTATAAAAAATATTTTTTAATAAATTTAAAAAATATTGGGAACTAAGGATTTATTAATATAAAGCTACCTTAATGGTAAAGGGTTTGGCATAGACCCTATCACTTTATTAATTTAAATTAAAATAGTACATGAAGGGAGGGAGGCTAGGCCTAGCCTTTAGAATACAATAAGAAAGGATAAAAAATAGAGATGACTCACTTTAATAATTAAAAAAATAAAATATATAATTATAAAAAATTAAGAATTAAAAATAAATGATCAAAATCTTACTAATCAGCAGTAGTGTTTGTATCATCATCATCGCTGGATAAGTTATGTCCACCTTTATCTTGAAGTCTCGCCTCAGCATCCAACCATTCTTTGAAGCAGAGAAGCATCTCAATCATGTCATCAATCATCTTACTTCTCTTTTCATCAAGAACATGCCGATCTTCACTAAAAGTGGATTCGATGCTACTTTGGACATCGACACAACTAAAATATCCTTGCAATGGCAATAATATAATATTAATTTTTAACACTCTTCCACCAAGTAATACATCTACACTCTCTATTTGATTTTCATCATATTCAGACTGAAGATCATTTCGTAAATAAAATTCTAGTTCACTACTTAAAGATAAAAAGATAAAGATTAACTTGAAGCACGTATGTGTTTTCTCTATGCAATGAATGAAAAAATAGACGACGAACGAGAACTACTAGAAGAAGAAATAAAGCTTTGTGCGGGTAATCTAGATCCATGAAATTTTTCATCATATAAAGCATAAATATCATAAAGAAGTTGTATTACCTCAATTTTAATAGGTTCAGGATCGTGAATCATATTTTCACAATATACATCAAGTAAAATTAGTAAGCCACTCAATTTAACTCTTGAATAAAATACAACAGCTAAGTTATGCATAGGACATATCTTGTCCCAATACTCATTCCATTTAGATTCCATTTGTTCAATAATAGGCATTAAAACAACATCATATCTATGTTCTACAAATTTTTGACTAATTATATATGCTTGTTGTAAAAACGAACATGAAGTTGGATAATAAATATAAAAAAAAACATTAGTAGCATTATAAAAACTAACCAAAAAATCTTTCAAAATTTTACATTTATTCCAATCCATTTTAATCAATGTAAAGTCTAATCCACGATCATTAATATATGCACTTAATAAGTTTTATATGGGTATGCATCATATCATGCTATATGTTGAATTCAACAAGTAATTACATCAAGTTTAAATTTTTTAAAATATTTACCATGATCTATACATAGTTGCTTAAATTCTTTAAGTCTTGATCTTGAAACATAAATAAAAGAAACTGTATGTCTAATTTTTGAAATGACTTCTTGAATCATGCCTATGCCAGCTTGAACAAAAAGATTTAAGATATGACATGCATATCTAATATGCAATAAATTTCTATTTAATATGGGATGCAATGAGTCCTTCAATAATGCAACAGCAGAATTATTATTAGATGCATTATCAAAAGTAATAGACATGATTTTATCATTAATATTATATGAACATACAGTTTAATAAATGGCATTTAAAATTTGTTGCTCAGAATATGAATAATCAAAAGTATGAAAAGCAAGAATACGTTTATTTAATTACCAATCATTATCAATATAATGAGCAGTAATAGTAATAAAATAATTACCACCTATAGATGCTGATCAAATATTAGAAGTTAATGAAACTTTTACATTTAAAATAGAGAGCGTTTTAATTAAATTTTATCTCATTGCTAAAAAGTTAGTCATAGCTACTCTTCTAAATATACGCCTATTAGTTCTTCTGTAAGCATGTTGTAGGGCTAATTGAACATATTCTTTAAAATTAAAAAATTTATATAAACTAAAAGGTAATCCATCCTTAACTATCCATTTTACAAGTAATTTTCTTTTTGATTTTCATGATTATATTCAATATTACCTATAAGTGATCCCCTTGTATATTAAGGGTACTTTGAAGATGAAAATCATGCATGACTCTCTTGATATCTTTTTAAATGACATGTTTTCCCACTACTACTACAACTATAATGTTTGGCACATTTTTCACATTTTACTTTTCAGACTCCATCAACCATAATTCTATCAAATTCATTTCATACATCACTAGTCCTCTTACAAGAAGAGGTTTGACCTTCACTCGGTTCACTGTTTCTAGAAGGAACTTGGGGATTAGTTTTCTCTCCCTCAAAAATAGAAGGAATGCCAAAATGACTTTCATCATAAGATGCCATATCTAAATTGATGAATATAAAAAATAAAAAACTATAAGGAGGAATTGAGTAAAGGATCATAGGTGGAGCCGAGATTTGTGAGCTTCCTCTTGTGCTCTCACTTCTCAATAAGAAGTGATCTTTTTCTCTTGTACTTCTAACTTATTAACAAAAACCTCCTCTTGTGTAGCACTTGAACACTTGCTAAATGCAAACTAAAAAATAAATTGCTAGAAGCCTAGAGCACTTGCTAGAAGAGAGAAATAGTAGTAGTAAAGGAGAGAAGAGTTGATTTGGTGTGGTAAGAATGAGGAATGAAAGGTGTATTTATAGGACTTTAATTTTTTCCTAAAATATTTCTTAAATTAATCATTTTATGACTGTTGGGAAGGTTAAAATAGTAAAATATCATCAATTAACCATTTTTAGCCATTTTATAACGGTTAGAAATAAACTAGGCATGGCTTGTCACCCTATGGGCCATGGGCCGTGCTAGACGTTGGTTCAAATTAAACGGAATCTTGGCATAGTCCATTTAATAACAAGTTGGATCAAACATAACCTATTTAATTTGTGACCCAATAGGTCTGAATCAGACCGTGCCATACCAATGTTCAAATATATTAATAATATATCTAATAATAATTTATATTATTATTTAAAATCATCTGATAATGGATCAAATGCAACCTAAGATGTCAGCAGCTTAGTGCTCATACATTTGGGGAATGTTAAAAGAACGGGAAAAATGGGTAAACCAGCCCTCCCACCTTCCAAAGTCTCGTGTCTACCGCCATCCGTATCCTCCAAGGTGCTTGACAACCGTGAGAAATTCTCTCCACATTCATGCACCTTCTTCCAAGCCCACACGATCAATGCCATTGGAATCTGAGGTGATCTCGCCAAGTTCATTTCCCCCAACTAACGCATGACATGGTGCACCTCATTAATTATTTCCTTTGGAAAACCAACCATCGACAAGCTTACACTTATTTCATGGCTTCCAAGGCCACACTGATAAGGACAAGCACAGTACGGCCACTATGCATTTGTCCCTTGCCTTACCTTGCCGTGGACTAGGGGAAAAAGGCTGGGGATGGGTTGGAATCGTAAGTCTTGACCTCATTAAATCCAAATGGCTTGGATACCGAGTGCACGACCATGTCCCAACACGTGAAGGCCCATTGCCTCGCCACCTTGTCTACGAATTTGACTGCTAACAGGCTATCTCTTTGTACCTTGCCGATTCCAAACTGTTATGTCTCCGATCTATACAAGCAAAGGCAAAATATATGGAAGAGAATGGGCAACAAGACAAAGGTGAATAATGGAGATTCTCATGATATATTGTGCCCCAAGGCCCATCGATTTGGACGCTGACCCCAACACTTCGCCGGGAATCTTATCGTTCATGCACCCTTTTCTCTCAGCATGTTGTGTTATGCTTTGACTACATCGTTTATTTTTTAAAGATAGAAGAAATTATAGATAGATTAGGATATTTTATAATATTATTCAGAGATATCAAATGGGACAGGCCAATCCAAGCTTGGCATGATCCGACCCAAAATAGAATGGGCCTTCCAGGCCATCTGGTGGGCCAGGCTGGCCCATCCCTGAAGCCTATGATCTTTACTAGCATCATATATTTTAATACCTTTAATGCCCACAGGTTTTATATTTTTTTGATAGGATCATATATTTCAACGACCCACTTTGCCATCCTCTCTGACACCTTTGAGCGGTGAAGAACGACTTAATGGGTTGGTAGATAAAGACTACCACAGGATGTGCCTGAAAATAAGGACACAGCTTCGAACAGATGTTATCAAAGCCAACACCATCTTTTCGATCCGAGTGTACCTTATTTCAACATCATAGAGCAATTTGCTCACATAATAGATGGGCTTCTGGAGTTTGTTCTCCTCTTGGATCAACACAAACCCTACGACATTCTCTGATGCTGCTAGGTATAGATATAAAATTTTTCCAGCCTTGGACTGCTAAGGAGTGGTGGTGAGCCGAGGTACCTTTTAAGGTCCTCGAAAGATTTTTGGCAGTCCAGAGTCCACTGGAAGTTCTTAGCTGATGGAAGTGCTTTGAAAAAGGGAAGACACTTCTCGACTGATCGGGTGATAAAGCAGCTGAGGGCCGCTATCCTTCCAGTGAGATGTTGTACTTCTTTGATCGATCTAGGAGGTGCCATATCTTGAAGAGCTTGAATCTTCTAAGGGTTTGCCTCGATGCCTCACTGAAAGATGATGAAACCTAAGAACTTCCTAGAGTTGACTTCAAAGGCACATTTGGTCATATTCACTTTATCTAGATATTTTTGAGTGTTGCGAAGCTCTATGTGAGATCATCGATGTGCTGTGATGCCTCTCCGTCATCAACATCTGTTCTCCAATTTAAAGACTTGTTGACCAGTCGTTGATAGGTTGCTCCAGCATTCTTCAAACCAAAAGGCATAACCCGGTAGTATATACCTCGTTCAGTGACGAATGCGGACTTTTTCTTATCTTTAGGTGCCATCCAAATCTGATTGTAGCCCGAATAGGCATCCATAAAAGTCAGCATCTAGTGGCCCAAGATAGCATCCATAAGCTGATCAATCCTTGACAAAGAAAAACTTATCTTTTGGGCAGGCTTTGTTGAAGTCTGTGAAGTCGATGCAAATCCTTTATTTGCTATTCGACTTCTTTATCATGATGACATTAGCCAACCAGTCATGGTAGTTTACCTTCCGAATGAAGTTTCCTTTAAAGAGCTTGTCAACTTCTTCTTCAATAGCCTTCTGTCGCTCAGGGCAAAGCTTCTTTTCTTCTATTTGATTGGTCGGAACGTTTCGTCCACGTTGAGGTGATGAATAAAAATGTCCAGGCTAATTCCTGGCATATCTGAGGCTGATCAGGCGAAGATATCAGTGTTCCTTTGGAGAAATTCAATCAAGTCTTGGCAAGGCTTTCCTTCCAGTTGCGACCTGACCTTTATGATTTGGTCTGGCCGAGCCTCATCAAGTGGCACTTCTTCAATTATTTCAACCGGTTCAACAAAGTCTTTTCGGGCATCCAGACCATCGATCTTGAGTTTTCTAGATTGAAGGTCGGCAACAAAGCAGTACCGAGCTGCGGCTTGGTTTTCTTCGAATCGTCCCCACTTCCCATTCTATAGGAAACTTCATAGTGAGATGAGGAATGGATATGATTGTCCTGAGGGATCTGTTCGAGTCTACCAATGATTGCATTATAGAGCGATCGAAGCTTGGTTACCATAAAGTATGCATGAACAGTTGCTACACTAGGCCAAGTGCCAGCTCGAAACCACAAACGTAACGACTCCTTCGGGAGTGATAGCATCGCCAGTGAACCCTATCAGGGTAGATTCTACGACTCAGAGATCCTCCATCCGTAACTTCATCCTCACAAAAGCATCAAAATACAAAACATTAACAGAGCTTCCACTATCAACTAAATTCGATGTACATCATAATCGTTAATATTAAGAGATGCAACTAAAGCATCATCATGTAAATACTGTATCCCCGGAGGTCTTCATCTGTAAAGGAAAGTCCTTCGAACCAAGTCCTTTTGGTGGGTTTTCTTCTTCATCTGACGGGTCTAGAAAAGAGCTGATCATAGCGATCATATTGACACTTCCAACAGCTGGTGGATTCGACGGAGGTGGCTGGCAAGGCTCAGATTAATGGTCTCCTACATTGTTAGGCTTGGGGGCCCTTCTGAATCGGTCCAACCTCCCTCGGCAGATAAGTTGCTCAATTTCGTTTCGAAGTTGCCGCATTCCTCAGTATCATACCCGTAGTCTCGATGATACCATAGTATTTTATCATGTCTCTCCGAGCAATGTTTTCTCGAAGAGGCGGTGGCTGAGGGAGTTACCATCGATTTCCATTAGAATTTGCATCTGTGGTGCAGTAAGTAGAGTGAACCGATCAAATCTCCATGTTGGGCTTCTAGTGATCTCTTGGTGGTAGGGGAGGAGCTCTTTGATGGTGAGACAGGCTTGCATGACGAGGAGGCCGATTTCTATCTGATCCTTTCTTCTCATTCTTCTTGAACTGCTCGGCTCGAGCTGTCCTTTTTGACTCCTCAACCCTGGCGTACTTATCCACCAAAGCCATCATGTCGAAGAGATTCATTGGATAGTTGACTTTCATAGTCAGGTAAAAGTCACCTCCTTCGATACTTCGTCCGCTAGGGCAGACATGGCCACCTCATCATTGAGTAGTCTACTTTCAGCATGGCCGTACTGAAGCGGCCAAGATAATTTCTCAAGGACTCCCTCTCTCATTGTTTAATTTCGGAGAGGGAGTCGGATCTTCTTTTATGGCGGTGGCTGCTGACGAACTGGATGATAAATAGATAGCTCAGTTCATCGAAAGAACTGATGGAACTCGGCTTCAAGCCGTTAAATCAGGTTCTGATGGATCCCCTAAGGATGGAAGGAAAAGCTCGACATAAATCGTATCTGATGCTCCGTGGAACATTATGATGGATCAAAAACTGCTTACGTGATCATCCAGGTCGGTGGACCCATGATACGACTTAATAGTAGGAAGCTTGACATGGGGAGAGATTACCTCACGCGTAATCTCCTTAGTGAAGGTATGCTCTGCTCCACCTTTGGTTGAAGAGGGGGAATCTGTTTGACAGCATCAGCTCTTGACACTACCCTTGGCGCATCTCCCGGAGTTGCCACTGTACTCATTCATCTCGAATAGTAGGAGAGACAAGACCGAGAGATTGTGGTTGCGGCGTGGAGTCATGGTGGAGAACACCGAAGAGAGAGAACGAGCCCATCGAGATCTAAGCGGCTCTTACCTCCGACCTTCTGTGGCGCCGGTTTGGCCCCTTTATGATTGGGCTGCTGAAGACGACTCATGGCCTTGAGTGGACTGGAAGAAGGAATCATCGGTGAAACAAGGCGATGATTCCATCAAAGAGCTGGGGAGCGGGTGTAGCTAGGAAAGGAGCTCTGTGGAGCCCTTGCACCATTTAAGTCAAGGCTTGGATTTGCTAAATCAGTGTTACGAACCGGTCCTGAGTGACCATGGTCGCCGGCAGTGGGGGAACCTCGATCGGCGATGGCTGCGCGGGCGCTACATTATTTGCGGGATTAGGCCTTTCAGAGGTGGCCTGATTTGGAGCATCTAAAACTGCTCTCCTTCGATTGGCCATTGAGGGATTGTTTTTCTTGATTTCAAGAACCTTATCTTCTTGATTTCAAGTTTAACGGGACTTGAGGCCCTTCCTCTAGTGCCAATCTGTTGCTGTTGAATTTTGTTCTCCAGCTTGGGTGCGGCTCATATCTGGATCGGGTGACGATCTTCTGTCCGGGCAAACATGCAAGACAGTCCTCACACAGAAAGCGTTGGGGGTGGCCCCTGTGGAAGACCCTCCGACGCTTAAGTTAGTGGCAATCACAGCAAGCAGATATGAGGAGAAGGCTCCTGCAGAAGAGTCTCTCAGGGATGGCCTCTCAAGAGCTGTGAACTCTGCTTGAGCTTTTGGAGTTAAGATTGAGTATACCTAAAGAAGTCTTATAATAGGGTATTTATAGACCGCTAGAATGATGGTGGGTTATTACCTGACTACTCGGACGAGCCTTGGGAAGTTGAAAACCAATATGATTCGAATCTAATTCAAATCTAGTTAGTTACGAGGCCGGTATGATTTGAATCCTGTTAGTTACGAGGATCAACAGCCAAGAGAGCTTATTGGTGCTTTAAGATTTTGTTATTTATGGGTATTGTGCCATATTTGGCTTTATTTCTTTTTTGGGACTATTGGAAACCGATGTGATTGGAATCCTGCCAAGTAATCAAGGATTTGAATTTTTGTTGATTGCAGTCAGAAGGTCATGCTTAGCTCCCTGTGCTGACTCTAGAGGCGGTACTAGAGCCGACTGGGACCAACTTTGGAGTCGGTGCTAGGCCAACTTTGGAGTCGGTGCTAGGGCTTACTTTGGAGTCAGTGCGGAGGTCGACTGGTGCCGACTTTGGAGTTGTGGCAGCCTTGAGGGCTTGGGCCGAGTCCAGAGATGAGGCCTCCTTGGAGCTGAGGTCATTAACTTACACATGGCTTTATCAACCACATTAGGAGTCAGGCACGTGGATCCCACAATGAGTTCTATCCAGGTGGTCGCTAAAGCACTGCCTAGGTGGCACGTTATTGGCTTGGCCTTCGTTGCTTTAGAGGGAGTTGAGGCTGACTTACCGAGGCTAACACTGACATCGAGGCCGATGCCAAGGCCGACGCCGAGGCTAATGTCGAGTCCAACATCGATGAGCTGACTGGGTCCGATCCAGGTGTGATTACATTGCCTATAGGGCCTTATTATAGAGACAGCTCAGTCATATTGAGGTATGACAGTTTATCTTTTTTCGAATGTGATAGTTAGCAAGGCAAAAATCGAAAGTGATTCTACCCTTTTCGTTACATACACGGATGTTAATGTAATAATAATTTTATTTTGTATAGATGTTATATGACTGATAATCTATTTGTCATATTAAATATAATAATTAATATTATTAATTTTATTAATAATAATTTATTTTATAAATAATTTATATTATTTAAAATTATTTGATAATGCAACCAATGCAACCTAAGATGTCAACAGTGCTCATATATTTTGGGAAGCTTAAAGAACGGGAAAATGGGTAAACCAGCCCTCCCACCGTCCAAAGTCTCGTGTCTACCGCCATCCGTATCCTCCAAGGTGCTTGACAACCGTGAGAAATTCTCTCCACTTTCATGCACCTTCTTCCAAGCCCACACGATTCAATGCCATTGGAAACTGAGGTGATCTTACCAAGTTCATTTCCCCCAACCAACGCATGACATGGTGCACCTCATTAATTATTTCCTTTGGAAAACCAACCATCGACAAGCTTACACTTATTTCATGGCTTCCAAGGCCACACTGTACAAGACAAGCACAGTACGGCCCCTATGCATTTGTCCCTTGCCTTGCCTTAGGCTTTGTTGTGCGGTGGACTAGGGAAAAAAAGGCCGGGAATGGATGGGAATCGTAGGTCTTGGCCTCATTAAATCCAAATGGCTTGGATACCGAGTGCTCGACCATGTCCCAACACGTCAAGGCCCAATGCCTCGCCACCTTGTCTACGAATTTGACTGTTAACAGGCTATCCCTTTGTACTTTGCCGATTCCAAACTGTTATGTCTCCGATCTCTAAACAAGCTAAGGTAAAATATATGGAAGAGAATGGGCAACAAGACAAAGGTGAATAATGGAGATTCTCATGATATATTGTGCCCCAAGGCACATCGATTTGGACGCTGACCCAAACACTTCGCCGGGAATCTTATCGTTCATGCACCCTTTTCTCTTAGCATGTTGTGTTATGCTTTGACTACATTGGTTTTTTTGTTTAAAGAGTAGAAGAAATTATAGATAGATTAGGATATTTTATAATATTTATTCAGAGATATCAAATGGGACAGGCCAATCCAAGCTTGGCGTGATCCGACCCAAAATAGAATGGGCCTTGCAGGCTATCTGGTGGGCCAGGCTGGCCCATCCCTGAAGCCTGTGAGCTTTACTAGCATCATATATTTTAATACCTTTAATATCCACAGGTTTTATTTTTTTTTTAATAAATTCAACACGATCTTTTACTTATGCAAAAAAAAATATATTATAATTAAAATAATATTACTTAGTTGCTCATTTCGATGCTAAGCTGCCCATGGTGAATGATAGCTCTACCATCATTTGGATAATATATTAAAAATTAATACTTTGACCCATCATATAAAAAGATAATTTTTGTCTTCTCTGTCAAGAGTTTTCTCAAATCTCAACCACAAGCCGTATACGCTATGTTGAGCCGCAGACCAACTTAGATGAGAGAGAAGAAAAATTTAACTACCAAAAAGTAAAGAAGCAGCGTCCAAGATGCTTGGCATCAACGGTATACGAAGAAAATATCAATTCTTAATTTATTTTTGTTTATCATGCATTGAACAGTTCCATTCCTTGGTAATGATTCGATTGTGAATATATGATTATTGCGTGACATCCCGAAATTAATGTTAACCTGGCTCGATGGTTTGGTTAAAAATTGTAAAAATTTGATCAAATTAAAATTTTTAAAATATGTAATCGAATCAAAATAAATTCTTTTTAAAATCAAATCAACTAAATTAAATTATGCTAATTCACTTCGATTTAATTTTTTTGACTTAATCAAAATTATGCATATTTGCGGATGAAGAAAAAAAAAAAGGGGGTGCTTGCAATGAATTAGCATCAAAATAAGCAAACTGATAGAGTACGCGTGCCACTGCGTCCACCCTCCAAAGCCTTAAGCAGCGGCTCGGCCTTGCTCTTGGTCCTCTTGCTCATGTCATCACCGGCAAGCTCATGGATGGTGGCTTGCATTGACTCAATCTCCCACAAGTTCTCCACTGCCTTCTTCTTGCCACTCATTGTTATCAGGTTCAGTACACCACCACCATGTTCTCCCACTTATCCATACACCTGCCTCAGTAATCCATAAGAACCCTAACCCTAACCACCTTTCGGAAAGCATCCATTCTTTATAGCAACCTACTACCTAAGCGATCATCATTGTGGCATCTTCAATGATGCAGTTGTTGGGTTCCGATCATGCAGCGGAAGGCTGGATTTCAAAAAAAAAAAAAAAACTTTGTAACCATAATCAACCAAAACCTTAGACCAAAGACCCCTTGATTATAATAATTAATTAGTCATAAAATATAACATATATGTAGAGGAACATACCTTAATACTTGGTGAAGAAAGAAGAAAGCCGGTTATCCAATCTTTTCCACTAGGCGCCCAAGTGTTCGCCCTCCAATGGTAATCCACACGAGAATTGGATCAAAGATATGCTCACGAACTTGACTTAAACCTCTTTTTGACTATTGATTTTTTGGCTTGGCTCTTAGGACCCTTTTAACCATTTTCTTAAGCCTAATAAAACTTATATAGGCTAAGGAAAGAGTTGTCCTAAATTGACTAAGGCTTGTAGGAAGGGAGAGGGAGAGAGAAGACTCTTGTCTTAACAAGGATTACAAAAATTATTCGATGCAATCCTATATGTGCCACCCCTTTACATAGTAAATGGAGACGTCAAATGAAGGGATACAACCCATTCCACGTCCTTCTGAAAGGATATAAAATTTTTAAATTCATTTCAATTTGAATCAAGGGACACATCGTTATAATTTTCTGCACCTTTCTCCCTACGCGCGCCATACCTGATGGGATGCTTTTGGCATCCCATCTTAAATCAGATAGCCTCTGATTTTGCCATGTGTCATTCTCCATATTTATATGAACTATTAAATCCCCAAAAGATACGCCTTCTAGTGCCTTAAATTAAAGGACTTTTAGACGTCTCTTGAAAATTCTGCACGCGCACAGTTTTCCTTTCGAGAGTCTCATGTCCCTTGGACTTTATTAATTCAACCTTATCCAATACAGTAACATCTAGATAAGGTTCTCCACGTTCAATGGACCTATAAATCCCAAAAAAAAGATGTGCCTCCTAGTACCTTAAATCAGAAGGACTCTTAGGCGCCTCTTGAAAATTCTGCACGTGCATAGTTTCCCTTCCAAGAGTCCTATATTTCTTGGACTCTATTAATTCAACCTTATCCAATCCAAAAAATGGTTGATCAGGTCAGAGGTTATCCCAAATTAATTCTAAAATTAATTTGGATCAATTAATTAAGCCGGTTCAAATTAATTTCGATCCAAATTGGAGCAATAGGTAGCCACATGTGCTAGCATGCTGATTGGCTAACAAATTAAATTAATTAATCTTATTAAAATAATTCTTTGACCAATTTCTTATGTGTGTAACCCATTGGGTTCCTCATCTAGCCAGCAGTAGGTTTAGGTTTAAGTCGATTTAATTCGATTAGAAACTGACTAACTGAATTAGATCAAATTGTGCTAACCCTAGTTACCAATTTGAACCATCTTTCAAATTGACTCATGAATTAAATAAATTTAATTCATGAAATCCTACAAGACAAGATTGACATCTAGCAATGTATCATGTCTACCTAGAAGATGAGGAATTTAATGGAATTACCAAAATACCCTTTAGTGGCAAGTTACTGTGCAATTCAATCCTTCGATTTTTCTTTATCCCGAATAAGTGATGGGTATGGAAAAATGTCGAACCCTAACATTTTATTCATTTGAATCTCAAATCAATAATAAAGATTCGACAAATGAAAAATTAGAAACCTATTCTAATTTCATTTTGCTTTGATCAAAGACTTCTTGAGTCATCATATGATGAGATTACATGGGATTACTTTTTCTCTTACTAGGAATGATCGATTCCTTGTTGACCTACTCATAACCTTCATACACAATCCTTTATATCCATGAACACCCCGTACATGACTTAGCCATGAATGAGTATGAACTAAAACATAGATTCATGTGCATAAGATTCTATAGTAATCTCAGGTCTAAGGATCACTTGTACAACTCCCACTAAGAGAACTATCTTTTGACAAGTAAGTAAGATCTCCATAAGATGTTCTCAATGTGGATCAATTCAGTGAACTCATATCCTAATGAGCACCCACATCCTTTTATTAGTGTCTCTACACAAGTGCCTATGAGACCAACCACCCTCTTTATTGAGCATACATAGAATGTGCCAGTCTTACCGGTATCATCGATCTCCGACTCGATGATCCTTCGACTGGAAACATTTTAGATTAGAGTTTTTAGAAACTTAGGTCTCATCATTATGAACTTCATCATAACCCTAATTCCATTGCCCTAACCTTATGGGGTTCATCATAATCTTAATAAATATAAGACACAACATATGATGAATCGAAAAAAATACCTTTTAATTGATAAAATATCATACATGAGTTGAAAAAAAATTACAAAAATGCCCTTACATGATTGGCTTTTAGGGCACTACTCTTTCAATCTTCCACTTGCACTAAAGTCAATCGCCTTTTTATTTAATTCCCATACAATCCAAATGACGATCAAACTGCTATTGAGGAAGGGCCTTAGTGAATGGGTCTACTATATTGTTCTTTGTGTCAACTCGTTCTATAGCAACATCTTGTCTTTCAATGATCTCTCGAATGAGATGGAATGTCTTAGGATGTGCTTTGATTTCTGATGAGACCTTGGTTTCTTAGCTTGTGCAATAGCTCCAGTGTTATCACAATAAAGTGGCACCGGTTGTTGAATCACTGGAACAACACCTAACTCCGTAATGAACTTCTTCATCCAGACAGCTTCCTTAGCAGCTTCACTAGCAGCAATGTACTCTGCCTCAGTAACTGAGTTAGTTACAGTTTGTTGCTTAATACTTCTCCAACTGACTGCACCACCATATAGAGTAAAAACATACCATGATATGGATTTACTATCATCCAGATCTGATTGAAAACTGGAGTCAGTATAGCCTTTCAATTTTAAATCTGATCCCCATATATAAGAAAAATATCCTTAGTTCTTCTTAGGTACTTAAGAATATTTTTCATAGCTTTCCAATGATCTTCCCCTGGATCGGCCTGAAACCTGCTTGCTATGCCTAAGGCATAAGCAACATCAGACTGGTACATAACATGACATACATTATCGACCCTACAGCTAAAGCATAAGGAATCTTGTTCTTTCGTTGTCTCTTTTCAGGTGACTTAGGAGACATCTTCTTAGAGAGATGTATGCCTTGACTCATGGGCAAGTAACCTCTTTTAGTTTCCTCCATGTTGAATCTTTTCAACACTAAGTCAATGTATCTAGATTGGGATAAGCCAAGCATCCTCTTAGATCTATCTCTATATATCTTTATACCCAGTATACAGATGCTTCTCCCAAATCTTTCATGGAAAATTGTTTAGATAGCCAAGTTTTGACTGATTGTAGCATTGGGATATCATTTCCAATGATAAGTATGTCATCGACATATAAAATTAAGAAGACTATGACACTCCCACTTGTCTTCTTATACACACATGGTTCATCTATATTTTTGATGAAACCAAACTCTTTGATTGTTTCATCAAAGCGAATGTTCCAACTCCTCGATGCTTGCTTTAATCCATAAATAGATTTCTTAAGCTTGCATACTTGGTGCGATCTCCTACTTGAGACAAACCCTTCTGGCTGTGACATATAGACTTCCTCCTCAAGATATCCATTGAGGAAGGTAGTCTTTACATCCATCTGCTAGATTTTATAGTCATAGTATGCTGCTATAGCAAGTAATATCCAAATGGATTTGAGCATAGCTACTGGTGAAAAGGTTTCATCATAGTCAATACCATGTTTTTGCCTGAAACCTTTTGCCACTAGCCTAGCCTTGTAAGTTTCTGCTTGGCCATCTGCTCCAATCTTCTTCTTGAAGATCCATTTGCACCCTATTGGCTTTACTCCCTCAGGTGGGTCAACCAAGGTCCAAACTTGGTTGGTATATATGGAATCCATTTCAGATTTCATAGCATCAAGCCATATGTCAGAGTCCTTACTCTTGACAACTTCTATATAGGTCACGGGATCATCATCCTGAATGATATTGGCTTCATTGTCATCTCCAATAACAAAATCATATCTGAGAGGTGCACCCCGCACTCTCTCTGACCTATGGAGAGGAGGTGAATGTTGTGGTTGTTCTTGATCTTTAGAAATTTCTGGTTGAGGAATGTCTTTTTGATTGTCAACAGGAGTAGGTTGTAAGTCTTGATCTTCAGTGAGTTCAAGTATCTTCCCACTGCCTTCTTCTTGGATAAATTCCTTTTCCAAAAAAATGGCATACCTACTGACAAATACCTTTTGCTCAGCAGGATGATAAAAGATGTATCCAATACCTTCTTTGGGATAACCTATAAACCTACATTTATCAGCCCTAGCACTTAACTTATGTCCGAATACATTTTTGGCATAAGCAGGGTGTTGCCCAGATGTAGTAACCCAAGAGGAGGGTGATTGGGTTATTTAAAAAATTTAATAGCTATGCAGATAAATATGCTTTCTACCCTAATTTTGATTTGCAGCGGTGAAGTGGAGTGCACAGAATAATATCAACAGAAAGGCAAGCAATCACAAACACATAGAAATTTATAGTGGTTCGGTGCCAAACTCAGCACCTACATCCACTCCCCAAAACCTTTGGAAATTCCACTAATCGTATCACAACGATTACAACTTCTAGCCGAACTAGGCTAGCCCTCTTGTTTATACGGCACAAGGTAGCCAAAAACCCTAGCCAAACCTAGGCTAGTCCTCTTGTTTCACGGCACAAGGAAGCCAAGAACCCCTAGCCAAACCTAGGCTAGTCCTCTTGTTTAAATGGCACAAGGAAGCCAACAAACCAGGGTTCACTAACCCTTTTACAAGATAATCAGAGTATGTAAAGAAGAAGCTCCTATAAAGAGCAAATATTCAGAATATACTTTATAACTTTTTGAAGCAATAAACTCAGCAATAAATGAACTGGGTTGAAGCAGCTGAAGTCTTGAATGCTTGAAAAGCTTCAATGATTCGGACGACCTTTCGGAGCAAGGAATGAGCTTGAATGCACAGCAACCACTCAACAAATATTTAATGAAGGCTATTTTCTTGAATTTTTCTCTCTTTGAAATTTCTTTTCAAAAATCGTCGTCTGGGTGTGCTTCTAATCCCAACTATTTATAATCATCTAATAAGAAAATATCCGTTAGATACAACAGAAATAAATGGAAATAATAACGGGAAGAAAATATAACTGTTAAACATGTTTCCCTTAAGCATTGAATGCAGATCTCCATTTAAGGAAGGATGAGCACTGTAAAATTAAAAAATTAAAAGTTAACAATAGCTTGAAATAGCAATAGAGAGAGAAAGAGAGAAAGAAAACTTTTTAGGCGGTGGTGGTCTTGAAGAAAGAAGCTCCAGGTAGCTGAGAAATGAATGCCATTGTCTAAGAATAAAGTAATAACCCCAGCTAGCTAATCAGTTAGCTAACCAGAGACAACACAACAAAAGAACTTTTCTGAGACAGCACGTTAGTTAGCTCGGCAGATAACTCGCCAGCTAACTCCATTTGAAATCCAAACGGCAGCAGGATAGCTAGTTAGCTGAACAGCTAACTAAAGAGTGGCCAGTTAGCTTACGAGCTAACTAGAAGCAAAAGTACTTAGCCATCCGTCCAGCTTAGCTCTCCGGCTAATTGAGCAAAAAGGCAGCCAGTCAACTGAATAAAGTAGCTAACTCTTCAGTTAACTAGCCAACCGGCAGCTAGCTCTCCAGTTAACTAAAATTTAAATCCATTCGGCTGCAACATTCCCTGTGAAAAATAGTTAGCTATCCAGTTAGCTCCAGGATTAAATAGTTAGCTAAGCAGTTAACTAAAAGAAACACCAGCTAGCTAGAAGGAGTTACAGTTAACTAACAAGACATCCAGCCAGCTAGCTAAAATGGAAGGGTGTTCGGCCGAACCACTGTAACATGATTTTTAGTTAGCTAAAGGAATTTCAGCTAGCTAACCAGCTAGCTCACCAGTTAACTAAAATAAAGAGACGTTCGGCCAGGCACCTAAGATAAGTTCCTTAGTTAGCTGAAAAGCTTAAGCTAGCTAACAAACTAACTCACCAGTTAGCTAAAATAAAGTGACGTTCGGCCAACTTACTGAGACAAGTTCCTTAGTTAGCTGAGAGAGCTTCAGCTAGCTAACAAGCTAGCTAGACAGCTAGCTAAATTTCAAGATGGTTCGGCCCATACACTGAGAAACTTTCCCAGCTAGTTGAAAGGCGTGCCAGTTAGCTAAATAAACTAACAAGCTAGCTAGCCAGTTAACTCCAAGGCTAATAATCATGTTCAAAGCAAATTTAAATGAAGTACTTTCTTACCAGTCAATTTTGCATGAAGATACTTACTTGCAAGGTGACCGAACTTCCCTGTATCAATCTTAGAATTGCTTAATTTATTTTGTAATCATCAAAATCAATCTGGGGTCAACACAGGGCAACCCCAAATCTTAAAATATTTAAGACTTGATTTTTTTCCTTTCCATAATTCATATGGAGTGCTAGTAACTGATTTTGATGGCACTCTGTTTAAAATATAGCAGCAGTTTCTAGGGCATAACCCCAGAATGATACTGAAAGATCTGTGAAGCACATCATGGACCTCACCATGTCTAATAAGGTACGATTCCTCCTTTCTGCTATACCATTTAATTGAGGTGTATAAGGAGGGGTCCATTCAGAGAGAATGCCTTTGTCTTTAAGATGATCAAGAAATTCACTAGACAAGTATTCTCCTCCTCGATCAGATCAAAGGATTTTAATACTATGTCCAGTTTGTTTCTCAACCATACTTTGATACTCCTTAAATTTATCAAAGGCTTCGGACTTATGTTTCATTAGATACATTGTCTAAACCTTGATAAATCGTCAATGAAATTGATGAAATAAGAGTATCCTCCTCTAGCTTGAGTTGTCATAGGTCCACATACATCTATGTATATAAGACCTAATAACTCAGTTGCCCTTTCTCCATGTCCAGTGAATGAAGACTTAGTCATTTTTCCTATGAGGCAGGATTCACAAGTTCCTAATGATTTAAAATCATAAGGATCAAAGAAGTTATCTTTGTATAACTTGCTTATTCTAGATTCACTTATATGACCTAATCGGCAATGCCAGAGATAAGTGGCATTAACATCTTCTCTCTTTCTTTTCTTGTTATCAACAAGCAAAACTTTATCATTGAGCAAAAGAATTAGAAGACCATTATTAAACAAACCATGTCCAAACAATTTATTAGAATAAAAATAGAGCAACCATTGCTCTTTACATTTATTTCAAAACCTTGTTCTAATAACAAGGGTACATAAATAATATTTCTAATAATATTTGGAATATAATAATAGTTTTTTAATTCCAATATCTTGCCAGAAGGTGATAACAACAAATAGGTGCCCACAGCTTTAGCATAAATGGCTTCTCCACTTGTGCCATAGAGCTTGAAGTCACCATTCTTCAAATTTCTAACTCTTGGTAGTCCCTGCAATGACTTGCATATATGAGATCCACATACAGTATCCAATACCCATGAGTCAGAAACTGAAGAACTCAATGATAAATTAGTTTGTATCATGTACAAACCTTTTGATGCTTCTTCACCAGCATCTTGCTTCAAACTTGCAAGATATATCTTACAGTTCTTCTTCCAGTGTCCCTGCTTGCCGTAGTGGAAACAGGCTCGATCAACAGAAGGCTTCTTTGACTTCTTCCTCTTTTGCATGCTACTTTTAAGGCTCCTCTTTCTCTTTGAACCTTTCGTCATTGCCTGTTTCTTCCTCCTATCAACTAGAAGAATATGAGCCTTATCACCCTTGAAGTGACTCTCAGCTGTCTTGAGCATATTTAATAGCTCAGGTAATGAAATATTTAGTTTATTCATGTGATAGTTCATGACAAACTGCGAGAAGGAGTCTGGGAGTGATTGTAGGATCAAGTCCTGATTAAGCTCTCCATTCATTACAAACCCTAATTGACCTAACCGAGTAATTAAGTCAATCATCTTTAAAACATGAGCTTGAACGGATGAGCCCTCACTCATACGTGCATGGAACAACTGCTTCGAAATCTCATATCGAACAGTTCTACTTTGCTCTCCATAAAGCTCTTTAAGATTGAGCAATATGGATTGAGGTTCCCACTCCTCATGTTGCCTCTGTAATTCATTGCTCATCGAGGCCAACATGATACACTTAACAATCAAACTATCATTCTGCCACTTTTTATATGTGGCTCGTTCCTCCTCTGTAGCATCATCTCCGATCGGATCTGGATTAGGAGAGTCGAAGATGTAGGAAACCTTTTCTTGAGTTAAGACAATTCTCAAGTTCCTCAACCAGTCCGCATAATTTGGACCAGTCAACTTGTTGGCATTTAAAATGCCCTGCAGTGATAAAGTAGAAGCCATAAAATTTTAATCTACATTAAAAGTAAAGAACAATACATAAGCAGACCACTCATAATGATGTCTACAACTAGACAAGGACTTATCAATCTAATTGTATCTTCCACTATTTTATCACGAATAACATAACCCTCACCTATGGTAAGCGAGAAAACCCTACTAGGGTTTCTTTAGTGGGGTTGAGATCCTAATTCGTCATAAATATCTTGTGTTACACAACAAACATATATGAGTTCAAGGGTAGAAAATATCCTTTTCAATTGCAACCTATGCAACTCTCAACATAACACCTGCCTCTAAGATACTTATAGCCTTGTGTTACATAACAAACTATAATGTCTTAGTTTAGTCAAACCCTTCATTTTCATATAGTTATGATTGAATAATATTGCCCTTGTGTTACACAACAAAGCAACACCACTAATCATACTATAAAGCATTAAATGTACTAAGATAATTCATATCTAACCCTAGAGTAGGCCTTGTGTTGCATAACAAACCTACTATAGTTGTTATCATAAATTTATCTTAGTATGAAGGAAGGCATTAGGTAGTGTTCATAATCAATATATCATTTCCAATTCAAGGTCTAAATCAATCAAATTGGCCAGTTAAGTGGAAGAAAGGTGGGGTCCTCCCGTTGCTTTCCTTAGACACCAATTTAATTGGCCAGGTCAGTCAATGGAACCAATTAAAAAATCATGATCTTTTACCTTTCTAGAACCACTTTTCTAGACAACAATTGATTAATCAAACCCTAAAAGGATTTGTATTATGATTCTATCACACTACGACTAAATATAATTTTTTAGGAGGGCTTTGATGGTCTCATGCACATCCTTTTTTTAGTATGCATAACAATAATATCATACCACGCATATTCAATGCAATTTTAAAATTATCATCTTAAGTAAAATTTCTCATTAATTAGAACACGTCCAGCCATAGCTCATTAGTCCCTTGGGCCAGTCTATGCAAAACACCGCAGGCATAGAGGCTCAGGAGGCATATTCTAATACAAGAAATTTTATAACTCTACATAATAAAACAAATCATGCTAAAAGCATAATATAATCATTCATGTAATCAATATATTATGGACCACTAATTGAATTAATCAAGGTAGCTCTGAAACCAATATTGGGTTCCGGTCATGCAGCGGAAGGCTGGATTTCAAAAAAAAAAATTAACCTTGAAACCCTAATCAACCAAAACCTTAGACCCAAGATCCCTTGATTATAATAATTAATTAGTCATAAAATGTAACATATATATAGAGGAACATACCTTAGTACTTGGTGAAGAAAGAAGGAAAACGGTTATCCAATTTTTTCTATTAGGCGCCCAAGTGTTCGCCCTCCAATGGTGATCCACACGAGAATTGGATCAAAGATATACTCACGAACTTGACTTAAACCTCTTTTTGGCTTCTTGACTTTTTGGCTTGGCTCTTAGGACCCTTTTAACCCTTTTTTTAAGCCTAATAAAACTTGTATAGGCTAAGGAAAGAGTTGTCCTAAATTGACTAAGGCTTGTAGGAAGGGAGAGGGAGAGAGAAGACTCTTGTCCTAACAAGGATTACAAAAATTATCCGATGCAATCCCATATGTGCCACCCTTTTAAATAGTGAATAGGGAGACGTCAAATGAAGGGATACAACCCATTCCACGTCCTTCCTTCTGAAAGGATATAAAATTTTTAAATTCATTTTAATTTGAATCAAGGGACACATCGTTATAATTTTCTGCACCTTTCTCCAACGCGTGCCACACCTGATGGGATGCTTTTGGCATCCATCCCATCTTAAATCAGATAGACTATGATTTTACCATGTGGCAAGATAAGGTTCTCATATTTATATGGACTATTAAATCCCCAAAAGATGCACCTTCTAGTGCCTTAAATCAGAAGGACTTTTAGACGTCTCTTAAAAAATTCTGCATGCGCACAGTTTTAGTTTCGAGAGTCCCATGTCTCTTGGACTCTATTAATTCAACCTTATCCAATACAATAACATCTATATAAGGTTCTCTACATTCAATGGACCTATAAATCCCAAAAAAAGATGCGCTCCTAGTACCTTAAATTAGAAGGACTCTTAGCGCCTCTTGAAAATTCTACACGTGCATAGTTTTCCTTCCGAGAGTCCTATATTTCTTGGACTTTATTAATTCAACCTTATCCAATCCAATAAATGGTTGATTAGGTCAGAGGTTATCCCGAATTAATTCTAAAATTAATTTGGATCAATTAATTAAGCTGGTTCAAATCAATTTCGACCCAAATTGGAGTGATAGTTAGTCACATGTGCTAGCATGCTGATTGGCTAACAAATTAAATTAATTAATCTTATTAAAATGATTCTTTGACCAATTTCCTTATGTGTGTAACCCATTGGGTTCCTCATCTAACCAGTAGTAGGTTTAGGTTTAAGTCGATTTAGTTTGATTAGAAACTGACTAACCGAATTAGATCAAATCGTGCTAACCCTAGTTGCCAATTTGAACCATCTTTCAAATTGACTCATGAATTAAATAAATTTAATTCATGAAAACCTACAAGACAAGATTGACATCTAGCAATGTATCATGTCTACCTAGAAGATGAGAAATTTGATGGAATTACCAAAATACCCTTCAGTGGCAAGTTACTGTGCAATTCAATCCTTCGATCTTTCTTTATCCCGAATAAATGATGGGTATGGAAAAATGTCAAACCCTAACATTTTATTCATTTGAATCTCAAATCAATAATAAAGACTCGACAAATGAAAAATTAGAAACATATTCTAATTTTATTTTGCTTTGATCAAAGACTTCTTGAATCATCATATGATGAGATTACATGGGATTACTTTTCCTCTTACTAGGAATGATCGATTCCTTGTTGACCTACTCATAACCTTCATACACAATCCTTTATATCCATGAACACCCGTACATGACTTAGCTATGAATGAGTATGAACTAAAATAGATTCGTGCATAAGATTCTATGGTAATCTCAGGTCTAAGGATCACTTGCACAACTCCCACTAAGAGAACTATCTTTTGATAAGTAAGTAAGATCTCCATAAGATGTTCTCAATATGGATCAATTCAGTGAACTCATACCCTAATGAGCACCCATATCCTTGTATTAGTATCTCTACACAAGTGGCTATGAGACCAACCACCCTCTTTATTGAGCATACATAGAATGTGCCAGTCTTATCGGTGTCATCGATCCCCGACTCGATGATCCTTCGACTGGGAATTTTAGATTAGAGTTTTTAGGAACTTAGGTCTCATCATTATGAACTTCATCATAACCCTAATTCCATTGCCGTAACCTTATGGGGTTCATCATAATCTTAATAAATATAAGACACAGCATATGATGAATCGAAAAAAATACCTTTTAATTGATAAAATCATACATAAATTGAAAGAAATCACAAAAATACCCTTACATGATTGGCTTTTAGGGCACTACTCTTTTAGCAGTGCTAGCAAACCATGGAAATGAAGGTGCCAGTCATGGAGGCGAAGACGTTGAAAAAGATGGCGCAATGATCTCCTGGTTGACCAAGAAATGGCCATTAATGTTTTAAAAATCGGATCGAATAATATACCGACTTGATAGGGCCAATCGGTTAAATCGAACAAACTGATTTGATCGAACCGAATAATATCATAATTAATTTTAATTTAATAATATAAAAATAATAAAATATAAATATCATTTCAAATAAAAAATTAAAAATTTAAAAATTTTAATTTTAATTTTATTTATCAAATTACAAAAATATGCTAGTTATAAAATTCAAACCCATGACCACATGAATATATGTCTTCTTCTTTAACCACTCATATGTTCTTTTATTTTTTTATTTGTCAAAACTAAAAGTCTAAAAAATCGGATTAAACAGTTCTTCAAAACATGTTCGATTCAATGGGTTTTCTTCGATTTTTATCGGGTCATATGAAGTCAACTTTAACAATAGAATCGAAATAGACTGATGATCAATTTTCGATTGAATCGGTTCGATCGGGCGGTCCATCTGATTTTCAAAACACTAATAGCCAAAGGATATGAGTGGCAGAAAAAATGGCAAAATGGCATCGAAAAGTCTTTCATTGGAGAGGCAATGGATGATAAGCGAAGAGCGAAGGTAGAGTTTCGTAGAAAAGACGTTAGGAAACTTTTCATAGGCTGGGTCAAATTAATTTGTTAGATATTTCAAACAAAATTAATATCACTTACCACAGTATTATACAACATTAGAAGTATTTACAAAGAATAAAAGTCAAGTGATTTTAAGATCTCTTTGTTATATATTAAAACATACCAAAATGGATTGTATTCATAGAGTTAGTGTGGGGCATTCTTTTGTATACACGTGTTAGTAATCTGGTTCATTAATCTGATTCCAATGAACTGCAGTACTATATTTCAAAGCTCGTCTTATTTCAACAGGGTACATGAGGGACTGTTGGAGCCATGCTTGCTGCTGATGGTTTTGACCTTTTAGACTCCTTGATTTCACTAACGGAACTTTATGCAGCATAGGCTGGCATTTTCTATGTGCTAAGCTCCTCTGTGCTCAGAGTCTCTTCATTGAGGAGGATTCTCTTATGGTCGTTCGATGGCTTCGAAGGGATTGTAAGCACCAGGCTCCGCTGAACCCTCTGCTCATTATGCATGGTCTACCTTGCGGGATATGCGCAGTTACCGGATTCATCATGTCTATCGGGAAGCTAATTCGGTAGCTAATTGGGTGACGGCTTTAGTGGTACATCATTCAGGATTTTTTTTGAAAACAGGATGACCCTGTTCTATTATACTTAAGCAAATCTTTTTTTCTTATCTATTGAGCTTGACATGCACTAGACTGATATGATCATTCGTTTGTAAAAAAAAATAAATAAATAGAGTACATGAGTATGCTTTAGGCATCGATAGAATAAAAAATGTAAGCCAGCATAGCGATATTTAATAAACTAAAGATGAACTAAAGCAAAGTCATATGGTTTTAAGCTTCGCTATAAATTCATGATCTTCTTCAACAAATTTTATTACCTCGATGCAGGCTTCAAGATTTTAGTGTTGAATCAATAGCAGGCGGCATTAAATCTTGTCACATCATTATATTTATAAGAGCCTCTAGCCCCTCCCAATTAATCATAAAGTAATGCAAATCGGCTTTAAAACTAGGTCTCGTATCTCTGATTTCAGTAACTTAGTTAGCCGGGTCCGTAACAGATTGGATGGGTGGCAGGTCACTGGGCTCTCTATGATGGCGAGGCTTACACTGTTACGCTCGGTGCTATCTTCCTTCCTCTCTATCTGCTAGTCAATGCTGTCGTTCCTTTGTCTTGTTTGAGGAAGATTGAGAGACAGTTCCGGGATTTCCTCTGGGCTTCGATGCAGGATGGGCATGGTATTCACCTTCTGGCTTGGGATATTGTTTCTATACCGATTACCGAGGGTGGGCTCGGGATCCAGTCGCTCATTGTTAGGAGGGATGCTCTGATTGCGAGGCATGCTACGCGGTTCTTGCTTGATCCACACTGTTTGTGGAGCTCCTTTATGCGGGCCAAATATGGAGACTGGAACTCTTCCTCTCTTCCTCAGCTCTCCCCTGGGTACTCTTCTTTCTGGAAAGAGGTTTGCCGGCATGCTCCGGCTATTTTGGACAGCATCTCTTGGTCGCTAGGTGACGGGGCTTCTGTTGATATTGTTCATGACACTTGGATTGCTGACCTTCCACTGTCCTGATGGCCAACTTTTGTGAGTTCTGACATCCCTCAGGGTATGAGGGTGATTGACTTATTCGGTCCAGATCGCTCTGCTTGGTCTTCTTCTATGGTCTCTAGCTTCTTTGGAGTTGAGCTTTACCGGTGCATTCTTGCCATTCCTCTTACTCCAAGTCCCACCCCTGATATTAAGGTTTGGAGGAGATCCTGCCTGTCTCGTGCTCCTATTAGAGATCTTGTTGAGATTTACAGCCCTCAGCCTCAGCATTCGATTGATTTGAAGTGGATCTGGCGTCTCCCCATTCATCCTAGGGTGCGGCTTTTTATGTGGAAACTTGCATGGAACACACTTCCTACTGGTTCCCTGCTCTCCACGAGAGGTATGAGCATTCTGCCTACTTGCCCATTATGTGGTAGGGGGGACGAGATGGTTGGTCATGCTATCTTCTGTTGCTTTCAAGCGAGACAGATTTGGCAGATTTCAGGTGATGTTCCTTGGGATCAGGGGTCTGAATCCCTGTGTAGTCACTTTCTGAGTATCATTAGGGAGGATATGGGAAGAGGATTCCACCTACTGGTTTCGAGGAGGGCTTACACTGCTTATCATATTTGGTTATCTCAGAATCGGCTTCTGTTCGCTGATGACACTATTCATCCTTGCAGGGTTGTTAGGGTCGCCTTCTCCTTAGCTGCAGAGTATACATTCCATCAGAGAGTTCGTGTTTCTGCTACCCCTGGCCACTGGGACTCCCTGCTGCTTCGGCAGCATACCGGCGTACGGTCTTCATTTCTTGGGAGCCCCCACCTCCAGGGTTTGTTAAAATCAACTTTGATTGTAGTGTTCGTGGCAGATGTGCAGGCTCGGCTTTTGTGATTCGTGGGCCTGACGGTGAGATGCTGGCGGCTGGTGGATTTGGTCTTCTTGATTCCACAGTGCCCCTTGCTGAATTGTGTGCTGCTTGGGCTGGTATATGTTGTGCTATTCGTTGTCTGGGAGCTCGCAACATTATTATTGAAGGGGATTCCATTACTGTTATCCGCTGGATTAGGCAAGATTCCTGCGCCCGTTTGCCTATCATCGCCTTGATTGGAGATATTCATTCTACCCTTCGGGGTATTTCTTGCGCCAGGATTAGGCACATCTACCGGGAAGCCAACTCTGCGGCAGATTGGATTGCTGCTAGGATGGCATCTCATTCTGGTTCTTGAAGCTGGAAGCCGGGTAAACTTTGCCCTCCTGTTCTCTTTCAAATTTTGTACTCTGATATATCGGGTTTGACTCACCCTACATTGATGTGATCATCCGTCTGTACCAAAAAAAAAAAATAGCAACTTTGCCAATCGAATCTGGTTCCCTTCCATATTGAAGGACCTTTTTTTAAGACAACAAAGGGCTTTCAACCTTACCCAATATATTAAAGTAATAGAATTTGTTTGAAATGTCAAGTAAATTATAATTTTCTGTTCTCTAAAAATCCATGTTCATTAATCTATAGATGTGAAAATGAAAGTAAAAAATTATAGTAAAAATTGCATTGTTCAGTAACTTCCACCAATATTATAATATCTAAAAAGTTGCTAATGCTTTTTTTGTTTTGTTTTGTCCGCAACCATGGTCTCCAAGGTAATTCTTTATCATGTTGTATAGGCTTCGTTTTTTTATGGTTAGGTTTGAAAGTTAATCAATTTTTTCATTGATAAACTTATCTATATTCCTTTACTCTTAATCAAAAGAAGTAGATAAATAAGTCAAATTCTCTTACATTATCAATCTATGAAGTTGGAAAAGATTTGTCCATCAATCCATCGAGGGGATGAGTCAATCTTTCTATTAACTAAATAGTCTATCTTTTTTATATAATTTCAAAAATATCTCTATCTTTTATCATAATTTTATTTATTCTTCTTATTACAACAAACCATATCTTAGGTGGCACTAACTCTATTTAAGTTTAGCTAAAAGATTAGTGGATATTGATAAGAATTTTTTTTCACTTTATTTTTTTCATTAATTATTTTATATTATCAATATTTTCTTCTCTTGACTTTTTTTTCATCTCTGATTTTGTAAGATTAAAAAAAGAGCCAAGAAGATGCTCTCTATCTTCTTCCTCACCCAACGATATGAGGTACCACTTCTTACCCAACTTTCTCTTAATATTTTTTTACTATTATTTTTTTTTTCTTTTCTTCTCTCAACCTTATGATTTTTTTATTATATTTTTTTTATTTTTAGTCATGTTCGATAAAATAAGTTTGAAAGTATAAAAGGCATTATCAAAAGATAAATAAATCCTAGCAATTTATTTAAACAAATTATAATGTAAAATAAAATAGGCATAGATATCGAAGAATTTAGATAAATTATTTTACTATCTAAGTATTATTCAAATAATTTTATTTAAATAATTTTATTTGAATAATAAGAATAAATTCTTAAGATTAGACTTCATCTTATATAACGAGATGCTCCGAAATATGGAATGTATAAATAATGGTAGGTTACGGATTTAGGGTTTGTTTGGATGGAAGGGAATGGAGGGAAGGGAAAAGAAAAAAAAAGAGAAATGTCATAAGTTACCTTGTTTGGGAGGAGGATGAAAGAAAGAGGGGGAAGGAAATGGGAGTAACTGGTTTTCGAAAAAGTTTTAAATCATATTTTTTTGAAAGAACAAAATATTCTTTTATTTTCTATTCTTTATTTTTTTCACTCCCATGGTTCATTCTTTGTTCTGAAGGATATAATTGTCATATAACTCTTTTTCTTCTTTTTTTCCTCTCTATCCAATGTCAAACACAAGGATCGATGACTTAGGGCATCGGCTACACGATTTCGGTCCCAGTATAGTGTTTCAACACAAAGGTATATGTCTGAATGTACTCTATCTACTTACCATGCCTAGGTTTTAGTTTCTTCTGAGAATTAAGAAACCGGAGTGCTTCATGATCAGAGTAAAGGACAAACTCCTGCGGTAAAAGGTAATGCCTCAAATACCTTAAAGCCTGGACTATCGCATAAAGTTCCTTATCATAGGTGGAGTATTTTAATTTAGCCTCATTCAGCTTTTCACTAAAAAATGCTACAGGATGATTCTCTTGGCTCAAAACTCCACCAATACCTACTTCAGAGGCATCACAAGCTACCTCAAAAACCTTAGAAAAATCAGGCAGTCTTAAGATAGGTGCTTGTGTCATCCTCTTCTTAATGTCTAGGAAGGCCCTATCAGCAGCTTTGGTCCATTCAAAATGGCCCTTCCTAATGCAATTAGTGATTGGTGCAACTATGGTGCTAAACCCTTGAATAAATCTTCTATAGAAAGTAGCTAGGCCATGAAAACTTCACACTTCATGAACATTATTTGGCATAGGCAACTCTACAATTGACTTAATCTTCTCGGGGTCAGCAGAAACTCCATCAGGTGTGACAACAAAACCTAGGAAGATGACTCTATTAGTAAGAAAATTATACTTTTCAAGTTTGCGTAGAGACTATTCTCCCTAAGAGCTAAACAGAATTTCTTCAAATGGTCTAAATGATCCTCTTGGCTCCTGCTATATATAAGAATGTCATCAAAGTAAACTACGACAAACTTTCCTATAAATAACCATAAGACTTGGTTCATGATTCTCATAAAGGTGCTAGGAGCATTGTACAGTCTGAAAGGCATCACTACCCATTCATAAAGACCCTCCTTGGTCTTAAACACAATCTTCCACTCATCCCCAGGTCTAATCCTAACCTGATGATAGCCACTCTTAAGGTCAATCTTTGAAAATATTGTTGCACCAGCCATCATATCTAACATGTCGTCTAAACGGGGTATAGAAAACCTATACTTAGTTATGATCTTATTAATGGCACGACTATCTATACACATCCTCCAAGTGCCATCTTTCTTAGGGGTCAATAACGCGGGTACGATACATGGACTTAAACTTTCCCTAATGAATTCCTTTTGGAGGAGTTCTCCAACTTATTTTTGTAACTCAGCATGCTCACTAGGGTTCATCCTCTAATGTGGTAGATTTGATAATGTAGCGCTAGAGACTAAATCTATGGCATATAGGATATCCCTAAGTGATGGAAGGTGATCAGGTAGATCTTCAAGGAAGACATCTTGAAACTTCCTTAAAATGTCTTTTACTTTCTGGGATTGTTCCTTCTGAGGTTGGTTCTAGATTTCCTGGGTTGATAGGATCCAAATTGGTGAACCTTCATTAATTTTCTTTTCTAAGTCTTTATCATTCATCAAATGCAACCCCTGTTTCTTTTTCTTCAAGTTACTAAACCCTCTCTTAATGTTGTCTTTGGGTGGAAAAGGTTTAGAACTATCTTCTTTCCATTAAAATTAAAGGAACAAGAATTAGATCGACCGAATAAAGTAGCATCACGATCATATAACCAAGGTCTACCAAGAATAATGCTACTAACCCCCATTGAAAGTATGTCACACCAAACTTCTCTATGTACGACTGGAATTATACCTGAACTTGACATCTAAACTTGACCGGTATCGAAGTGAAATCTATCCAGAAAACCTTATAAGGGTTGGAATGGGAAGCAGTGGGTAATCCTAAACTCTTAACAGTATTAGTTAAAATTGCATTGACACAACTCCCATTATCTATAATGATTTTGCACGCTTTCTCCCCTATTTTGACAAAGTTTGTAGGATGTTAGTCCTATGCCAGTCTTCCTGCTCTTTGGTCCGAGTCAAGATACATCTAACAACTCCTAAAAACTCAGATGAGTTTAAAACTTTTTCATCTCCATCATACTCATCAACTATATTCACTTCTACTTCATAAATCTCTTTCTCTAAATTCTCAATTGATTCATCAACTTCCTCCTCTACTTCTCCTATATGCAAGGCTCTAGTAGGACTTTGACTCGCATAATGACCTACCTTATGACATTTGAAACAGTGTATATTTTGAGCATTACTCCTTTGGATTTCTGAACTCTTTCCTTTATCAATCTTTCGGACTAAAGGAGTATCAGATATGGATCGGCTAAAGTGTGTTTGGCTTGGATTAGGCCTTTGGCTTGGGGTACTCATCTTATTGGGTTCAGGCCGACGGACAAATGGTACTTTTTGGAATCTTTCAAAGTCCCTATGATGGGGCACGAAAAAAAATTGATGGAATAAGGGATGGTGATGTGTTCTAAGTGATTACCACCCTTAATGAACATTTGAGCCCAAGCTATGGCTGTGTTGCCCAGATGTAGTAACCCAAGAGGGGGATGAATTGGGTTATTTAAAAAATTTAATAGCTATGCAGATATATGTGCTTTCAACCCTAATTTTGATTTGCAGCGTGAAGTGGGGTGCACAGAATAATATCAATAGAAAAGTAAGCAATCACAAACACACAGTAGTTTATAGTGGTTTGGTGCCAAACTCAGCACCTACATCCACTCCCCAAAACCTTTGGAAATTCCACTAATCGTATCACAATGATTACAACCTCTAGCCGAACCAGGCTAGCCCTCTTGTTTATACGGCACAAGGCGGCCAAAAAACCCCTAGCCAAACCAGGCTAGTCCTCTTGTTTCACGGCACAAGGAAGCCAAAAACCCCTAGCCAAACCTAGGCTAGTCCTCTTGTTTAAATGGCACAAGGAGGCCAATAACAAACCAGGGTTCACTAACCCTTTTACAAGATAATCAGAGTATGTAAAGGAGAAGCTCCTACAAAGAGCAAATATTCAGAATATACTTTACAACTTTTTGAAGCAATAAACTCAGCAATAAATGAACTAGGTTGAAGCAGCTGAAGTCTTGAATGCTTGAAAAGCTTTAATGATTCGGATGACCTTTCGGAGCAAGGAATGAACTTGAATGCACAGCAACCACTCAACAAATATTCAATGAAGGTTCTTTTCTTAGATTTTTCTCTCTTTAAAATTTCTTTTTCAAAAATCATCAAGGTGTACTTCTAATCCCAGCTATTTATAACCATCTAACAAGAAAATATCCGTTAGATACATAAGAAATAAATAGAAATAATAATGGAAAGAAAATATAACCATTAAACATGTTTCCCGTAAGCATTGAATGTAGATCTCCATTTGAGGAAGGATAAGCACTGCAAAAATTCAAAAATCCAAAAGTTAAATATAGCTTGAAATAGCAATAGAGAGAGAGTAAGAGAGAAGAACACTCTTAAGATCTCAGGCGGCGGTTGACTGAAAAATAAATCCAAGTAACTAAGGATATGAATGCCATCATCCAAGAGTTAAGCAAGGGACCTCAGCTAGCTAATCAGTTAGCTAACCAGAGAGACCAAAAATAAATAAGACGTCCACATGTATCTCTTCAGTCAGCTAGAAGGTCGTTAGTTAGCTTTTCAGCTAACTCACAACAAAAAGCAACGGCCAACAGGGTAAAAAGCTGAATACTTAGTTAACTAGGTAGCTAACTAAGCAACGGTCAGTTAGCTCTTTAGTTAACTATCAGGGAAAAAGCAACGGTAGAGGAAAGTTTCATGCATCCATAGTTAGCTCTCCAGCTAACTGAATTTGAATCCCTCTCAGCAGCTAGCTAAAAAAGGAGGATGTTCAGCCAGGCACCTGAGACGAGCATTTTAGTTAGTTGAAGAAACTGCAGCTAGCTAACAAGCTAGCTAAACAGCTAGCTAAAATGCAAGATCGTTCGGTCCAATCACTGTGAAAATTTTGTAGCTAGCTGAAAGTCGTGCCAGTTAGCTAAATAGAATAACAAGCTAGCTAACCAGTTAACTCCAAGGTAATAATCATATTCAAAGCAAATTAAATGAAGTACTTTCTTACCGGTTGATTTTGCATGAAGATACTTACTTGCAAGGCGACCAAACTTCCCTGTATCAATATTAGAAGTGCTTAATTTGTTTTGTAATCATCAAAATCAATCTGGGGTCAACAGGCTGAATTCATGCCTGGGAGAAATGAAGAGCATCAAACCAGAAGCAGAAATCTAAACACCCTTGTGCAAGCTTCTTTCAAAGAAATAAAAAGATTAGGATCTAAAGGTATGGAAACCTTCAAACTAAGTTAAGCCACCTTTAAAACTTCAGATCTAAAGGACCAAGAGGTTTTTTTTTTTTTTCAACAATGAAGTAAGATCTTAAAGTGGAAGGGATGCACTCAACACTCAAAGAATTGAGGGTTGGTTGACAAGATCTACACTCCTTACTTAAGAACTCACCTTGGCACTTGATCCTTGACGTGGAGCCATCATCCTCAACTCTAACATCCTCAAGAGAACCTGCAAGTGATCAGAAGTAAGACCGTGGAGGCAAAGGAATTGAAGGAAATAAAAAAATCGAACAAGGAAAGGAAGGATTTGAAAAATTTTGCTGAGACTTGGGTAGCACTTGTCCTTCTTCCTGAAACTATTATGGAACCTTGGTAGAATGGTTTAGAGTAGCAAATTGGGCCTCTCACCCTCTCCCTCAAGGAGTGACCTAGATCTAAGACTAGGGAAACACGAGCCTCAACTCAAACTAAGAGCATCTCACCCTCTTCATACTCAAAGATGAACAAGGCACTTGGCAAAAGAAATCAAATAAACTTGATTTTATTTCTCAAACTTCATATCTACAAGAGGGAAAGCTTGGCCTATTTATAGGCCAAAGGACTTCCAGAAATTTCAGCCCAAAAAACTAAAAGATCATAACAATCTAAGGATTAGTTATGATATAGCTAACTAATTACAATCAATCCCTAACAAATTTGGTTGCACCAGCTTCCATGTGGCACCTCCTTAGTTTGCCATGTGTCATCATCAGATACCTCCATGTGTCCTCCAAGATTTGACTTCTAAGTTGCCATGTGTCATCATCAGATACCTCCATGTGTCCTCCAAGATTTGACTTCCAAAGAGAAGACTTGATGTCTTGATAGCAGTGTTGACTCAAGGCAGGAAGTGTCGATACTTTGAGACTTGGCAGAAGTTGAAATTTTGCAGCATGAGTTGCCACTTGAGAAATTGAAACTCTTGGCTCGAGTAAGTGGAACCTGCGGAAAGTAGATTAACTACAAAACCAAAGAGTGTCAGTGCAACCTTTTCTTCTTGCTGATGTCCCCATCAATTCTTCCGGGTGAAAAAAACTCGGCCCTGACGAGTATGGATCATTTTGGCTTTGGTAATATTCAAGCAGATCTGGATCGATCCTTTGCAGTTCTTCTTGAGTGATCCATGAGTCTTCAGAATCAGGTCTACCTTGCCAATGGACCAAGTAGCGTTGATAGTCTTTATTTCGGGTAGTGACAATCTTGTCATCTAATATCCGTTCAATTCTTTCTCGCTTTGTGGCTGGTGGACACTCTGGGATTGGTTCACTCTCAAAGGATGGATCAGGTCCTAAAAACTCACTGGGATTCATTGTTGGTTCCTTGTATTCTACCAGATCTGAAATATTAAAGGTGGAACTAATACCAAAGTCAGAAGGTAGGTCCAGTATATAAGCATTAGGTCCAATTCTTTTTATTATTTTGAAAGGACCTGCACCACGGGCGTGTAGTTTCTTCATAGTTCCCTTTGGAAACTGTTCAGGTCTGAGCCTTATCATGACAAAGTCTCCTACATGAAATTCTTTTGCTCTTCTATGGGAATTAGCCATATGCTTGTAACTCTCATTGCTTATATGGATTTTCTCGCTAATTTCTTTGTGTAAATCCCTAATGTGTTGTGCATATGACTCAGCAGACTCTGATGTTCGTACATGCATGGGCAATGGAATGAGGTCTATTGGCTTTCTTGGTTTGTACCCATGAATAATCTCAAAAGGACTTTTTCCAGTGGATCTGTTAACTGAACTATTATAGGCAAACTCTATACGTGGCAGTAAAAGGTCCCAATTTCCAGTATGTTTTCCCACTAAACATCTCAACATATTTCCAAGACTTCTATTTACAACTTCTGTTTGACCATCAGTTTGGGGGTGATAAGTGGTAGAAAAGTTTAACTTGGTTCCTAGCAGGTGCCATAGGGTTTTCCAAAAGTAACTGGTGAACTTAACATCCCTATCAGACACGATGGTTTTAGGTAACCCGTGTAATCTAACCACTTCATCTAGAAATAACTTGGCCACTTTTGATGCATCGAAGGTCTGGGAACAAGGCAGAAAATGTGCCATTTTAGAAAATCTATCGACTACCACAAAGATGGAATCGTGTCTCCTTAAGGTCTTTGGTAGTCCCAACACAAAGTCCATACTGATGTCTTGCCAAGGTCGATCAGGGACGGGTAAAGGGGTGTATAGTCCAGTGTTTTTTTTGCATTTTAGCAACAGCACATGTCCTACACTGGGCTACGACTTGGGCAACATTTCGTTTTAAGCTGGGCCAAAAGAATTGTTCCTCCAAAGCTAGAATAGTTTTATTCCTTCCGAAATGGCCCGCTAAACCTCCGGCATGGATTTCCCAAATCAAGAATTCCCTAATTGAGGTTCGGGGAATACACAACTTATCTCCTTTAAAAAGGAACCCATCATGAAGAGTAAAGTCTTTGTATTCTCTAGAAGGCCTTAGACTGACAGATTCAAAAATCTCACTAAAGTCAGGGCAACTTTTATACTCTTCCTTCAACTTATCAAATCCTGTGACTTCAGTACTTACGACGTCAAGAGCATAGAACGTCGACTTAAAGCATCGGCAACCTTATTGTCAGAACCAGCACGGTGTTTTAGAACAAAGGTGTAAGCTTGGATGTACTCTACCCATTTTCCATGCCTAGGGTTTAACTTCTTTTGGGAGCTAAGGAATCGGAGGGCTTCATGATCGAAAAATAGAACAAACTCCTGCGGTAACAAGTAATGTCTCCAATATTTCAAAGCCTGAACTACCGCATATAACTCCTTGTCATAGGTGGAATATCTCAACTTTGCGCCATTTAGTTTCTCGCTAAAAAAAGCTACCGGATGGTTCTCTTGACTTAAAACTCCACCAATTCCAATCCCAGAGGCATCACAAGCAACCTCAAAAACTTTAGAGAAGTCAGGCAACCTTAAGATTGGTGCTTGTGTCATTCTTCCTTTAATCTCAAGGAAGGCTTTATTGGCTTGTTTGGTCCATTCAAAATTTCCTTTCTTAAGACAATCCGTGATTGGAGCAACAATGGTGCTAAACCCTTGGATGAATCTCCTATAGAAGGTGGCAAGACCGTGGAAGCTACGGACGTCATGTATGTTCTTGGGTTCGGGCCACTCGACTATGGACTTAATTTTCTCGGGATCAGCAGAAACACCATTAGTAGTAACAATGAACCCTAGAAAGGTTACTCTGTTAGTCATGAATTCGCACTTCTTCAGATTGGCATATAGATTTTCCTTTCTAAGGGTGTAACAGACTTGTCTAAGATGATCTAAATGGTCTTCCCTAGTCTTACTATAGATGAGGATGTCATCAAAATATACTACAACAAATTTTCCCATGAAAGGTCTTAAAACTTGAGTCATGATCCTCATAAATGTACTAGGGGCATTTGATAGACCAAAGGGCATAACCAACCACTCATAAAGACCATCCTTAGTTTTGAATGCAGTTTTCCACTCATCTCCAGGTTTGATCCTAACCTGGTGATAACCACTCTTAAGATCAATCTTGGAAAATATAGTGGCTCCGGTCATCATGTCAAGCATATCATCAAGGCGAGGGATAGGAAATCGATACTTGACCGTAATTTTGTTGATGGCATGACTATCGATGCATATTCTCCAAGTGCCATCCTTCTTCGGGGTCAGTAGGGCAGGTACTGCACAAGGACTTAAACTCTCCCTAATAAACTTTTTCTGGAGGAGATCTCCAACTTGTCTTTGTAGCTCAGCGTGCTCAGTAGGATTCATTCTATAGTGAGGTAGGTTAGGCAAGGTGGCTCCTGGGACTAGATCAATTGTATGTTGAATATCCCTAAGTGGGGGCAGGTGATTGGGTAAATCTTCTGGGAATACATCCTTAAAGTCTTCTAAGATCTTTGTGACTTCTTGAGGTGGTTCCTTAGGATCTTCATTCCGACTTTCTTTAAGTGCCAAAATCCACATAGGTGATCCTTCATTGATTTCTTTCTCTATTTCCTTGACACTGATCAAATTCAGATCTTGTTTCTTCTCTTTCAAATCACTAGACCCTTTCTTGATATTGTCCTTAGGTGGGGTCGAGTTAATGATAAGCTTTTTCCCTAGATGGTTGAAAGCACAAGAATTGGATTGACCATATAAAGTTGCATCATGATCATACAACCAAGGTCTACCCAAAATGATGCTACTTACGCCCATGGGTAGTACATCGCACCAGACTTGTTCATGATAGGATTGGATTTGAATGGGAACTTGACATCTGGATTTAATGGGAATGGATGTTGAATCTATCCAAGAAACTTTGTATGGATTGGGATGGGGAACAGGGGTCAAGCTTAAATTCTTAATGGCTTTAGTGGAAATAGCATTCACACAACTCCCATTGTCTATAATGATTTTATAAACCTTCTCCCCTATCTTAACAAATGTTTGGAGTATATTAGTTCTTCTCCAATCCTCCTTTTCCTTTGTTTGGGTCAAAATTCTAACAACACCCAAAGTCTCATCATAATCAATCTCTTCTTCCTCTTCATCATATTCATTGATCAGATTGGATTCAGCCTCATATACCTCTTTTTCAAACTCTTTAGTATCTTCAGGGTCCTCTTCAGCTAGTTCTCCTATGTGTAGAGAACGGGCAGGGCATTGGTTGGCATAGTGTCCCTTCCTGTTACATTTAAAACAATGGACATTCGGGTTGTTACTCTTTTGAACTACAGGGGCCTTACCCTTGTCACTCGTTTGACCGGATGGGATAGTAGGAGTGGGGTGATTTGGTCGCATTTGGTTGAACCCTGGTTTCTGAGTAGGGGTGCTAATCTTACTTAGTTCGGGTCTTCTGACTATCGGTCCCCTTTGAAACCTTTCACAATCTCTGGCTATTTGATAGGCTTGGTCTAGGTCAGTGATTTCTCTTAGAAATAATTCCTTTTGAATTTCTTCACGCAAACCGGCTCTAAACCTAGACAATGTTACAGCTTCTGATTCATCAATGTTACACCTCATCGCAAACTCATCAAACTTGGTAATATATTCAGACACAGTCTTATTGCCCTGGTATAATCTTTGCCACTGATCTAATAGTCTTTGGTGATAGGACATAGGGACATACTTTTCCCTAAGCTTGATTTTCATAGCTCTCCAAGTGGTTATGGGCATGTCTCCTCTTTGCCTAAGCATTCGCCCGATATTCTCCCAGTATAACCTAGCCTGGCGGACTAACCTCAGTTTGGCAAACTTATACTTTCTCTCCTCGGTCATCTCATACCATTCAAAATATTGATCCATTTCTCCCTCCCAATCAACATAAGCTTTAGGGTCTAGGCTTCCATCAAAGATAGGAGCCTCTAATCGAATGTTCCTCATGGCTCTTTCATCTTGATCTAAGTAATCCTGGTGAGGTCGCCTAGGGATACGATCAGGAGTAAAGTCAGGCCGATGGACTCGACGGGCTTCTTCCATGAAATCAGGATCAAGTCTCCTTGGATTGTATTCAGGGATGTGCACATGATATTGGGCTCTTGGACCTCGAGGAATTGACCTAGATGATTCAGGTTCGATGGGGATCCTTTGAGGCTCTTCAAGGGTCTCAACTCTATCTTTTACTTGACCTAATTCTTTGTTGATTTGCCCTAATTGCTCAGTTACAGTGTCTAACTTTTCAGTCAGGGTCCTCATAAAGAGTTCAAGATTAGGATCCATAGGTACAAACCAAGAAAGATAGAACTTTTGACCTATAAAACAAGAAGTACAAACCTAGCTTCTAGGGCTCCTAAACCTAGAAGTTCAAAATACAAGACTTGACTAGGTACTAGTTAAGGATGCAATTACCTTTGTCACTGGCCAGGTAAGAGGTGGGAATGCGGGAGGCCCCCCTTGCTTTCGCAAGGACCCAATTAAAGAACCGCAAGTCCGCTTAAGGCATTTGCCATTAGACCTCTAGTCTTAGACACCAGTTTCTAAGAATAATTACAAACTCAAATAGTGCTTTGTCTCCTCTTGCACTTGAACCCGACTTGTTGGTGTCCTTAATTTAGGTGCATACTTGATTTTAATTAAGGCTTAGGTCAATGCATAATGAGGATGGTTGTTGTGGGCTAAGGAAAGGTTATTAACTCCTCCCCTTATGTTATATTGAATGCCCTTAAGATGGTTTATGTATATATGGATGCACACAATTTCAGCAATTAACTAGCACAATCGACTAGACTTAGTACAATTAAGTGAAATTTAATCTAATTTTAAAATTCAGCAAATGCAAACTTAAATTGAGAAATTCAAATCTTGAAGTCTAGATTTCAGAAGCTAATTTTTTTTAAAAAATTTAAAATTTAGATTAAAATTTCATTCTTGGAGGTAAAAGTGGTTAAATAAAATTTGCAGCTTCTAACTAACCTTCAACTAACCCGGTTTTGAAAATTTAAAATTTAAAGTTTTAAATTTTCAAAAATTAAAATAAAATTGAATTAGTTAGATCTCAGAGTGAAAATCCTAGATTTGAAATTTTAAATTTTTGGAGGAAGTTGATAGTAGTTGCTAGAAGATTCTAGCAGCTTAACAAACTCTCTACTACCTATTTCAAAATTTAAATTTTAAATTTAAAAACCCCTCTAAATTCAAACTTTAAGTGAAAATAACAGAATTTGAAGTCTAAATCTCAGATCTCAAATTAAAAAATTATTTTTTTTTTTTTTTTTAAAATCAAATTTAATGGAGGGAACCAAAACAGTCTTCCAGAAAACAACCTAAGAACTCAATTTTTTTTATTCCAAAACTCTAAAATATTTTTTTTAATTTTAGATTTCGGAACCTAAAGTCCTAAAGTGCAGCAAATGAATTTTTATTTATTTTTTAACCCTTAAAAAATTACAAAAAAATTCATGAAAATCTCGGACTAAAACTAGAACAGAAATTCCAGCAACTTACAAGCTTAACTTAGAGACCAAAGCTCTGATACCAAAGCTGATGGGGCACGAAAAAAAATTGGTGGAATGAGGGGATGGTGATGTGTTCTAAGTGATTACCACCCTTAATGAACATTTGAGCCCAAGCTATGGCTGAATTCATGCATGGGAGAAATGAAGAACATCAAACCGAAGCAGAAATCTAAACACCCTTGTGCAAGCTTCTTTCAAAGAAATAAAAAGATTAGGATCTAAAGGTATGGAAACCTTCAAACTAAGTTAAGCACCTTTAAAACTTCAGATCTAAAGGACCAAGAGGTTTTTTTTTTTTCCAACAATGAAGTAAGATCTTAAAGTGGAAGGGATGCACTCAACACTCAAAGAATTGAGGGTTGGTTGACAAGATCTACACTCCTTACTTAAGAACTCACCTTGGCACTTGATCCTTGACGTGGAGCCATCATCCTCAACTCTAACATCCTCAAGAGAACCTGCAAGTGATCAGAAGTAAGACCGTGGAGGCAAAGGAATTGAAGGAAATAAAAAAAAATCGAACAAGGAAAGGAAGGATTTGAAAAATTTTGCTGAGACTTGGGTAGCACTTGTCCTTCTTCCTGAAACTATTATGGAACCTTGGTAGAATGGTTTAGAGTAGCAAATTGGGCCTCTCACCCTCTCCCTCAAGGAGTGACCTAGATCTAAGACTAGGGAAACACGAGCCTCAACTCAAACTAAGAGCATCTCACCCTCTTCATACTCAAAGATGAACAAGGCACTTGGCAAAAGAAATCAAATAAACTTGATTTTATTTCTCAAACTTCATATCTACAAGAGGGAAAGCTTGGCCTATTTATAGGCCAAAGGACTTCCAGAAATTTCAGCCCAAAAAACTAAAAGATCATAACAATCTAAGGATTAGTTATGATATAGCTAACTAATTACAATCAATCCCTAACAAATTTGGTTGCACCAGCTTCCATGTGGCACCTCCTTAGTTTGCCATGTGTCATCATCAGATACCTCCATGTGTCCTCCAAGATTTGACTTCTAAGTTGCCATGTGTCATCATCAGATACCTCCATGTGTCCTCCAAGATTTGACTTCCAAAGAGAAGACTTGATGTCTTGATAGCAGTGTTGACTCAAGGCAGGAAGTGTCGATACTTTGAGACTTGGCAGAAGTTGAAATTTTGCAGCATGAGTTGCCACTTGAGAAATTGAAACTCTTGGCTCGAGTAAGTGGAACCTGCGGAAAGTAGATTAACTACAAAACCAAAGAGTGTCAGTCTGCAACCTTTTCTTCTTGCTGATGTCCCCATCACCCTAGCTACCTGGTATGCTTATTCTAAGTCATGGACTTCTCTAAGGAATAGTTCTCTCTAAATCTCTTCTCTTAAACCGGCACTAAATCTGGATAGGGTTACAGCTTCTGATTCAACAATACTACATCGCATAACATATTCATCAAATTTAGTAATGTATTCCGACACATGCCTATTTCCTTGACTTAGTCGTTGCCATTGGTCCAGTAACCTTTGGTTATAGGAAATAGGTAGGTATTTCTCCCTCAGCTTGATTTTCATGGTTCTCCAAGTACCTATTGGCATATCTCTTCTTTGCCTACACAGTCGCTCAACATTTTTTCAGTACAACCTAGCTTGTCGGATTAGCCTAAGCTTGGCAAATTTGAACTGCCTGTCCTCTGACATTTCATACCATTCAAAATATTGGTCCATATCTTCCTTCCAATCTATGTACACCTTAGGGTCTAGGTCCCCATCAAAAGTGGGTGCATCAAGTCCGATACTCCTAAGGGCTCTTTCATCTTGATCAATGTAGTCATGATGAGGTCTTCTTTGGTGGGGTTCAACAATAGGTTCAAGACATTGGACTCTAGGATTCAGGGGTATCATTCTGGGTGATTGAGGCTCAAGAGGAGTCATATGGGATTCTTCTAAGGAATCAATCCTTTTTTGCATCTGGTCAAACCTAGTGTTCAATTGATTATACTGCTCAGTCATAGTCCTCATTAAAGCTTCTATATTTGGGTCCATGGCTACACTAGGTTGACCTGGATTGTACTGGTATGGGGTCCTTGATCTAATTGACATACAATGTAAATGAACTCGTTCTAGGGTGTGCTAGACCTAGAAGTTCAAGCTAGATGTTTAGTCAAGGTGACAATCTAGACTGTAGTAACTTTGCACCTGGCCAGGTAAGTATAAGGTTGGTGGAGGTCCCTCGTTGCTTGCCTAAGACACCAATTAAAATTGGCCAGGTAAGCGAACCAGCCCACCTTCCTTCGAACTCTTGTCCCTGAACCACTTGCCGTAGACACCAAATGCACAAGCACACATAGAAAAGATGTCTACACTGACTTGACACTAGTTCGAGCCTGACTTTGTGGGTGTCCCTAGCTCACTAGAGCAAATTAGATTATTATTTTCTTTTAGTTAAAGGCTTGGGTTCACACATAAAGGATTGTGATTTTTAGGCTAAGGAAAGGTGATGAAATGTCACTACACTAATTAAGAATGTAACTTCAAACAAGTTATAACTAACTAAACAAGAATTTAAAATTTAAATGTCAAATTTAAATTTCACATTTCAAACTTCAGAATTCAAATTTTAAATTTTAAATTTTAAATTTTAAATTTTAAATTTTCTTAGAGGAAAACTTTAAATTTAAAATATGGCCAAAATTTAGGTGTCTAATGTGCTATAAAGAAACTTTCATGCAATCATGCAATCACTTGACACATACATGCAACATTCATCAAGCAAGCATTAGCACATTAAACCTTTAATAAAAGACCTCACGTTCGATCGTAGCTCATTATTTTCATGGACGGACAGTATACCTATTTGGGTTCTGAAAAGTATACCGTGCTCAGGAGGCGTGAAGCCTAGAATTAAAATTATGAAAACCTATGCAAATGTTAAAAGAAATCTTAGATATGAAACCTATTGAAAAAGTTTCCATATCTGGTTTGAATTGGCACGACTTAATTTTAGAGTCTAATATGAGCTAAGATTCACAAGAGTAGGAAAGAACTCCATGAATCCATCCTTAAATGAATAAAATTTCAGCCCTATGTTCTATATGCAGAAATTACAAAAAAATAATAAAAATACAGAAAATGAAAAAATATGTCCTAATCAACCTGGCTCTGATACCAATTTGATGAGGGATGAAGTGGAATGATACAATCTAGGAGGAGATAGTAATAACTAAATAAAAAATGAAGTGAAGTTAGCCTACATTTTCATGTAAAAGAGCAGAAATTTTTATGAATGGATTTGCATGTTAAACTAGACTTGGATGAAAATCCTTCAAAATAGTAAAGAAAAAAGATCTTTGTGGCTAAGAAACCACACAGGCTAGGGCTTAGTTACTCTATTATTTTAGATTAAAAATATTGAAAGAGGGGTACCCGGCCATTAATATATAATAGATTGGAAGGTTTACACTCAAGGATGAAGTTCTTGAATGACAAGGAGATTCCTCTAGTTGCAGAACTTTTTGTATCTGTTTCTTGTTATGGAAGACCTTCTTCTTTGGAACCTGAAATTTTTGGGGATCATACACAAACCAAATTAGAGTTAAGAACATAAAAATTTGGTGGAGTATTAATGAAATGAAGGAAGAGGAAGGAAAGGTTGAAATTAAGATGAAGCTTGACGGATTTGAGGTAGCTTGGCCGACCTTCTTTATGGAGTCTTCTTGCACCTTGAAAGATGGGATGGGATGGTAGAATGGAATGAAGAATGGCTAATGGATCTTGGCATGGAGATGACTTTCTTGAAGTAGCTAAAGGCCTCTCACCCACTCACTCTCGAAGGACATTTGCCAATACAAATAAAAGAAAATAAACTCAACTTTTATTCATCATAAATTATCTTTACAAGAGAGCTTTTTAGTTTTCTTTTCGCTTTTATTATGAACTAATTTCTTTTTCTAGAGCATTGATATAATCTATCAATGAACACATAATTTATTTTATTAGTTATTTTATTTTTAATATTTTCATGATTAAGTGTTTAATTTTTATGATTAATGTTTATAATTTATTGTTTGATTAATTGAATTACAATGAGACCGAGAGGTGATTTGTTATTTCTTATGATTAATTCTTATAATTTATTATTTAATCAATTGAATTATAATGAGACCGAGGGGTGATTTGTTATTTTAGATATAGAATTAAACACCATTAGTTGAGCGAAAGTAGAGATACTTTACCGCGATTAATATGATTTTTAGAAAATTTAAAGTATGTAATGGGTCTCCAATTAATTAAATTCACATAGAGATATGGAGTTGTTAGTTGAAGATATTTTTGATATCGCTCGAGAAAAGATATTGGATAATTAAAAAAATTTTAATCGTCAATATAAAATTATTAGAATTTAATAATTAAGAAAAATAAATTGTGTGAAATTTGTTAGATGAAATCTCTAGATTTATTCTTATCATATCATATATTTTATACATTTAAATTTTTACGCTTGATTAATTTTTAAATTAAATAATTTTACAGTAAAATATTCTATTTATATTTAATTTTTTAAATAATAATTAATTTAATAAATTTTGATATTTAATAATATAATTAATCTATATGGGTTCGGTGCACTTGAAGATTATTTAAGTAAACATTTTTAACTTTTTTTTTTTCTTCCATCCCTTCTAAATAGAAAAAAAAAAAAAAAAACAATCTTTTCTTTTTTTTTTTTTTCTTTTTTTTTTTGTTTTTATTCCTTTTCTTCTTTTTAATCCTTCCTTCCTTTCTTCAAGATCCAAACAAAGCCTTTGGCACCACCAAGGAGTGCTAAATAATGGCCACGGAGGGACGCGGCGCGCCGGGCAACGTTTGATATCTGATACGGGGCAAAACATCATATGCGCAACGCTGGACCTCTTGCGTATTCGAATGGCCGGGGCGCCACCGTGCGACCGATGACGTCGTCGCTTACGTGCGGAAGTTTGTCTTTCCGAATGGCCGGCGGCGCCACCGCGCGACCGATGACGTCGTCGCTTTCGTGCGGAAGTGTCTCTTTTCTTGACAGGTATTACGCTGGGGGAGTTACCGGTGTTCTACCCCTATTTAACTCTTCTCCTGTTCTTCGCCTCTCCGCCATTCCCCAGCTTCTCTCGAGATGGGTTGGAGAGGGATTCTAGGATTCGATTATGGCGTCGTCCAAGGCCCCCTCGGCCCCGACATCTCCGGCCCCGAGCTCGTCGCCGCCGTCGCCAATGCTGGCGGCATCGGAATCCTCCGTGCACCTGACTGGGTATCGCTCCTCCACTGATCCTCTCCCTTTTACTTTTTTGGCCCAAAATTGTTTCATGTATCGTAGATCAATGAAGGGCCAATTTCCCAGTTACGTAAAAGGGCTACTTTTGTTGCCAAAGGCGCAATTTTTTATTTTCGTCGTTGTAGTAGTATATGGTTTTGATTTGCTGGCCGAGGAAATGAACAAACAGTGTTGCTCTAATCGAGAAGTGGGAGCTTCTATATTAGTTTAGAGTAATTTCTAGTTTAATTTCTCTGATAAAAATGATAAAAATCAAATCTTGACTAAAATAATTCTTTGAGTGATGGACAGATGGTGCAGAGGTATGTTGTTTAGTGACAGAAACCTGCCAGTTTTTTGGTTTCACTTCGTTTGGAATCAATTCTATAAGAATTCAATTGAATAGAGTTGAATTGAAATAAATTTGTGATTGAATCCATACGTTCGGAATAAATCTTAGAATGTTAGAATTCAACTGAATTCTATTGTTTGAAATAGATCAAAATAAATTGTATCTATATAGAGTTTCAATGTTACCCGTCTAAATAGTTGGCTTGCTGCTTCAAGGATGACTCTTCAAATTATAGTCAGAATTCTCACTGCCACAAAGTTCATGTCGTCATAGTAATGGTCAGATGTGGTGGTGGTAGAAGTGTAGTTTAGGGTTAAGATTTGCAATTTAAGGGCTGAAAAAGTGTATTATGGAATGTGGAAGGGAAAGGGGAAAAAAATGTTAAGAATGGGTATTTTAGTCTTTTTATAAATGGATTCCATTAAAGGAATTCTAGTTCCTCAAATCACATTAATTTTGTTGTGAATTCTAATTGTATGGAGATCTAATTTTTGGGCTTCAATTTAATTGAAATTCTCAACTCAACTCAACTCATCTAAGCCTTTTCCCAACTACATGGGGTTGGCTACATGAATATTTTGGCTTAAAAGCATTCTAAACAAAAGAATCACTTGAAAAGAGAGGAATTTAATTGAATTTCTTGTTTTTAAGTTATCCTAAATGGGCTGTTTATTGGGATCCATAATGTGATGTAAGGCATCATTTGTTGAATATTTATAGAACTGGTGAAGGAATAGGAGAATATGTACTGCAAGTATCTACCAATTTTGGATTTCAAGCACTAGCTAGTTGACTAAGATCAGTATTGAATTCACTGGCTGTTAGGAAGGACTAAATGGCTATATTGACAGTATTGAAGATATGTCTTAGGGAATGATGTCACAGGGGAGAGCTGCCAACGAAGAAAATAGAACTGTCTTGTGAAATCTAATTTTAAGTGCATGTGCAGCTCTTCAATTGGATGGCAAGCTATGTTTTGTATGTGTGTGTATGTGTAACATGTAATCTATTTGTCAGGGTATAGACTTCTATCTGTTTGACAAATTCAAGGGCAAGCCAGGTTTGGTTATAATCAGTGGTGAATGATCTAACCGAAAATCCATGCCATTGAACATCATATATGATGTCAAAAGTACTTAGAAATGAAAACTTACATTTTAAAAGATCTCTTGCCTATGTATCGAAACATCCCAAAAAGGATGGTACTGAAAGGTTAGTGTGTGATTTTTTTTCCCCTTTTTTTATCAGTAGTCCATATATGTTGTTAATTTATATTTTAGATTACTGATTTTGATATAAGCATCTTAAAGCACATAAAGGCCAAAATTCACTGATTTTGGATGCTTCTAACTCGTAAATCAAATTGAAACATTGTACTTTCGAATTAAAATTGTCATTTTTGGGATGATCTGATGTGTTGGGTAAGGGATTAATGTATGATTTTGGCTTCTAGGCATTTGAGATGCTATCTATCATGCTTACCGGTAGGTATTTTGTAAGTTACTGTACAAGTTGAATGCAGTAGTGTAATCATATCATGAATGATAATTTATATTTTAAATCTTTCCCAGGAAGCACCTGAATATTTGAGGGAGCTCATTCGGAAAACAAGAACCTTGACAGACAAGCCATTTGGGGTCTGCATTGTTCTAGCATTCCCACACAAGGAAAATATAAGGGTTGTGTTGGATGAAAGGGTTGCTCTATTGCATGTTTCCTGGGGAGACTACCCAGGAGACCTTGTATCTGAAGCTCATCATGCAGGTGTCAAAGTCATTCACCAAGTAAATCTGTTTATCCAATACTTCTGTTTTCTGAATTGTCCATTCTTGTTGTTCATGTGCTTATCCAGTAGCACTAATTTGATATGAAGCTTTGTGTTTATACAAGAAAAACATTAAAATGTTTCAAGAATGCAGTACACTGGTTGTCTGAAACTTTTTGCTACATAGCTTTACTTGGTCAAAAACTTTTGTTTCACAATTGTACAAGGCAAGGGTGTCATCTAAAGGTTTCATGTTCTCTATTATGACTGTAGTTCATCCAGATCTTAGTCATTTCATTCTAAGATAGACCTGGCAATATTTCTTTAGCAGGAACACTACATCTTTCTAAAGATAGGCTGCTTCAACAATTTATCTATAAAAGTTCATTTCAATCACCATAGCAAAAACACTGTACAGCATGGAAGCGCAAATTTAATAAGTACATATAAATTTGAATTTAAAAAGTGCTCAGGCTGTCTGCTCTGGTGCCAATTTTGACAATGATGGATATATCAAACTTATAGTTCCAAGCAATATGATTGCTTATGGAAAGGATTTCACTTTCCCCAGCTTGCTATAAGAATACCTGGTCTGTAACCCAACGCATGTCACCCTCCCACTGCTTGCGCATGGTGATCCAAATGAGAAAGGGTTCATTTAATTTTATCTTTTGCAATCACCCTTTCTGTATCATACCATATGGAGCCCCCCTGCAATTATTTGTTATGTAATATAACCTATCTATTTGTTCTTGCTTGTCACTTTTTCAGCATATTTCTCTCTCCACTGTAAGATTCACTGGCCTTTCAAGAAATAGTGACAGATGAACTTTATCACAGCACATTCTCTGTACTTGACCTGTGCTAGTCTTTTCTACTTAGTTACCATTAATGCAGTTTCTTTCATGTTCCTGGTGCATGACAATTGATATTTAATCAAAATTTTCTGGTTTTGTTTTAATCCTTCTACTAGTAAGACATGTTTAACATTCTCTGTTGCCACCTTCGTGTTGTCAAGGGCAGTACTTAATAACCATTTTGATTTGGAAGGCATCTCATTTCTCAATTCATATTGTTACTTCATTGCTTGAACATTGTTCTAGCTAGTAACATATTCTAAGGTATTAGATTAAAAAAGGGACTATTAAGGCTGACTCTTTGGATTTTCTTCCTTAATTAGGTAATTTGGTCATTCACTTTTGTATGTAGATTGGATGCTTTGAAGACGCAGAGAAAGCCAAAATTGCTGGTGTGGATGCAATTATGGTTCAAGGTCTAGAGGCAGGAGGACACGTTCTTGGCCAGGTATGACTGGATGTCTAAGGCTGCAATTAACTACCATTTGTTAAAACGAATAAAAACCTAAAATATTAACTTTGTGCTTTGTTGGTATGCAGTGCTACAATCAGTTCAGTGGTCAAGTATCTTTCTGCTTGTATACATACACAAGAACATATTACACTTGCATGAATGACATCTCAACAACTCTAAAGACAAATTTAATGAAAATAACAGACAAGTTTTAGATCCATGCAACTTAAAAATATCAATCAAGCTCACATTGAAATAAATGTGCCACAACTAACATTGATGTGCATAGTTTATCATGTAAATGACTAATTTATCTAATTGTGAAGGAAAATCATGTGAAGATGTTATATTCATCTTAAGATGCAAGTTCATACTGTGAATGCTTTATCCAAATGTCTCATCTCTTCATGTACTCTGTTGCCATTGCAAAATAAGAAGTACGTTGGGCCTTCTGAACTTGCATAATGTACCGCAATTAAATTTGTAAAGATAGTGCTCTAGATGATTTTGTGCATTTTTTGATTAAGCATAGTGCACCATTAATTCAATGTGCAATTCTAGTTGTTTTGGTGGTGAAAATCTAGTGAAGCCTTGTTCAAGAGCCTAGTGTAAGATGTAAGACACCTCTGGTCATCTATGTTATATTACATTTATTTTCCAAGGAATAGAAAAGGAAAATCATGGACTCTATTATTGTACTCATGATTCCCTGCTAAAAGTTCACATTGTTTGTCTTACATCAGCACGGATGCATTATCACCATAGTAGTGTTACAAAGCCTGTCTATGGAGATGCTTCCTTGATTTTGTAGATGGAAGCAAAAAGGAGAAAATCTGATTATCTACCACATACCCTAGGTTAAACCCTAAGCTTGTCCACTTGTATTCTATGAGGTGAGAGAAGAAAATGTAGTATGGAAATATTAATAAAAACAAGACAAATAAATAGAAATAAAAATAGAAGGTGCAAGTAGTTATTTTGCAAGAAAATTTTGGTTAATGGTTTTGTAGTGGATGTACAAAAGGGTGGATTCCCAATAATCATAGAACATGACTCTTGATCTCCTTCAAATAGGCGGCCCAAAATTTGAGTGGCTTTTTTTTGGGGTTTTTTTAGAATGGATTTCATCATTAGTTTCCTAAGCGTTGTCATATGGTACTTATGGGGGTATTTTGAATAAAATTTAGATACTTTAAGAAAAAAAGGGCTAGAAGCTTCTCTAATGATGACCAGTGGCTGAGATAGGTGAATTCCAGATTTTAATGGATCTAGCCAATCTTCTTCATTGTTGAAATTGAGGTGTTTTTCTGGACAGATGGAAAGATGAATGACCCATGAGAGTTAATAAGGATGTAAGCGATAATTAATGGAATGGGACTGGCTCTCATATATTAATCCGAGGGATAGGACAAAACTATTGAAAGAGATGGAGGTTATGATGTCAAGAAGATTTTCATTTTATTATTAAATAGTGAATACAGTTGGAATCAAATCAGCCATTGCACCAAGGCCAGTTTACTTTGGAGGCTTGAAATGCGTTAACCTGGTTAACTGGAATACTTTTGGTGAAAAAATTGGAGGATAAAGTGAATTGATATAAGGAAGATTATGGTGGTTATGATATGTCTGTGCATGAGAATATTGCATAGATGTGTCTCAAATGGAAGCAAGGAGACTTGTTGATTGTTTGTTGGGACCTCCTTTTGCTTGAGAAATCAAGCTTGAATTTGGTGAATTTTGGGGTGGTGGAGCTAGCGAATGAGCTACAATGTTGAACAAGGTGAAGCTGATAATTCCTTTAAATTTGTGCTGCTGCAGCATTTGTCAGAACCTTTTTCTTTGATTTTTCTTCAAAACTTCTGGGATAATCTGACTTGCACTCCTGAAGTGATTGCTCAAATTTAAATCCAATTTTTTCCTGTTATCTTTGTCCTTATCTACCATTGAGGGAATATCAAGTCAATCTTATGTCGTAAACTGCACCTTTTCATTTTTGAACAAGAAATAGAAACAAGCATATAATCTTTTGGGTGACTGTGCCAGTGAATCCCCTCTTTCTGAGTTATGGATAAACTAATACCCTATATCAGTGTTGCACCATAAATCCACAATGTCCTTTATGCAGCATCTTGTCTTCCAGTACTCAATACCTCATTATGATGTGATACAATCAAGACAGGCATGTGTGACAGTTAAAATGAAAACTTCTTGCTTATTTGTTAATTTCAGCATTATTGCAGTAAAACATGTTGTATAATGAGATGCTTTATGCACTATTGGGGGTTATGAAATGAGGCCTATAACAAGTTCAGAATTGGAGATATTTTTGTATGCTTATCTGCAGATTGCAAACATCATGAATTTCAAATACTCAGCAGAAGCTTGTTTTATAGATTTATGTTCTGAAGAATGTTTAACTGGAACCACAACTCTGTGTGTGCCATATGAAATGATTGCAATCTAAGCATGCTGATTGGATGTGGACATAGGGCAATGCAAGATGGAAAAGCACTTATCACCATTGGCTGAAAAAATTATAATTTTTTTGCTAAATATTCTTTTTCCCTAGTGCATGAAATTAATGACACGTTCATGCTTTTCTAAGAGATAATAATTAATGCCTCAAAGGTCAAAAGTAAACTAATTGTTTTCTTTCGCAATATATAAATTTAAGTTAGCCTAAAGTTAAATATGTATTATCGTCATACTCGTTTAGATTTAAATAACTATAAAGCATGTCTTGTGCAACATCAAGATGATAGTTAGATTCACTATAATTTAGATTTGCCTGGTTCATATCAGATAACTTTGTGGGGTGGTTTGCTTGAAGGACAAGGGCATGCAAGTGAGGGGGGAGGGGTGATTTTCCTGAGTTGATCAATAACATAAATATTCCTCTGTATTGAGTGCTGAAAGTTTGGCTACTTACAACTTACGAAGCATTTTGCTATTATGACTTGAACTTTCTGTGAAGGACCTTTTCAGTTTTGCCTGCTAATGCATGTATTTGTGCTTGCTTTCATGGAAATGCTTATACTGAATGTTTGAAGAACTTACAGTAATCACTGAGTGTTAGTTTATCATCTGTTGATTTGTTTTCTTTTTCCGCAGGATGGATTGATAACATTGTTGCCGAGAGTAGTTGATTTGGTTTCAGATTGTGATATCCCAGTCATTTCTGCTGGGGGTATTGTCGATGGTCGTGGCTATGTTGCTGCACTGGCCCTTGGTGCTCAGGGTGTCTGCCTTGGAACTAGGTCTACAGCATGCTGTTTTCATCTCTCTCTCTCTCTCTCTCTCTCTCTCACACGCGCGCGCGCACACACACACGTGCACACACATCTATGTGTGTATATACATGCATATGTATGTGCACATTTATTCTAACATACTTATGCATGTGTGTACATTTGTATGTACAAAACTTGGCTGTCATCCCTAACCCTAAGTTCATTGTATTTAAGGTTTTAGGTCTTATAGATGGGGCCGTTTCAGTTTTTCGATGGAATGGAATGCACTATTATCTTGCTTTGTCCTAAATACTTAGGATACAGGATGTCCCAAATGCATCGATTGAGATGTTGAGATAATAGTGGGACAGTAATCCATCCCAGTACTTGGGATGGTAATCCATCCCAGCATCCCCTAATGTCTGATTTGGGACCATGATTGTATTTGCTTACCCATGTATAGTATCTTTGATCTGCAGGTTCGTTGCTACTGTTGAAAGCTTTGCACATCCTTTGTACAAGCAAAAATTAGTGGAATTTGATAAAACTGAGTACACAAATGTATTTGGCCGGGCAAGGTGGCCTGGTGCTCCACAACGTGTACTGCAAACACCTTTCTTCAAAGAGTGGAGGCATCTCCCAGATAATGAAACTGAGGAAAACCAGCCAGTCATAGGCCATTCAATAATTCATAGCATGGTAAATCCCTTTTAGCTCTATACCAATTTGTAAAGTATTCATTTGAAATGTGAAAGATGCAATTGATATCCTTTTAACACAACATTCCAGGAACTGTCATTTGTGCTTGCAATTTATAAACAATAAATTCATTTATCAACCAAACTCTCCCTAGAACAAATAAATGAACAATCTCTGTTCAGGCTTTGATTTAGCACTGCATTTTTGTACAATGAGAGATTTGGGTTAGTTTAGATATCAGAAATTATGCTTAAATCTTTCTATCCTGCATGCTGTACATCTGTTCACATTGAACCATGGGCGATCTCTTTGAAATGATGACATACAAGATAACCTTACAATTTATTGTGGGTGCTAGAGCAATTAACCTCCCATTATCTACTTCCTGAGCTCAAATATCGATTATTATGGAGTGCAATTGATATATTTTCTTTGTACGTTTAACAATTGCAACAGGACATCTTCCTTTCTTTAAGTTCTGGCTGATATATATTCTTTTAAATCTAGATCCATTGACATAATTAGGTGGTTAAAGATTAGGTCTCTTAGACTGACAACATGCGATCCAGAATCTGGAATAACCTCAGACATGATTGGGTTTACCAGGGCTCTCTAGCTGTACTCTATTATCTTTGATATTTTAAAAAACATATGGAAACAAGTGAAAGGGTGGTTCTTTTAATGTAAGATCTAGTAAAAATAAAGGGAAGATCATCCAGTTAATTGTATTTTCAGAAAATAAACTGAAAATATGTGAAGAATTTTGTCTCTGATGAAGCTATGCTTATTCAACATACAAAACTAGTTGGAGAATTGTCACCTTTAGTATGCAGCTTATGAGGAGTCCTACATTGAATGGTCTTGTTTAAGACCTTTGTTATGGTGATTCAATGGCTTTTTTTCTGACAAACTCTGAAATCAGTTTGGATCTGTAAGACACAGCATTCAATCAAGTCTTCTGGACATTGCCAAGTAGTTGCCTGTTCATGTGGTTAGGGCAGTCACTCTAATTCTCACAAACTGTAGAATTCGATTTACTTTTGTCCTGCTGTCCTTCCAGAGGAACCCTATTTAATTTAGTAGCTGGAATAGAGGAGATATTCTTGTGACAGGCACAACGAATTTTCTCTGTAGCTTTATAATGTCAAAACCAACTTCCAGCTCATGGTATTCGAATTTCTTTTCACTGTTCCATTTGACATTGTTGGCATTAATAAGTAACTGTTTTTATGTATATATGTGATTATTTTTTTACTCTAAAAAATTCATTGCATTCTTTTGTTCCTTATAACATAAAAAGACTTGGTTAAGGATGGTTATTTCCTAAACTAACATAGACTCTTTACAGAAAAAAGACATACGCCGTTTTGCTGGTACTGTTCCCAATGCAACAACGGTGGGTGACATTGATAGCATGGTCATGTATGCTGGTCAAGGCGTGGGGCTTATCAGGGAGATTCTGCCTGCTGGTGAAGTGGTGAAGAGGCTAGTTGAGGAAGCAAAGTCTATTATTCTGCAACAATTTTCTTAAGAACGAGTTCAGACAAGCATGACATCTTCCAGGCAATAGTCAACCTGATTTCATAAAGTATTTGCTCCATTCAGTTATAAGGTCATTATATCATATCCATTTTATGAACAATCGATCAGGATCCTCAAGCATAAAGCATGGCAAATAATTGATATTTTGAGTTTGGGATGTGGGTTAATAAAGCTTAGGCAAAAGACAAAAAAGAAAAAAGAAAAAAATGAGTTTGGGATGTGGGGAGGGGGTTGGAAGTTTGTAGATCTCTTGTTATTTGTCTATTTAATTCTATTTTGCAAGGAGAGAGGCCTAAAGTTCAATTTGGAAGGTTATGGATCTCTCTTTGTTTGGTGCTGTAATAATTTCTTTGTTTTGGGGGCACTCTTACAATTGATCACAATATTTTTAACTCTGTAGTGTCGCAGTTTCAATGCTTGAAGTTTTAAAATGTAGCCTTTGCTAGCATCATTTCTTCTACTCGTAATCAGCGTTTGTACTGTGGCTGCAAATTCCCATAACAACATTTTGGCCACTCAAATTATCAATACTGATCAGCTTGAAACCATCTGTGGCATCCCCTCCTCCACATGTATGGCATGTGCCTTATGCTAGTATGAAGCTCTACATGTTATGCAGTTCATTAAACTTAAGGTCTATCTCTGTGTGTGTGTATAAATCAATTGGCATAGGACCAGGTTGGTTGTGCTTCCAGCAGAGAGAAGTCATAGAATGGGCTCATTGACAGAAGTTGAACTGAAAGGAACTTATTATAGACTTGTATTTTTCTCAGTCCGTATTGGTATATTGACCACATTCATTGCTGCAACGAGTCACCATTGTTGTTTGGACCACCCTGTGTCCATCCATTCTTTGATCCTCATTAATTCTTCACCTGGGGAAAACTGACCGCTGCTGTCCAATACAGTATGGAGTATGATTGTGGACCAGTCTGTAAAGCTGATGCTGCTACCTACCTGTCCTCTTGTCCATACAACATCCCGGATATTGCTGCCAACTCCGATGGCTGATTAGCCTGAGTTCGTATTGAAAAGTTCTCATGCTATGGTTGTTGTTTGATTCAGATGGTTAGATAGCAATAAAAAATTGAAGGGGAAAAAAAAAAAAATTAAAGCCAGAAAAGTTACTATTCCATTTGGTTAGATAAACCATCACATTTAAATTGAGCTTTTGTATATGAATTGGAATCTTGGGTTGAAGAAGCGCAGACAAAAGTTGAAGGATTTTGACATGTGGTGGCTGGTTTGCAGTAACGTTCTAAACAAATCTTGACGCCTTGAAGTTTAGAAATTTCATATGGATGGCCAGAAAAAGAGGAAAAAATTTAGATGCAACTATGCTTCTCTTCAGCAAGAGTTGGACTTCAACTAGACAGGTAGAACTCTAAAACAGTAGCTGGTAGTAATGCAGATTCTTTTCCTCTCATTTGTGATCTCGGGATGCGGAGAAGTAGCCGACTGCCTTGATTAGTCGATGATGACATGGTATTATGACCAAAATTTTGGTGTCTTGTGAATTATGGCTTAAGCTGAAGATAACTAGAATTGGATTGGAGAGCATCCCTGTTACTAGTAGAATTTCTTCGAGACTCGGGCTTTGTTTGGATCTTCGGAAAAAAAAAAAAAGAAGGTGAGAGTAAAAAAAAGAAATGAAATGAAAGAAAAAGGAAAGGAAGATTATTTTTTTTTCTTATTTGAAAAGGATGGAAGGGAAAAAAAGTAATATTAATTATTTTGTTTGGATAGGAGGAAAGAAAGAAGAAGGAAAGAGTTATGACAATCATATTCCTTCGGAAATTCATCGTAAGAAATGATCTCATCTTAATTTATAAGCATTCAGTGTTGTAAGAAACTTTTAGTACTCAATAGATTTTAATGGAAAATTATGTTATCATAATGGGTTTCAATAGATTTCAATGATGATGGGAAGGAAAGATACCTAGGTTGAGATTGGTTTTGAGCTCTCACGGTGTTGTCTTAATGAGTTTTGAGAACTCTAGTGCTCACAGCCATGAGAATAAGAGAAATAGGGAATGAATAGTGGGAATAGAAGAACGAAGAGTAAGAAATAAAGGAATATTTTGATTTATTTTTAAAAAGTAAGAAATGAAGGAATATTTTGGTTTTTTTAAAAAAAACTTAAATATTTTCTCCTCCCTCACATTACCCTCAAATTAAGAGTTAATAAATTTACCTTGGTTGAGGGAGAAACAAAGAAAAATCGGTTACTCTCATTCTCTTTTCCTCTTTCTTTCATCTTCATCCCAAACAAAATAATGTATAATCTTTTTTCTTTATTTTTTTCCCCTTCCCTTTATTCTCTCCAATCCAAATAGTCCTTAACAAGCCCAGTTCGTGGTGATGGTCCAAACGGGTGAAAAGGTGCATCAGTTAGATTTTTGTGATGGAAAAGACTTTGTACACCGCATCCAGTACAACAAGTCCTACGTGGGCTATACCATCCCTTTTTATTGGTCCATATGAATATAACATCCATTAAAAATGTTAAGATAGCTTTACGACATTCCGAGAAAAAAAATTATGACACTCCAGTTTTAAACTTATGACACCGTAGTTATAAAATTAAGATACCCGTTCAGAAAGGAAAAAAAAAATGATGCCCTAGTTGTAAACTTACGACACCGTAGCTATAAAATTAAGACACCCGTTCAGAAAAAAAAATTACGACATCTCAGTTGTAAATTTACGACACCATAGTTATAAAATTATGACACCTACTCTGTATACAAATTCCAAAAAAAGCTATCTGATGTGTATTAATACCCGTTCAGTTTTTTAAAAAATTTTGTGTATAGATACGTTTTCTAAGTGGGTATCGTAATTTTATAACTACGTGTTAAAATTTACAACTGGGATGTCGTAATTTTTTTTTGACTTTCTTAATGAGTGTCTTAATTTATAACTACAGTGTCGTAAGTTTAAAACTGGGGTGTCATCTTAAATTTTGACGTGACGTGCATTAATACACGTTTAACTTTTTTTTGGAATTTGTGTACATATACGTTTTTGAATGGATGTTGTAATTTTATAACTACGGTGTCGTAAGTTTATAATTGGGGTGTCGTAATTTTTTTTTTTTGCTTTCTGAACAGATGTCTTAATTTTATAACTACGGTGTCATAAGTTTAAAACTGGAATGTCGTAATTTTTTTCCTTGGATGTCGTAAAGCTGTCTTAAAATTTTTTAATAAGTATCGTATACATGTGGATTAATAAGAAGGAGCGATGCAGTCCATCTAGAACTTGCTACACCGAATACGATGTACAAGATATTTTCCTTTGGTGGTTGGATTCAAGTTCTCAATTTCTTCGATATTGATGAATAGGTTCAGTAACACGAAATACGGATGGCATGTGAATAAGTTGAGACCAGTTAATTATGGACTGTGTTGCTTTGTTCTATTTTACCATTAACGATGGTTACTAGACTATGGCATGGAGGCACTCGTGAACATGTGACGTACACTTAAACATATAATTTTAATATCGATGATGTATGTTCTGGCATTTGATTTATGTATTGCAAGAAACTAGAAATTAAAAAAAAAAAAATCAACCACCCTATTTTGTTTTAATGTATTTCTTTCATTTTTGAAAGTTGCATCCATAACCTAGGGTACGTTTGTCACAGAGGCTTTGCGTGCATGAAACTATCGGTAAAACGGTTCCATTTTTTGTCCCCACGGTGTCGAGTTTGGTTTTTTTAAAGTCTAAGAGGGCATTAATTGGTAGCAGGTAATTATCGATATTTTTAAAGGAGCCCACTGTGAAAAAGAGACCATGGCAAAGTGTGCTTTAAGTTTCGCATCGTAACGGCTCTCGCGTTGCTTTATTAGTATGCTTTAAGATTAGTGCTTTTATCAATCGTCTTCTTGATTTCTGGCGTGTCATGCTATTCCCGGTGGCCATTGCTTCATGTGGGTCATCTCCTGGTGATCCTTATCTCCAATGGCTTCGATTGGGGAGTCCGCTGCCCTAATGGCTGAGAGCAGAGGCCCAGCATCTGGTTTTATTTGGGTGTCATCGTCCCCGTCGCCGGCTGAGATAGCTATCCTGGAAGGCCGTTTTCCAGAGGTGGTTCGTATTGCTACGGCGACGTTGGAAGAGTCGAGCTTTTGCTGGAAGGAGCAGGCGATCTTGGCCCGCACCTTCCAAAAATGAGTTCTGCCGGATGCATTCCTCAGGGAATTCCGGCGAGCGGGTGTTCCTGGGGTCATTCAGCCGTTAAGCTTAGCTCATCATTGCTACATTTTTCGTTTTGAAGACCCTGGTGCGAAGGATCTGGTGCTAGGCCGACCATGGGTGATCAATGGACAGCCAGTTGCCATTGAAGCGTGGCGGCTGGAGTTTGTTCCGACTACTGATGTTGTGGCCTCTGCCCTTCTTTGGGTGCGCCTGCCCTCTCTCCCGGTTGAATTTTGGAATGAAGAGGTATTGAGGGAGATTTTGGAGCCGACGGGTGAGTTTCTCTTCGCTGACTCTGCAACTCAGCAGCTTTCCACGGGGGGATTCACCAGAGCCTGCGTCCGTGTAGATCTCCGGCGTCCTCTCCGGCCGGGTGTTCGAATTCAGGGTGTCGGAATTCCCTTTTGGCAGCAGTTCCAATTTGAAAATCTGGAAGGTATTTGCCCGAACTGTGGTTCAATCCACCTCACTGGCCCATACACTCTGTCTTCTCTAGCTCCGGTGGCGAGCATTCTTCGGCGGGGCCTTGCTTTGGGTCTTGGATGACAGCTTTGCGCCATCGTCGCCCGTCGGATTCGGAGCAGAGGACTTCGTTGAGGCATCCTGGATCCTCCCAGGTCACTTCTGATCCACCCTCTGCTGGCTCTCAGAAGATGGAATCACTGCCTGATGGCTGGTCGATTCCTGTGAAGGTGAGTCGGCGGAGATCTTCTAAGGCTGGTAAGTCCCATCTCAGTGTGCTATCAGCTCCAGCTCACGTTCCGGCCGGCTTGCAAATGGGGTCTGGGTTAGCAGTGGATGGTTCCTGTAGGAGTCCTGGCGTGCCGGTTGAGGGAGCCCGTGCCGTTTTTATCAGTCCAAAGGAGGCCGAGAGGATTGAAGTTCAGACAGTAAGCCAAGATCTCCAAATTGCTGTGGCCCCAAGTTTGAAGTCCAATAATCCTTTTGCCATTCTGGGTGCGGGCAAGTGGGATGGTTGTCCTTTGCCTGGTCTGATGCCAATCCAGGCCCTTCTAAGCGTGCCAGGCCGGTGGAGTCCCTCCCTCTGCGGTCGTCTGTCACAAGGGATAATCGGAAAGGTAAAGGAACAGTTTCCATCTCTAAAGGATCCAAGGGAAAATCTAATCTATCTACTAGCCCTATCCTTGGTCGGGGTTCTAACTCTGATGGTAGCAGGTCTGACAAGGTGCCCTCGGGGCAGGAGTCAAGCAATGTTGTGATTGGGGGCCAGTCATCAAAGGATGTTAATTCTAAGGGTGATGCGGCTCTATCCTGCCTTAAATTGGCCATCCAGGGTCAGTCTAAGGATCCTGACCCCTCTGTTATTGGATCTCGGGGTGCGGGAGCTGCAACTGTGGCAGCTGACCAAAGGCAAGATAATCCTAGTTTGGATTGTATAATGCAGTCGAATGAGGGTGGTACCCTGCCTTCGGGGTACCGTTCTAATTCAGTTATGTTGGAAGATCAGGGTGGACATCACCCTTTCTCCCAATTGTAAATGAAAATTCTTATATGGAATGTTAGATGAGCTCAAAAACCGTCTTTTCGATCCTCTTTTGTTAGATTATTGCAGATTCATAATTTTGATATATGTATCTTAACGGAAACCCGGTTATCGGGAGACAGCTTGGCCCGATTTCGGCGACAGGTTGCTAGTACTTGGTCTTCGTATGCTATGGAGTCCGAAGGTCTTTCTGATGGGATTGTTGCTTTTTGGCAGCACTCATCGATATCTGTGAGCACCTTTCATCGGTGTAATCAACAGATAGCTCTTCTTGTCGCGGAAGGGTCTAATGACCCCTGGCTCCTCTCGAGGATTTATGCTAGCACTGATTTCAGGGAAAGGCGTGTTCTTTGGGCTGAGATCCTCTCCCTCCTCAACCAGGGTATCCCATCCATTGTAGCTGGTGACTTTAATTGCATTGTGGCTGCTAGTGAAAAGAGAGGGGATAGACGGGTCCTTGATTTAGCGGATATCACTGAGTTTAGATCGTTTATCTCTTCTGCTGGCTTGCTGGACTTGGGATTCTCTGGAGCCCAATTCACCTGGTGTAATAACCATCAGGGTTCGGCTCGTGTTTGGGAAAGGCTGGATAGAGCCCTGGCAACTGCTCAATGGTCTCAGATGTTTCCCTCCGCCACTGTCACTCACTTGCCCAGGATTGCGTCTGATCACTATCCTATCTTGATTTCCACTGATCCTGCTCCTTATCAGCGGCAACAATTCAGATTTGAGCAATTCTGGACGTCCTACCCTTCAGCTCGTGCTATTATATCCCATGTTGGCACTTACCTATGAGAGGTAATGCTTCTTATCGGCTCTCTAGACGGTTGGAGCTGGTTAGACATTGGCTGATCAGATGGAATAGACTTGAGGTCGGCAATTTAGTGAGATAGATTGAGCAAGTTGAAGCTGACATTACTTTTATCCAAGAAAAAGAGGACTGGGATGGCTCTCTATCTATTCTTGATCTCTCCTCTCTTTGCTCCAAGCTTGCTCTTCACCACTCTCTCCTCCTGCAGCAGGAGATTTATTGGAGACAGCGGTCTAGGGTTCAGTGGATTCGGGAAGGAGACCGTAACACCAGGTTCTTCCATCAGACCACTTTGAAGCGTTGGGCTGCTAATAGAATCTGGAGAATAGCTGATGAGGAGGGCAATCTCCTGACCGACTCTGTTGTTATCTGTGATCAGTTACTTCACTTTTTTCAGTCTAGATGGACTGAGTCAGATGGTGCTAGGGCTCCTGTGTTCAGGGTTTCTCCTACTAAGAAGGTCTCTGATCAGCAGAATGACCTTTTGACCAGACCAATCACGGCTGAGGAGATTCGCACGACTTTATGGGACCTCGGGCCTATCAAGGCGCCTGGCCCTGATGGCTTTCCGCCATTATTTTTTCGTCATTATTGGGACATTATTGGCCAGGAGGTTACTCAAGCTATTCAGAGTGCTTTTCTCTCTAAAGCTATTCCTACTGACTGGAATCACACTCTTATTACTTTGGTGCCGAAGCGCCATGATGCTTCTTCCCCTCATCATTTTCGATCGATTAGCCTGTGTACTACACTATACAAGGTCTGTGCCCGCCTTCTTGTTTTCCTTCTGCGTGTGGTGATCTTAGCTCATCTCTGCTGAACAAGGGGCTTTCATCAGAGGTCGAAGTATCTCTGATAATGTTCTCATTGCTCAGGAGTTCATGCATGATCTTCAGAGAGCCTTGGCCAGTCAGTGTCTTATGGCAGTCAAGCTTGATATGGAGTGTGCCTATGACAGGTTGAGCTGGACTTTTTTGCATCGTACTCTGATTGAGTTTGGTTTTCATGACCTGTTCATTGACTGGGTTATGGCCTGTATCCAAAAGCCTTCTTTTTCTCTGAGTATTAATGGGATGCAGACTAGTTTCTTCCATTCTTCTATGGGTTTGAGACAGGGATGCCCGTTATCCCCGTTTCTATTTGTTTTGGCTGCGGACGACCTTTCCCGAGCTTTTCACCAGGCACAGTAGGACAGCCATATTACTCCCTTTCTGGCTGGTCCTTTGGGACCCCCTGTTTCTCACCTTTTTTTTGCATATGACTGTATTCTTTTGGGCCAGGCCTCTGTTCGTAATGCTGTTAGTTATGCTTCTCTTATCCAGTGCTACTACCGTGCTTCGGGGCAAAAGGTCAACCTAGATAAGTCCTCCATTTGTTTCAGCCCTAAGACCTCCAGGTCCATCAGGGAAGCCATTCACCAAGCTTTGGGTATCTCTGCAAAGGCTGATGGGCTGTCCTATTTGGGCATCCCGATTTTGGGGAGGCATCCTCGTATTAGTGATTTTGCTATTATTGAGAGACGCATTCGGGACTAGATTGATGATTGGCAGATCACCAGCTTATCCATGATGGCTAGGATCACTCTTATCCGCTCTGTCCTTACGTCCCTTCCTATGCATATTATCTCTAATGCTGCGGTCCCTATCACTTGCTTGCACCGGATAGAGCGGTGGTTCAGGGACTTTCTATGGGCTTCTATGCAAGACTGCCACGACATTCATCTTCAGGCATGGGATTTGATTTGTATGCCTTTGAATGAAGGGGGTCTTGGTATTCAGTCCCTGCTTGTGAGGAGAGATGCTTTGATGGCTAGACATGCGTCGAGGTTTCTCCTTGATCCTCATGGTTTCTTGAGTTCTTTCATGAGAGCTAGATATGGTGACCGGTCCTCAGATATGGATCATCAGTCTATGTGATGGCACTCCTTCTTTTGGAAGGAGGTGTATCGTCATGCTCTGCCTATTCGGAGCAATATATCGTGGATGATTGGGGAGGGCTCCTCGGTGGATGTCATTCAGGATAGTTGGATTACGGATCTCCCCCTTTCTCGATGGCCATCCTTTATCAGCATAGATGTTCTGCAGCATATGAGGGTGCGGGATCTCATCATTCCGAATCTCTTTTCTTGGAATACCTCTGTGGTGACTAGCTTATTTGGGGAAGAGCTTGCTCGGAGGATCCTTTCTATTCCCCTCACTTTGGGACATATACCTGATATGAGGTTATGGAGGAGATCATGTCTGTCCAGGGCCCACACTAGGGACCATATTGGGATTTTTAGACCCTAGCCTCGGGATTCGCAGGATGCAAAGTGGATATGGATGCTCCCTATTCATCCCAGAGTCCAGTTATTTATATGGAAGATAATGTGGGACTGTCTTCCTTCTTGCTCTCTGCTGTCGAGAAGGGGTCTTCATATTGAGGTGGTTTGTCCGATGTGTGGGCAGGATGAGGAGACTATTGATCATGTCATTTTTATATGTCCCATTTTATGTGGGATTTGGATGAGAATGGGTTGTGATTGCAGTATGGATGGTTCTGGTTCCTCATGCTCCCCTTTCCTTCATACCCTCCGGACGACTACTAGATAGTGCAGCGCCCTTTGGGCTATCACTGCTTATCAGATTTGGCTGTCGTGAAACCAGCTCATCTTTACTAATGAGACGATTTCCCCTCACAGACTTGTTCAAAAAGTCTGATCCATGGTGGCTGAAAGTGCTTCTCTTCTCAATGATTCTGTTTTTCAAACCTTGGCCTCTGGAGCTCCTCTGCTGCTTCGGCAGCGAACCGTCGTACGGTTTATATATCTTGGGAGCTCTCCCCTCCAGGGTTTGTAAAAATCAACTTTGATGGAAGTGTTCGCGGCAGACTGACTGAATCTGCTTTTATTATTTGGGGGACTGATGGAGCCTTGCTGACGGTGGGTGGTTTTGGCTCTCTGGATTCTTCTGTCCCCATGGCTGAGCTTTATGCAGCATGGGCTGGTATCTCCCATGCTGTTAGGCAGCTACATGCCCAATGTCTGCTAGTTGAGCAGGATTCTCTCTCTGTTATTCAGTGGCTTAGATTGGGATTCTATGATCAGGTCTCCATCAACCCTATTCTCAGTGACATTCAGGCTGCTCTGCGGGGTCTTTTCAGTGTCCACATCCGATACATCTATCGGGAGGCTAATTCTGCGGCAGACTGGATTGCGGCTGCTGTGACCCAGCACGGAGGTTCTTAGATTTGGAAACAGGGTGATCCCTGCCCCTCTGCTCTTACGCAGATTTTGTACTCTGATAGTTCTGGGCTGATTCGCACGAGGATAGTGTGATCGCTCATCTGTACAAAAAAAAGAAGCCCACTATATTTGGTATGTGTTTTGAATGATAATCTATCTTGAAGTGAAGTAATCATAAGGAGAAATTGTTATCCATATTACCAAATATATGGTAATTTCATAAATTATTATTTTTTTTGACAAGATTGCTCTTTCTTTCTTTGATGGCTCGCTACTTGCATCCCTCTGTGTCCCCGAGCCACACCCTCTTTCGTATGAAGTTGGGTTGCGAATTTCTACCGTCCAACTCTATAGCTGTCTCTAGATGTCGCAAAACTTTTTTAGATCAATGACTCCCGAATCATCACGATCGTTTTAAATATCATTTATAAATATAATTTTTTTTAAATATTATCATTCATAAATATAATTTTTTTAAAATATTATCATTCATAAATATAAAATTTTTAATAAATTTAAATGAAAAAATTTAAAATTTTTTTTTATTACATGACTGATAGCCTGTTTGTCATAATCAATATTATTATAGCATTATTTATGTATATTAAACATAATTATTAATTATTAATAATTTATTTTATAAATAATTTATATTATCCTTTAGAGCATGCAACAAGCAACCTAAATTCGTTTATGCACCGACCGTTTGAACACCATGACAGCTGTTACTTAATTAGATGCGTTATATAATATTGACCTAATGGAAGCCGGTATAACGCCTGAGAACCCAGGCTGGCTCCAGGTCTAATGTCGGTAGAGGAACGACTCATCATTCTCCTCACCCACCGGTGAGCGTAGTGCACAGCCTGTAACATGAAGTACGGGGAAGCAAGTGGAACTATCGAAAAAGGTTGGCAGCCATTCGAAGTGGTGACTGGACTCGAGGCCATGCCTTGCGCCGGTTGTTCCCCCATGTGGGCAACTGACGTCTTGACATACCTCAGGAAATCATGCAACCCCGTCTACGTTCTTTTCCTCTGCCTTCTTTATCTTCCATTAAAATGACTATTTAACGGATTTGTTAACGGACTTCTTTCTTTTGGTTTCTTTTTTTTTTTTGTATTTTTTTCATTTATTTTTAAAGTAAAGCTTCCTTTCTTCTCCCATGTTGTGATCTTTTCTGCTCCCTATTCTCTCTGTTGTCGTTTAAGATAACGTACCATATTACTGTCATTAGTCTCTCTCTCTCTATCTCTGACGGGTCTGCCAGCCTTTTGCTATCTGCCACTGTTTGACTAACCTCTCGATCTACACAGAGCCAAACAAATGAGTAAGGACGCAATAAAAAGCAGTAGCCTCCTCATGATTCCTTGCAGCTTTTCTACTACCCTCCCACTACCGCAGTAAAAAGCTCTGCCACTGGCCCACTCTCTCTCTCTCTTACTCATCTCATTCATTTGGTGACAGTCAAACCCATATTCCCAAATGAAAGCGATTGTTGGAATTAGTTCTATCTTAATCACTGTCCTTCCTTTTAGCCTTCATCGCTTGCCCACTCTCTCCGAAATGGCCGTTTTATATCGAGAGCAAAGGAAGCAGACGCACTTGTGCCGTCCGTATTGAAGTGGAAGCATCCCATTTGTCCATTTCTCCTGTCTTGTTCTTTCCACTGCGGTTTTCTCCCTTCAGTGTGAGAACACTCTCATTTATGTTCCCCCTACCATCGCCCTACCTTCTCTTCAGGGAAGTGTAGTCTAAATCACTCAAACAAGCGCATTTCCACCCTACCACTCTCTCATCCACTGTACTCGATAAAACCTATAAACCACAACCTCTATCAACTTCCCCCTCATGGCCTAAGGACATGGTCCCATGACCATGATCAGCTCAGTGAGCCATGACCTCCTCCTCCTCTTAACACTTCTCAATCTCCTTCTCCCCACCTCCTGCGTTGATAAATCTTCACCATCCTCTCCCCAGGTACCCATCCATTCCTCTCCTTTCCCTTTTCCTTTAAGTCTTCGTTTCCCCCTTTAATGGTTAGCTTTGATCTCTCTCTCTCTCTCTCTCTCTCTCTCTCTGTGCGTGCGTGAGTGTAGGGAATGCTGATGGAGGAGATGAGGCTGGGCTCAACGCCACCCAGTTGCCACAACAAGTGCAACGAGTGCAACCCCTGTACTGCGGTCCAGGTCCCCACCCTCCCGGGCCAGGCAGACCAGGGCCTAGGCCGGCCGGTCCAGCTGTCCCGCCCATTGGCCAACCAGCCCTTCCACACCATGGACTCCAACTACAAGCCTCTGGGGTGGAAATGCCGGTGTGGTAACCACCTCTATAATCCTTAGAAACAGTAAGCTAAGAAGGGCTCATCTCTTTTGTGATCAATGGATGCTGGATTTCAGAAGGCCCGAAAAAAGGGATAGATTTCTTCTCATTCTTTGTTTATTTGTCTTTGTTTTGATTAGTTTTTAGTACTTGTTGCCATTTTTGTAGCGGGTTTTATGAGGCGCAGGGTCCCTGGGATTCTTCTGGGAAGAGAAAGGATGCACAGTGAGAGTACTACTGTGGTATTTATTGCATTTTGGAGTTGTTATTTATTGATACTGGATGTATGTATGTATAGCGAAGCAGTGCTCTCTCTCTCTCTCTCTCTCTCTCTCTCTCTATTCATCAGCCATTCGTTTCCTATTCTACCGTGCTCATTTCTGTCAAGCAGGGGGGGTGCAGCTATCATCTTGGGATTCTCTACGAAGGAATCCACAGTGTTAAATAGAGTGAGCTCTCTCTCTCTCTCTCTCTCTCTCTCTCTCTCGTTCTTTGGATATGATTTGGCAACTGGTTGTAGTAGTTCGAGGTTCTGGAAGTTCCTCGCCTGTCTGGAGTCTAGACTATTAGCCTTTTAGACTTTTAGTTCTTATTCTGAAATGGTGCAAGGAACCATCTGCGGAGATTTGTGGAGTCATTCATGTCCTAATTTTGCATTGGATAAACTTACCTCTCTAAGCCCCATCATCTTGGATCCTGTCAAAGAAGTATAAATGATTTGTCACAAAAATGAAATGAAGCTTTATGGTGGGAGCTAAGTTTTATGAGGTCAGCACGAAGAGAATCTGATTCCTTCTCTCAGAATCTTTTGTTCGTTTCCCTACTCTTTGCATTCAGCCGTCTCTTTTCCACGTCGCTTCATATATTTTTCCCCTTTATTAAATGCATCCTGGACCATCATAACAGGCCTTTAAGATAGATTAAATAAGCTTGATTTCGTACATTTTCCTGCCCTGACCTCACCTCCTGCTTAGCTAAAACTCTCAACAGAACCGAGTCAAACCGCGTTGGGGCCAAAAGCAACCACAGGTGCAAGGATGATTTAGATGATCTGAAAATGTATTTTAAGAAAAGAGTTAATATCTTTATATATATTTTTTAAAAAATAATTCTAAAGTTAACAGGATGAAAGATAAAAAAGTACAGCTAATTTTAATTAGTTTAAAATAAAGGCTTATTTATTTTGTTACATCATCAATAGGAATGCATTGAAGGTGGAAACAAGGGCTGCAATTTGTTTCGACTGGTATTATTTCGAGGAAAGCGTAGGGATAGAGGGGATCGTTCTCATCGGCTAGGATAGTTTGGAAGAGGGATAAGTAATTTGTGGATGATATTCTGTAATATTCGTTGGTAGTGTTTGGATGTCAAAAAATTATTTTGAAAATAGGAATACAAAATTTTTAAGAACATCTTATTCTTCTTGGTATTTCAGATTTCTGTTTGGATGAAAATCGGTATTTCATGTTATTCTAATGCAATTAATGCAGTGTTATTTTAAATGATGTTTGGATGACATAGGAATAAGCATGTATTTCAGTAGGCATAGATGAAGAATTTTTTAGAAATTTCAAAGATACTCCTTCCAATAAAAATAGTTTATCAATTTTTATTTTTTAAATGACTCGAATAAATTATTATTTATTAATAAATAAGATAATAAATTAATTATTATTAATAAAATAATATAAGAACATACTTAATAAATTATTTTATATTAATAAAGAAAAAAATAACATACTTAATTTATTATTTTCTATTAATAAATTTATTTAATTTTAAAGTATATTATAAATTTATTTATTTAATTTATTTAAATGATATTATAAATTTATTTAATTTATTTAATTTAATTTTATCGGTGCCTTTGGAATAGCTGCAGTGGGAATAGGAGCTATTCCATGAAGTATCATGGAATAAGAAATCAGATATAAGGGGGTTAATTGGAATAGAAATTCTAATGGGGCTCACGCTTCTTTTTCATTGTGTTTGAAGGAATAAGACGAAATAAGAGCCTATTCCAGGTTTTATTTCTACATCCAAACACAACCGACAAGAATAACTAATACCGAGACCGTAAGGGACAACCAAAGGATAGCACAGATTTATGTATAGATTTTTTTTTTCCCGTTCTCTTTTAACGATCATTTTGTACAAAAATGGAGCTGACATTTGATGATTGCTTTATAGAAAAAAGGATCGTAGAATTAAACAACTTTGGTAAATTTTGTTGATCTTCTCGTTAATATTAATAGAAGTAGCAGAAATTTAATCCGACTGTAATACTTATCCCCATTCATTTGATAATTCTTTTTTAACTCAAAACAAAAATAACCTGATTTCAAAATGATTCTAAAATTCTTAGGCCAGGTCAAATCACGGATAAATTTAAAATAATTTTAAAATAATATTTAGGTTAAACTACATAATTAACTTCTATACTTAAGGGGTTATGTCACTTTGATTCTTGACCTTTAAAAAATTATAAAAATAATCCTAAACTTTTATTTTATATTATTTAATTTTTACTATTAAATAGGAAAGACATCATTTATTTTTATCCTATGTGGCAGCATACGTAGCAGCACATGTGGCATCTAAGTGGCAAAAATAAATTTAAAATCCATAATTAACTCATTAACCTATTATTTAATAATATAAAAAAATATAAAAAATAAAAATAATCTTCTGTCGTCCTGATTTGCTCTAAAGAAAGAGCGCAGCAGGTATGTGGGCACTCACGGATTAGGGCAAATCAGGATGAAAGAAGATTATTTTTATTTTTTATATTTTTTAAATTATTAATTAATAAATTAATTATGGATTTTAAATTTATTTTTGCCATTTGGATGCCACGTGTGCTGCTACGTATGCTGCCACGTAATGCGTAGACGGTCCAAATGGAATTCGGGACCAATTGCGTAGGACCAATTGCGCAGGTACTAAGGAATACCTATCGAGGAGATTGGTAATAAAGGGATGGAGAGGCAACCGGAGGCTCGCCTTAAGGAATACCTCGTATAGGGCGACTCTTCCAGGTTGAGAGGAAGTCACTCTGTCGTCGAGGCTGGGGACAAACAGTCGGACACTAGCAGGAATCCCGTATTGGGCCCTAAGGTTTGCTAGTTCCTGAGTAGTCACGGTGGAGGCAACCCCTTTCAGGGATTCTCCTCTAACCCTAGCGGGAGGACTCACGGCGACCGGACGACCCCTGACGGGGGCCCGGCTGCGACACGCTGCTGTGATAGAGGAACTAGGTCCTCGAAGGAAGGAGAGGGAGACGATGACCATGAAGGCATGGGGGAAGGAGAGACCTACAGTCTCAAGGAGGAGACATGGTCATCAGGTGAAGAAGCGGAGGACCAGGAAGGGGAGGAAGCCATGAAGGGAAGACAAGGAAAGGTCAGGATGACTGACTTGGGCGAAGGAAGGAGAACGACAAGGTTCAGGAAAGAAAAGACTCGGAAAGGAAGACTCGGGCGAGGTTTAGGCTTGGGGGGAGGAAGAAAGTCTCGGGGATGTGAGGAGTCAGATCCGGGGCGACCCTCCTTCTATACCTCTTTTCAAATCATCCCGCCTAGTTTGACTAGCTACGTGCACACTCGCTACTGAAGGAGATGCCTCGGCAACTGCCAAATGCACGGAGTGCGAGGTCTATAGCCAATGACGGGACATCAATGGCGTCAATACAATGATGGCAATGATGGCGATTAACCTTTTCACGGGTTCCGAAAGGACTTTCCCATTTCGAGATGGATTCCCTCAGATCTGACGGTGAGGGATGTTAGGGGCGGTGGCATTACGATGCCCCATACCTCGATATTGAAGAGGCATCACCCCTGAGGACACGTGCCTCTCTCCACGACTGATAGCACATCGGGATCAGCCACCGGATGATTTTATGCCCTTTTCACTGGGCGGGAGGCAAATCGGCGCCATTTCAAAGGCGAGGGAACATCTGATGTGGTTGATCAAGCTGCATTAGGGCTAACGATTAGGCAGGTGAGGGAGCCTCGGCCTTGGACTCCAGAGTCCCTCTCGGCCTCAGACCCTAGGTCCCTCTTGGCCCTTCGGCCTCGAACTCCAAGGTCTTCCTCAGCCTCGAACTCCAAGGTCCCCCTCGGTCCCTTGGCCTCATACTCCCAGGTCCCTCTCGGCCTTAGACTCCCAGGTCCCCCTCAACCTCGGACTCCAAAGTCCCCCTTGGCCTCAAATTCTCAGGTCCCCCTCGACCTTGGACTCCCAGGTCCCCCTTGGCCTCGGACTCCAATGTCCCCCTCGGCCTTACCTGCAACCGCCATGTGGCCCACTAATTATCTATCACCATGCGTGGCCACTACTAGTTACGATGCACGCTTGATGTGACCAAGCCCACCTACCGCCTATGGCACCATACCTGACAGGAAGCTGATAGGCAGGGCCATCTCTGATAAGCTCAAGGGTGATTGCGATCTATCCCTGTCAGCCTTGCCGCATGTCCTCTGATTGCGATCTATCCCTGTCAGCCTTGCCGCATGTCCTCTGCAAGACAATAACGTCTTAGATCCGAACAAGTATAAGATCCTTCACTCATAATGAGAGAAGTGATTTAAACTTCAAGCAATTCGATCAAGTCTTTTAGTCCTTTATTCATCACTATTTTTCAAGTCACTCGTTGAAGCTTTGAAGGGTTCCCCTTGAAACGATCGGTCCTTAAGGACTTTTCTTGCAAGATTTCCATCCGAGGAAGGAACGTCAGGAGATTTCTAAAATCATTCTCATTGTCCTTCGGATCCTCTCTATCGGATGCTCGACGAACGTGATTTGGCTGCTACGCTTACTCTTTTTTTTATCGAACAAATAAAATCTTTAATTAAAATTTTAAAGGTGGCGACGGCGCGGCACCCCTCAATCTCATCGCAGCCGCAAGAGCAGAGTAGGGACCGCCTCTCGGATGTCTCAACGCAGGGATCATTGCTTCTGTTTCTGGTGGCCGTTTGGATTCCGAGATCCTCCGTCGGAGATGGGGCTTTGGCCAAAGAGAAACCACAGTAGCTCTGAGCAGTCGGTGATGGTTAGCAACAGGTAGAGCAGAGTTTTACGGCTACGGTAGGCTCCCAAAGCTCGGATGCGGACGCGGTTGGGTGAAGCCGTACAGAGGCGGGGAATGGTTTGTGGCAGCGAGTGACGGTGGAGGAGGGATAGGGAAAAAGAAAAGCCAAGAGGCAGCGAGGGAGAAGAAAAAGTTTTTTTTTTTTTAATGAAAAATATAAAAAATAAGTCTAATTTTTTTTGTTCAAAGGAAAAAATAGAAAATAAGGCTGATATTTTTTTTTGTTTTCTTATAGTAACTAGATGGGTTTTACTGTAAAGGATTTTTCTCTTAATACTAGGATTTTATATATAGAAAAGAAATTAAAAAATAAGATAAAAGATAAAAAGAGTACATAATCACCGTTCCTAGGCTTTGATACTAATTATTACAAACCTAAGTTATAATAAAAATAAAATAAAATAATTTAAAATTATATTCGCTTCGAGAGAATCACTCTTACAATAACACTTGAAGGGGGTTAGGCTTCTTGGTAACTATTTTGTTGAACCTCGAAACAAAGAGAATCAATAATATTATTTTATCATACAGAAGATCTGTTAGATAAAATTTTAATTATTTAAAAAAATTAAATATAATTATATCAATTTTTTAAAGAAATTAATTTATAATTAAAAAATTATTATGTATGTTCAAATCAATCAAATCTTATAGGTACAAAGGATCGTATCTTCTACTTTTTTTGAGTTAATCAAAGCGATGAAATGGAGGTGAAGGATTGCTCGAAAATGCAACATCACATACTATTCAAATTAGAATGGCAATTAATTTAACTCTGCACTAATCTCATCAGTATGCTTCATAACAATGGCATCTACCTGAGTCCAGGCGACATCCTTTGGAACATGAGGGAGGATAAAACCAAACTCCAAAAGCTTTGTATCTCATACACATCTTGAGAAGTAAAGAGCAGGCTAGCAAATGCGGGAGAAAACATCACAAATACGATTACTGGGAGATGGGAGTCTCAATGGATGTGAAGTTAGGGGAGTAATACAGCAGTGCGGTTACGCAGAGGCAAGCCGGCCGTCTAAGTTGAAAACAAGGCAATCAGAGATAGTCAGTCAACTCGCAAAGGAAGGACTTCCTACGTTCGAGAGAAATTTTTCGTTCTTAATCATGTTAGTCGGATCGAAAATTAGGATAGAGCAGGATGCAAGATATTTCGTTCTCATGAAATTAAAAACCTTACCCATAAACACCCTGGTTGAGGTCTGGCTTCAGCTTGATCTTGATGCAGGCCACTCTTGCTTCCAAGGCTGATTCGGTTGATAACCAGTTTTCAGGTAGACTACTCTGGAACTCTTTTCTGATTGGCTCAAGATTTGGTTTACAATTATCGTTTTTTATTTGTAAAAAAATAATTCTGACAGGTTTAATCAGATCTACCCAAATTTGATGAAATCAGGACATATATTTGAGATAGAAGCCTGGACTAGTTGAAATTCAAGGCCAGGTTCCGGGACTTTGTTAGATCCATGGGTCCCAGCTTCGGGTATTGGTCAGGCCCCAATTGAGTTGGGCATGGGTCCGATCCAATCAACCTTCTTAACCACTTGCACACTGACAGATTTTAAGAAGCAATTATTATAAAACGAATTTTTTGAGCAACCAGATCCAATCCATCTTCTTAAGCATTTGCACACTGACAGATTTTAAGAAACAATTATTATACAACGAATTTCTTGAGCAACCAGATCCAATCCACCTTCTTAACCACTTGCACACTGACAGATTTTAAGAAACAATTATTATACAACGAATTTCTTGAGCAACCATCAGGCCACCGGGACTTGTTCCAGCCAGTAAGCATCTCCCTCCGCTTCCTGCCTTGAATCTAATTTTGCATGCGACCACATCGACTATATCAAAAAAGAACAGTGACAAACACACTCATAGCAAGTCGCAGTAGTACATAATTCAGTGAAAAGTAGCCCAGATTTGCAAACAAGCAGCGTCTTACTTTTTTATTTATCTTTATCCAAGGACAACAACAGTGAATGCAAGGAAGACAGGCTTCGTTCCTAGGAAGACCCTCTATTATACATAGAGAATTGTATTGTAAAAAATGGTACATAATATGAAGCAACGAGATGTGAAACATAAATTACTATATACACTTTATCAATCCTCCAAATACCATGGAAGACTCAGCAAATCAATTTCAAGATTCGTGACAGAAATCAGAAAATCTTGGGAGTAATTAAAATTATGATCATTCCTCAACTTTCATATCATCGCCACAAGTAGTTGAGGTCACATGGTGTAGGGAGTAAGACGGACTTGCTAGTTAGCAACCAGAGAACTTTGAAGCAATAATTTAAGATCCTGCAGCCTGCAAAGATAATAAGTTAATTTTATAAGTCAGACAAATGGCCAACAACTGTTAGGTCAGATGGTTGACACCTCTGCCCCAAGAACTTGCCTTTGTGAGAGGCCTGGGGTTCCAACTCTAGTGGTGGCTTATTACCACTGCATTGCTCAAGTGTCAAACAAATGAATAAACTGGACTCCTAGACATTTTGGAGATGCATACCTCACATTACTCAAGTCAGGGTAGGTTGCAATAGCATCTTTAAAATCCTAAGGACATAAAAGAATGATTATACCACCTTGAATGCTAACACAGGACCATGGGATAAAGTTATCACAAGGGAAAAGAATTACACCTGGCTTGCGGTAGAAGAGGTATAAGTTATTATACATGGCATTCCTGCAGCAGTTGCTGCCTGTCAAAATTAAAAAATCCAATCAAATCCACCATTGAAGTTTCAGACCATATTAAAAGATACAGCCAAAGACATACTTGCAGCCCGATGACACTATCCTCCACCACCAAACAGTTCTTTCCTTGCACACCAAGTTTCTGGTTGGTAAATGTTCGACATTTTAGTATGATACCTAGTGATATAAGTCTAGTGACATTAATTTTAAGCAGAATGATACTTATGTATTTTTAACTACCCTTGCAGCTGTCAAATAAATTGATGGATCAGGCTTCTTTTCTTTAACATCATCACCTGCAAACACAAACGACTATTGACAACGTTGAGAATGCATTATAAACTCTATCCTATAATAAAGTGTGCACACTTTCTGATACAGTTAGGGTCGAGAGCAAAATTTAAATGGGAGTTCTTATTGAGTATACCGTAATCAACTAAGTTTGCCATGGACTGTATTCATCAGAACTGCCTTGAACAAATCATATTTCCTGCCAAGGTTGTGTTTAGATGTGTGTGTTTGCAAAATGGCATTCTCTGTATCAGTTCATAATTTTTTAGAAAGTGCTTTTTGTTGCAAAAATGTGAGACATCAAACAAAGATAGTAAAAAAGGAAAATTATAAATATTAAAAGCAGTTAAATTGTGGATTTGTAAATTCATGATTTTAAAACTTGCTTGATCGTCTGAAATTCATCCAAAGATGGACTAATTGTACCATAAATTCCTTCTCCAAAAAAAATACAAAATCACAATACACCATGGTTTGATTTGTCAAAATAACCAAACATTTTTAAAGTGAAATGTAGGTAGCAGTAAGTTGCATTGACAGAAGATAGGAGATGATACCAGTTGCAAAAAGATATTTTCAAAATTCAAAGAAAAGATAGAAAAAAGAACTGGAAATACAAGCATTCTTAGATTTTTCTGCGACATCATTCTGTTAAAATATCTTTTGCAAGACATAAACTCGCTTTATTAGTTCATCACTAGCTGACTTAGCAAACACTTGGAAACCAGTGGAAGACTTCAGAATCAACAGCTTACTTACCTAGTAACCTTTACAAAAATCAAGCAGGTGAAGGAAAAGAAAGAACTAGTGGAAACCCTCCTATCTATTTGGAGATTTTCTCACACAAATCTTATTTTTTAGTTTTTTGGTAATGAGATCGAATTTATAAAAGGATTAAAAAGATTTAAAACAGAAAGCGAGAGGGTGAATGAATTGAATCATAAAGTCTGTATAAGCGTTCTCAATGAAAGAAACATCCACACAGAAATTGCAAATGGGTTCAAAATATTTATGGTGTTAAGAGAAACTACTTTGCATTATTCAGTTCCCAATGGATGGGAGCTAACATAAATGAAATTATAAGATATTTTTACATGAAAAAATAACCACAAGAAAAAATAAAATAAAAGACCATTGCAAACCAACACTTAACAGATCATATATGTCAAACTTGCTCAAAAACATGACAAATTGCAGGCAATGTGAAGGTCAAACCAGAGATTAAAATGAGCATTCAATTGAAAATAGGAGTGTATGTTCCAAGCAAAAATAAATGCTAAAAAAGCTTCTCAGGATCCAAGGGTATGTCCACTTCAATATCCATTGGTGCGTACTACATAGAGTTAGTACAACAATAATAACAGCTTGGTTCTGACAGACAGCATATTTTAGCAGACAGCATGAGAAATGGTAAAGGGAATCCAAACTCAGAAACAAAATGTGGCCCTGATAGACCATGTGTTTTCTGACAGTTTGAGGTAACAACTTAACTGTTGGAAACTGCAGAACCCAAAGGATGGGTGTAACCGAAATGTCCAAATGTAACTTTTACAAGGAAACAATACAACTTGAGGTTGTCTAGCTGAGTTGCCCGCAAAAATATAATTATCACTTTTATGATATATCAAAATATTATCAGTGTGCCAAGAAATGTAGGTATACCTAGGGTTCAGGTTGCTGCTCCTTCAACATGAAGAGATGAACTTTGATAGGTAGGTTAGGAGGCAAGTTGAGGGAGAAGGTTCTCAGTTTTTGCAAGTAGTTCACAGGCATAATTTGGGTATGAAATATAAATCTTAATAATGCTGGAAGCAAAGAAACTCAGCAGAAACACACTTTTTATTTTTCCTTCAAATGAACTAGTAAGCCCAAGTGAACTTAAGGCCATATCATGAAATAATTATAATCTGCGTGGTATCTAATGAAACATAGAGAGAAAATTGACAGAAAGGTCAAATCAAGCTTATGGCAACTGTTCAAGATATAATTGGTTTTTCTTCTTCTTTAATACTTGCGTAATTTCTCATATTGCCCCTAAAAAAAGTCTATATATAACTCTCTAAAGTGGTCATGAAGGAACATTACTCCAATTAATATAAATCACTTTAGCAGTGATGTGGAGAATGACAATGACAATAATCTAATAGATCGCCATCTTCCTACGTAAACCCCAACTTTTAGATGTGGAGAATCTTGATATGGCAGTGATCCTAAAATCAAGGATCATGATTAGTTAACGGAAATTGAAAATTTATTATATTTTTTATGAACTCAGATAGAAGTGTGAGCTTGCTGATTTTACTAGAAAACAAGTATCCACTAAATTATATTTTATTATCCCATTATCTCTGTCATATTTTAATCATAGTCCATTGCACTTGAATACTTGTATCTTTCCCAAATAAAATTTCCTGTTTTGAATTGGCATACCATACATGGAAATCATATATGAGAAAATTTGGAAATGAGAAAGAGAAGGAAGATGAGGAATTAACTTTGTTGAAAGAAAAACATAAGTGGAATTGTGGAAGTCTAGTTATGTAGGTTTTCTTTTTCCCTTTATATAAGCTCTTTTGTTTCTTGTGTATTCCTTTATTCCCCCTCCTTGCAGGGTTTTGAGGCTTTTTTCCACCTTTCTTGTCTCTCAATTCTCAACTCAACTCAACTCATCTAAGCCTTTTCCCAACTACATGGGGTTGGCTACATGAATCTGCTTTATCCACTCTGCTCTATTCAGGACCAAGTCAACATCCAAATTACAAATAGTTATATATTGTTTAAGTATTTCTGTCCATGTTAGTTTAGGTCTACCTCTACCTCTATCCTTACCATGGATTGTTAAGAGATCACTCTTTTTAACTGGAGCATCTAAAGGTCTACGTTGTATATGTTCCAAACCATCGCAATCGATTTTTCTCATTTTATCTTCAATTGGGGCTACTCCTATCATTTCTCTTATATGTTTATTTCTAATTCTTTAAAGTTTTACCACATATCCATCTTAACATACGCATTTCTATTACACTTAATTTATTAACATGTTTCAATATTGCCCAACACTCTGTTCCATATAGCATAGCTGACCTAATAACGTTTTAAAAAATTTTTTTTTATTTTAATGGATGTGCCATCATATAATACTCTCGAAACTTCTCCACTTAATCCATCCTGCTTTAACTATATGATTCACATCTTTACCTATTTCACCTTTTGCTGGATAATTGATCTCAAATACCTAAATTTTTACTCTTTGATATCTATTGGCTTGCAATCTCCACTGTTTCTTTATTTGTATTTCTACTCCTGCTAAAATTACATTTTATGTATTCAGTTTTAGTTCTACCAATCTTAAAACCTTTAGATTGAATGGTCTACATCTCCAAATGCTCTATGCTAGCATATTTACTCCGGATTGAGTTTCATCAATCAATGCACCTATTTATCAGCTCTACAAATAACTTATTCTTGTTATCATGTGAAAATCTATGTGCTTTCCAAAAAAAATGGAGATAGTCACATTATCTCCTTACCATGGGTTCCATGCCTACATTTGAATATTCCTTTGATCATAAAAGTTAAATTTATTTAATCTTATTGAGGTAATCTGGATTACATTAATCTTAAAGATAGATTTGTATTATAGTTTAAATTACAATCTTTACCAGCTACCAAACGCAACCTTAGATTCTAAAGTCTCTCTCCAAACCTCTAGCTTAGCATTTACTTCAGATTTAGTTTCAACAATCAACACAATATCATCTGTAAATAATATTCTTGTTTCTCAATTGAAAATCTATAATGCTTTCCAAAAAAATGGAGATGTTATGTTCTCTTACCATGGGCCTTCATTTTATTCCTTTGCATAGCAAGCTAAATATTTCTTATAAACCATTCTAATATTTGATTTAACAAGAAGAAGAGGACCGCAAGGATAAAGTTTTCCAGTTTCAAAATTTCCTTGCATCAAAATTTACTATCTTTTATTACATGTACAGAAGCTTAGTTCTAATTTTACAATTGCAGTCTTATCGTTGACCCCTCTCAAGTAAATTTCTGGTTCTGCCAATGAGTCAATATATCATTTAGTATTTGAATGTTGCCAAGTTGATATTTCCCACTGACACAGCATGTCATGTTTATTTTTTTTTTTTTATTACAAGCACTTTTTCTTTGCCTCTATCATTTCTTAGTCGTTTGAATATTATTTTGGGCCACGTTGACCTAAGTTCTGGCCTAACACCTAGGCGTCAAGCAGTCACATATCTGCCTATCTACCACCTAGGTCTCTTAAAACATTGAACTGGAACAATTAAGTTTGGCGTTCAACACAAATTCCAAATGGGATATTGTTGCTGCTGAAATCTTGTCCCCCGACTCGGACGCGCTCGGGTCTTCGAGATGGGCTTCCTCCTAGGTGGACCTGCAAAACAGTCCTCGCGCGAGAGGCGTTGGGGGTGACCCTCTGCGAAAGACCCTCCAACGCTCAAGTCAGTGGAGATCGACAGTCAACAAAAATGAGGAGAAGGCTCTCGCTGAAGAGTCTCTCCCAGAGCTCTGAGCAGAGCGATAATGACGGAAAATGAAGGCAGTGAGCGAATGTGCGCATGAGAGATGGCGTACCTGAGGGGATCTGAGGCTGTAGTATTTATAGAGGATCACCTGGTTGTTTGGGAGCATCGTGGGTCCGAAGGCCGTTGAGATCTGAATCCAGTTTGTTATGAGATCGATAGGATTCGTATCTGGTTAGTTAGAAGATCGACGGCTGAGAGAGCTTGTTGACATCTCAAGATTCGGTGGGGGCATAGACTCCAGGGGTCTAGGCCACTTTCAGATATGATTTTCATTTGGAATCTTACTATTTTAAGCTTTTTCGCGCCGAATTCCGCAGAAGTATAGGTATCGCTCGGCTAGGCCAAGGGATAGCAGAGATCGGCTAGAAGGGCCGGGTGATGGCATGGCTTGGTTAGGGCCAGGAGACGATGGACGATAGCTCGGCTCGAGGGGCCGAGAGATGATAAACGATAGCTCGGCTCGAGGGGGCCGAGAGACGATAGACGATAGCTCGGCTCGAGGGACCGAGAGATGATAACGATAGCTCGGCTCGAGGGGGCCGAGAGACGATAGATCGCATCTTGGGGAACTCTTGGCTCGGTGGGGGCTAGGATGCTCCGACCTACCGAGGTTGACTTATCTCTGACGGGTGTTGCACAGCGGATAGGAATCAAGGCTAGCCTTAGCCATGAACATGGTTATTGATGCATGGCGATTTTATCCCTCAACATATGCCTCCCACTCCCTAGTTCGAAGCGTAGGTTCGGGCATAGGGAGTATAATTCCAGGTGGCACGACTTGAACAGAGGGATCCGGAGTTGACAGTCTGCGCGATGATGCCCTATTCAATGCCGCGCGGCCGTCGTGCCTTCGTGGGTAAGGCTCCTCTGGGGCAACGGTTGGGGAATTGCCACGTAGCAAATCCCGGTTTTCACGGCGTTCGTAATGGCGGTTCCGGACGTCTCGGTCGAGATGCCTTATCTTCTCTCTTAAGGCGGTTTTCTTAGGGAAGAAGCAAAGTCGAAACAGCGCCGCTCCCGTTTACAACGCCCTTTCGTTCCTCTGTAGTTTTGCTTGGTGATTCTCTCGACTAGCAGAATGATGAGCCCCGACGATATGGCTTCGGAGATTGCCGCCGAGGATTTGGGGAGAATACGTCAACAGTAAGGCATTCCCTCGAACGTTCTCCTGAGATTGCCGGAGCCCGATCATAGGGTTTCGCAGGATCTGGAGAACGGGGTCTTTCTTTATGAAGACAGCCTGAAGGCGGGCCTCCGATTTCCCTTGCATCCCTTGGTGAAGGAGATCATGAGATTTTACAACGTTTGCCCGACGATGGTAGCTCCCAACAGTTGGTGCAGTGTCGTCGGGTTTATCTCAATGTGTAGCCGGATTCAGGTAACGGCGACTCTTTCTCTTTCGTGCCTGTTTCCATTTGATATCTGGAAGAAAATCGGAGTGGCCTTATATCGGACTTCGGAGGTCATTCAAGACGATAACAGACAAACCATCGTCCATAAAGGAGTGGAAGGTCAATTCTTTATTGCCGAAGGGGACATCGGCTCCGATTTTCTCCGGGGATGGGGAAACTTTGTTCGGGATGTGAAAGCACATCCGACTCTGTCTGAACAAGAGGAGGAGGATTTGGAGGTCCTTCGTGATGACAGGACATTTTCGGCTAATGATTTATTATCGGAGAGGCTGTCTTCGCCGCCGGGCTTAGCCCCCTCGACCCGCATGGTGAGTCCTTTTGCCTTTCCATTAATTTTTACTCGAGCAAAGATATCTCGGTCTGACCGACTGTTATCTATCACCACAGCCAAGAGGTCTGAACTATCGGACCGCATTAAGAAAAGAATGAGCAAACACTCGAGTGAGAGCAGCGGTGGAGAGAAATGCAAGCCTGAAACGAAGGTTCGCCTCTCCGAAGACGCTCGCCGGAGGTTGGGGTAACCGCAGTGGGGGCGCTGAAAACAGAGGAGGACTCAAAGAGGGCTGCTGAGATCCCTTGTCCTTCAGTGGTGGAGATAGTAGATAGCCCGGACGAGACTCCGTTGGCTTATCCGGAAGCCCCTCTTTGGAAGATGAGCCAATGGCTGGCATAGCAGAGTTCGGTGCCTCTGAGGGCTCGCCTCTGGGCGAGAGATGTCTCTAGCCATGGCAGGAAAACAGGAGGGAGCAACCGCAAACGTCGAGGCTCAAGATGAGTTTCCGTTGGAGGGCTCCCCCCGGAGGGATTCAGTGGCGGTGACGTCGGGTCGACTGTGGCGGAGGCTCGCGAAGAGCCTATGGCTGGAGAACCTCTTCCTGGAGAGGTTGGGGCAACTGACGAACAAACTGAGGCCTTGGTGGAGCCTGCAGTGGAGGAACAAGTGCTTGTGATCGAGGGAAGGAACTCGGACGAGGGGATAGGGCAAGGTAAGAATCTGGCGACCGAAGCTTCCTCCGCTAAGCTTCGGGAAAACTGGCGCTTGGGCTAGCCGAGTTATCTGAGGAAGGCCAGGCTAGAATTCTGCTGGAGGAGACCAAGAGGTCAAAGGCTTCTCAGTCGAGGTTGCCCAGATCGATCCTTCAGGCCAGGATAGTCAGCCCAGTAGCTCGGACTCGGCCGTCGAGGCGGCGTTCGCTGCTAATGAGGTTAGTACTATATCCGGGCGCGGATCCCTCGGCGGATAAATTTGCGGACCTAGACCTTATTGACGCTGCATTTGGCCAGCGGAATGTGGTGAAAGATGTACACCTCTCTCCGAGATCGACAATTCCACCCTCATGGGGTTAGCAGGTCCTACATCTCCCGGGTGAGTTACTACTCCTGAGTAGCGAATGGTTTTTGACTAGCTCGGTCGTGCTTTTCTCACTTGTGTTTCGTTCTGCAGAGTGCTTTGGTTACTAGGGCACTGTGCTGGCGCTTGAGTCTGGCAACAGGGGCCGTCGCTCAGGCCAAGAGAGTCAGCGCCGAGCTTCGATCGCGAGCGAGGCGTCTGATACATTTGAGGAAGCTCTGGGTACCGCCCACAAGAATTTAAAAAAGATGAGGGTGCTGCATCAGACTACCCTATATGACGCGTCCAAGTTAAGGCTTGAAGTGAAAGAGCTACGCGGGCTCCTGGCGAAGTTCGATGACGCATGCTTGGAGTTATCGCAGCTCAAATCCAGGCATTCTGGGGAAATGGAAACTATCAAGAAACAGTTTAGCGAAAGCTTGGGCAGGCAAAGGAGAGAGGCCGCCGAGAAGAGAAACCGCTTGAAGAGAATGCTTGGCGAGTTGGAGGAGAAGTGCGGCAACTTAACCATGGTGTCGCCGACAGGGATGACCAGATCAAGTGGCACCAGGAAAAGCAAATCCAATTAGATAGAGAGCTCTCCAAGCCTGGGGGAAGCTGATGGTAGGCAGTCAAAGATCAATGACCTTAAGAGCAGGATCGATCAAATCAGGCCGATAAACAGAGGGCTATCGGCGAGGCCAAGGAGCTGACCAAGAGGTTAGCTCGGCAGGAGGAGGAGGTATGGTACTACCCCTTTTTTAGCTTCCTTTACTGGCTCATCGTGGCATCGCTAATTTGTTTTTACAGATGAAGAAGGCGGAGCTGGAGAATCAAAGTCAGACGCAGTCCCTGCAAGGGAACTGGCATCTAGCCGAGGGAGGAACTCAGAGCTCGAGAGGCGGGTCAGTGAGACCGAGGAGCAGATTGCCTTACTGCGGGGTCAAGTTGCTGAAACTGAAATGAGGCTCGCTCTACTCAAGGGCGAACAAGATGCAACCTGTGTCGACGCCTACCAGCTTGGTGTAGAGGAGACTCGAAGTAAGATATCAAAGGAGCATCCAGAATGGGACCTCTCCTTCTTGGATGTTGAAACCTTCGAGGCCTGTTCCCTAGGGGATGAAGAGGACGAATATATCGATGTTTCGGACACCGATCTGGACGTTGTTCCGGATGTTAGTGTGGCGCGGCTCCCGAAGGACATACTCGTCATACCACCGAAGGAACAACAGTGTTCGAAAAGGGTGAGACGAGTCAAGCTCCCCCGAAGGTCACCGAGGAAGCTGTCGAGGCCGTTGGGGCCATTCCCAACCCTGATTCTTAAGGGTTATGTGTGTGTTTTGTTTTTCAAACTTGTAACCCGGTTGACGTTTTCAAGAAATGGACCTTTTTCTTCTGCGTGATTGCCCTTCTTGAATGGTTTTTGTCTTAAGTTTTCTTTGACGCGGGCGGCTCATGGCCTATCCGTTGCTTGGTCGACTTAGCTCGGACCTAAATAAACATCCCGATCGAGGCCGAGGTATAAGGGTAGATCGAGCAGGACCGAGATACGAGAATAGCTCGGTTGGAGCCGAAGTTAGATAGTTCGGTCTGATCAAGGTGAGAAGTGGACGCGCCTTTTGAGGGAGTCCGATCCGAAAAGGGGGGGGGTTAATTGAATTCCCCACCGTCATTTACTCATCTTTCTCGGTAAAGAGGGAGCGATTCTTCGTTTCCCGCGAGCGGCCACCAAAGCGACGACGCATGGCGAGGCTTTATGGCAGCGGCGCTAGAGCCGATGGCTCGGACGATTAGGGTACTCGCCCGAGTAGTTTAAATACCAGTGGGTGGTAGGCTATCGCTAACCCTTCCCTCTGCCGATCTTTCGTTGGTTTGTCTAAACCTGTATAGCAAGATGGCTTCCGAGGATGAAGGGAGACCAGCCGGAGCACCAGTTAACAGCGTCAATGCCCGTTGGGGACCCGCAGGGGTCGTAGAATAACCATTGACGGGGAGTCCTGGCATTGTCGTTTGCAAATCACGAGCAACTCCAAAGGCGGTCGAGCAATACGTGGCGGTCTCTACCAGGGAGATTATGCTCCTCCGTGAGGCTAATAGCCGATTGGAGAAGCAGGTGGCGTCCCTCAAGCAACTGGTGGGCAGCTGGCTCTGCAGCGAGGGGAGGGCTCAGCGGCCTCTGAGAAAATAACAAGCCCCTGTGAGGGCCGATGTATTTTTCTTTTGTCACTTTTCTATAATAAATGAAGAGAAAAATTTCTGTAGCTTTTTGTTTGCCGTTGTTTTTGAAACGCTCGCTTTCACCGTGCAAGTCTTATAAGTGAGCCGCTCTCTTGGGGGATTTTCGGCCACCTCGGTAAGGTTCGAGGCATTTATCTCAGTCATGTACAAAGAGTGTTTCATCATCTGAGTCCGAATAGGAGTGTAGGATAACACTCAGTCATGCCGGTCCGGAAAGGGATACCTCGGTTTGTTCTGAGTATGAAAGGGTTTGGCCTTGGATGGAAGCACAAGGCGACGTCCAGGTTCATACCTGGATACAACAGGCAGTTAGGTCGAAGCGAGGGATATTTGAAACACCTTTATCGAGGAGTACTTGACCTCCGCACCTCTTTATTACTCTGTCAGTGCCTTGTCTTTTTCAAGGCAAGTCGGCCTTCGTTTTGCCGAAGTAGATAATACGGCTTTGCAGCCAGCAAAAGGTTGCCTCGGTAGTTTCCAGGGGCATTTATCTCGTCGATCCTTTCCAACGCGGGTCGTTTCAACGTACGACGCAGGCGCTCGCTCCATTGGAGGGTGTCATTTTCACCGGGCGATTTCCCAGGTCTGCCCGTATCTTTAAGATCAGCGGCGATTTTCTGCAATTATGACCCATGATCCGGGATCAGAGGAGATCCTTTGGCGCACATTATGGACTGAGAGACGCGTTTGGCGCGCATAGAGGGCGCTCTTTTCATCCTGGGAGGCCACGTGGCAGCATGGATTGGGCATTTTGAATCTCGGGGCTTTTTGCTTCAATTCCTGCTCCCGGTTCATTTCGCCTATAAGAAGGGGAGGAAGGGGCCGTGTTAGGCCATCCCCAAAGTTTTCTTTTCTGCAAACTATGAAAGTTTTCGTGATGCCTGTATCCCAAGGCTTAGAGCGGAGGGACTGAGTTTTCCTTTTGCAAGTCTTCTCCCCAGATAGTTGGGGTGATGGAGTCGCTGAAGAGCGGCTCGTCCTCAAGGGAGGAGCTTCGGAGATCACATAGAGAGCGCACAGGAGGTCCGCAAAGATCACACGGAGAGCGCACATATGCGCTTCCTGTGTGTCCTTTGTGGTTTGGCTGCGGGGGTCGCAGGGTAGGAAGTGCACAGGCACCCCCGTAGCACGCACGGACTTCCTTCTCCCTCGGGCTGGATTCTTGGCTCTTCTCTGGGGGAATCCTTTGCTGCGTGGAGAGGGAGTTGAGAGCAGCGTGGGGCTGATGGTCCCCTAGCTCTCTCAATCGGGCAGCGGCCTACAGCCCAGCATCCCACCCAGGGGGAAGCTTCCTCAGCATCTGCATCCACGGGTCTGTGCCTCTTTTTGGATCCCTTAGTTCATCCAGAGGACCCATGGAAAGCCGGCCTTGCTATCTATCAGGGCGAGCTGGCTGGTCGCCTGATCGTCTCGGTCAGATGCCGAAGCATCATTGTTAACTGAAGCTGACTGAAGCGGTTCGGCCGAGCTATGTACTCATTTTTATTTCCTGTGCTTTGATGCACTTGTAACTCCTCGTAGGAGATTGTAACTTTTCTTTTGATAAGAAATAAAGAAAGTTTTCATTCTTCCTTTCTTTAGTCTTTGCCTCCTCTGTGCTGAGAGTTGTTACTCCCATATTACGCTTTTTATGTCGTAGCATATTTCGACAGTGCTATCGCGGCTTAGTTCTTGCTAAGGCCAGTGTCCGGTCCTCAGCGGAGATAGCGTATATCCATGATTGAGTCAAAGAGGGACTGGGCGATCCTGTGGACTCATGAGGTAGGCATGATCTCATATTGAGGTAGGTATTTCGGCAGGGAAAGACAGTTCGTACATGCCTTTGCTGTCGAGTAATGGAGGTCGTTTGCCTCCGCCAAGGTATAATAGGACGTCTAGCCGCGTCAGAGCGATGAGAGATTATTCGACTAAGCCGAAGCTTTAGGATATCACTCGGTTGTTGCCGAGTACGAAGGATATCACTCGGTTGTTGCCGAGGTATAATATTTTGTTTATCTCTTGTAGCAAATGTAGATTCTGGTGCAGGCTGCCAAAAGGATGAGGATATCCGAGCGACGCATGGGGGCGTCCGAAGTTTATGACTTGGTTATCCTCAAGGGAGGCAAGCTAGCGCTGATTGCTGACGCGTCTTTTCCAGGATGCCCAATTCGAGGGAGTCTGGCAGGTTCTCGAGGACATTCATTTCAGAAGGGTTTGGCAAACCGGAGGGAGCCTGGTCCCTAGAAAAAGGGGGAGTTCCCCATGCTCCTCGTCGATGCTTCCCGATCTTCCTCGATGAGGGGGCACGACCCCTTGTCTCCCGCAAGCGCCTACTGAGGCGATGACGCATGGTGAGTTTCCACGGACCGAAATTAACGACTCGAGTGATCGAGATACTCGCCAGGAGTGGTTTAAATATGGACCAGAGGGATGCCTGTGCCGGTCATCCTTTCAGCTAGTCTCCCAACGATTCCCGAGTGTGGATATGGCCTCCGGCGGCGAAAGGCGATCGACCCAAGGGCCGAACGGCAGCGCTAACGGCCGCAGGGACTCCGGGGAGCCGCGTTGCAGTGACTGTTGATGGGATGGTTCTGGCATCGGCGTTCGCGAGCCATGAGCAGCTTCAGAGAACGGCCGAGCGATATTTGGCCGTTTCGACGAGGGAGGTCGAGCTCCTTCGCCGTGTTATCAGCCAGCAGGAAGGGGAAATAGCGTCCCTTCGTCAACAGTCGCCGAGTTGGCTCGGCGCGAGGAGGCTCGGTGGCTCCTGGGAAAGACGATAAGCTCATGTGAGGGTTCTCTTTATCTTTTCGTTTCCTCTTTGTTGTTTCTTCTATGATAAACAAGGGAGGTTTTTTGCAACTTCTATTTTCGCTGCCATCCTCAAGATGTTTGTCTCCATCGAACCATGTTCTGCATTTTGGAGACCGACAGTCGGCCGGGGCTTGTAAGCTGCCCGAATCCGAGCTAAGTTTAGGAGAACGTTTAGGTCGGCCGGGGCTTGTAAGCGGCCGAATCCGAACGAAACTTTGGAGATCGCTTAGGTCGGCCGGGCTTGTAAGCTGCCCGAATCCGAGCTTAGTTTAGGAGAACGTTTAGGTCGGCCGGGGCTTGTAAGCGGCCCGAATCCGAACGAAACTTTGGAGATCGCTTAGGTCGGCCGGGGCTTATAAGCTGCCCGAATCCGAGCTAAGTTTAGGAGAACGTTTAGGTCGACCGGGGCTTGTAATCGGCCCGAATCCGAACGAAACTTTGGAGATCGCTAGGTCGGCCGGGGCTTGTAAGCTGCCCGAATCCGAGCTAAGTTTAGGAGAACGTTTAGGTCGGCCGGGGCTTGTAAGCGGCCCGAATCCGAACGAAACTTTGGAGATCGCTTAGGTCGGCCGGGGCTTGTAAGCTGCCGAATCCGAGCTAGTTTAGGAGAACGTTTAGGTCGGCCGGGCTTGTAAGCGGCCCGAATCCGAACGAAACTTTGGAGATCGCTTAGGTCGGCCGGGGCTTGTAAGCTGCCCGAATCCGAGCTTAGTTTAGGAGAACGTTTAGGTCGGTCGGGACTTGTAAGCGGCCCGAATCGAACAAAACTTTGGAGATCGCTTAGGTCGGTCGGGGCTTGTAAGCTGCCCGAATCCGAGCTAGTTTAGGAGAACATTTAGGTCGGCGGGGCTTGTAAGCGGCCCGAATCCGAACAAAACTTTGGAGATCGCTTAGGTCGGCCGGGGCTTGTAAGCGGCCCGAATCCGAGCTAAGCTTCGGAGATCGCTAGGTCGGGGCTTGTAAGCGGCCCGAATCCGAACTAAGTTTAGGAGAACGTTTAGGTCGGCCGGGCTTGTAAGCGGCCCGAATCCAACAAACTTTGGAGATCGCTTAGGTCGGCCGGGGCTTGTAAGCGGCCCGAATCCGAGCTAAGCTTCAGAGATCGCATAGGTCGGCCGAGGCTTGTAAGCGGCCCGAATCCGAATGAAACTTTGAGATCGCTTAGGTCGGCCGGGGCTTGTAAGCAGCCCGAATCCGAGCTAAGCTTCGGAGATTGTTCGGCTCTTAATCATACTGGGGACGCTCGGCCGTACCGAGTCTTTATAAAGTAAGGCCTGAACCAGCCGAGGTTCGGAGATGCAATTGAAAGCTCGGAGAAATAGCTCGATTATGCCGAGAGTGAGCTAGAGGTATCCGTTTCTCATTACAGCTTTTTCAAAGAAGCGACCATGTCGTAGATAATAGGAATACTATGCCAAAGTTATAAACGGGGCAAGTCAAAGAGGCGTACCCTACTGATAGTATAGAGATTGTCCGAGTTCCACGTCCGAGGAATGGATTTCCGCTAGATCCTGGAGCTTGTAGTGCCAGGTCCAATGACTTCCGCTACTTGGTAGGGGCCTTCCCAGTTCGATGAGAGCTTTCCTTGCTCTAGCGGTTTGGAGATGGATGTTTTCCGAAGGACAAGGTCGCCAGACGAGAAGGATTTACCCTTGACTCTGGAGGCATGATAGCGGGCCACTCTTTGCTGGTACACGGCCATTCTAATTCGAGCTTTTTCCCTGATCTCTTCCACCAAGTCGAGACTGGTGCGGAGCTGCTCGTCGTTAGCCTCTTCTGAGTAGCTTCCACTCGCGGGGAGGGAAGGCCTATCTCCACAGGGATGATGGCTTCCGTGCCAAAGGCCATCCGAAACAGGATCTCGCCGGTGGGGATTCTCTGGGTGGTGCGATAGGCCCATAGAACATGATGAAGCTCATCCGCCCATCTGCCTCGGGCTCTGGCGAGCCGGCTTTAATCCCTTGAAGTAGGGTCCGGTTTGTTACCTTGGCTTCTCCATTAGCTTGCGGATGCCCTACTGAGGTGAGGCGATGACTAATGCCATGATCCTCGCAAAACTCTCGGAATTTGGGATTATCAAATTGCTTGCCATTATCGGTGATGATGATGCGGGAGACCAAAACGGCAAATGGATTTCCACACGAAATCCCTGGCCCGAGCTTCGATGATTTGGGCAACTGCTTCAGCCTCGACCCACTTAGTGAAGTAATCAATGGCGACAAATAAGAACTTCCTCTATCCAGTGGCGAGGGGAAAAGGGCCGAGAATGTCCATCCCCCACTTAGCAAAGGGCCAAGCGGAGGAATAGGGACCAGACTGGCGGAAGGGAGCCTCTGAATGTTGGAGTGCCTCTGGCATGGTCACAGACTCGGACGAGATTATCAGCATCCTTTTGCATGGTTGGCTAGTAATATCCCTAGTGAAGCACCTTGTGGCATAGAGATCGACTTCCTAGATGATTGCCGCAAATTCCTTCATGCACCTCCCGAAGAGCATAATCGGCCTCAGACGGGCGGAGGCATCTGAGCAGCGGCATGGAAAAGGACGCTTGTAGAGCTGGTCGTCGATCAGCACATAGTGGGTAGCTTGCAGTCTCAGCTTCCTTGCTCCCTGCGGTCGGCTGGGAGCGACCCTTCTTTAAGATACTTTAATATAGGGTCGAACCAAGATGATTCGACCTCAATCTGCATCACTCGGTCCGCCTCCGCGATACTAGCCTTTCCAGGATTTCCAAAGGGAACTTCCGCTCGAAGTCCATCGACTCCGCAGTTGCCAGCCGGGATAATAGGTCGGCACGAGCATTTTCGGATCTGGGGATCTGAATAACTTCAAATTCAGAGAAGTGAGAGAGTAGGTTCTGCACCTTTTGGAGATACCGAGTCATATTTGGCTCTTGGGCTTCAAACTCGCCCCGCACTTGACCAGCTACCAGCTGAGAGTCGATGAAGGCATTTAGCTTCTTCACTTCAGATCATGGGCGATTCGGAGTCCGGCGAGCAGAGCTTCATACTCGGCCTCGTTGTTAGAGGCTGGGAAGGAGAATCTAACGCCATACTCGAAGGTCGCCCCCTCTGGGCTGGTGAGGACTAAACCAGCACCAGAGCCATTGCGTTGGAGGATCCGTCGACATGAAGCAACCACAGGGCGCTCGACTTTGGATGCTCGGAGGAGTCCGAAGCGGAGCCATCTTCTGGGATAGTGCATTCAAGAGGAAGTCGGCTAGAACCTGCGCTTTGATGGCCAACGAGGCTGATATCGGATATCATGCTCGCTCAATTCGATGGCCCACTTTGCCATTCTTCCTGATGTCTCGGGGCGGTGGACCACCGCCTTGATGGGCTGATCGATGAGGACTGTTACAGAATGTGCCTGGAAATACGGTCGCAACCTCCGAACCGACGTTATCAGGGCCAAAACTAGCTTCTCAATTCGGGTATACCTTGTCTCGGCGTCTCAGAGCAGTTTGCTGACATAGTAGATCAGCTTTTGGGTCTTCTTCTCTTCTCTGACCAAGACCGAGCTAATTGCACCTTCTGAAACTGCTAGGTACAAAAATAGCATCTCCCGGATTTGGGCTGCCAAGGAGAGGTGGTGAGCCGAGATACTTCTTAGGTCTTCAAATGATTTTTGGCATTCAGGAGTCCATTGGAAGTTCTTAGCGGATCGGAGAGCTTTGAAGAAAGGAGGCTCCTCTCGGCCGACCGAGCTATGAAGCGGTTGAGGGCCGCAATTCTTCCGGTCAGGCGCTGGACTTCTTTAACAGATGTCGGGGGTGCCATTTGCTGAAGGGCTTGAATTTTCTGCGGGTTGGCTTCGATGCCTCGCTGAGAAACCATGAAGCCCAGAAACTTTCCTAAGGTGACGCCGAAAGCACACTTTGTCGGATTGAGCTTCATCCGATACTTTCGGAGCATCACAAAGCTCTCTGAGAGGTCTTCGATATGCTGGGAAGCTTCCTTGCTTTTGACCAGCATGTCGTCAACGTATACCTCCATATTCCGACCGATTTGCTCCTTGAAGACCTTGTTCACCAGCCTTTGGTAGGTGGTGCCTGCATTCTTCAGACCGAAAGGCATGACTCGGTAACAATAGGTACCTCGGTCAGTTATGAAGGCGGTCTTTTCTTCATCCTCGGCGCCATCCGAATTTGGTTATAGCCTGAATATGCGTCCATAAAAGTCAGCATCTGATGGCCGAAAGTGGCATCCACGAGCTGGTCGATCCGGGGAGAGGGAAGCTGTCCTTCGGGCATGCTTTATTAAGATCGGTGAAGTCATGCAGATTCGCCATTTGCCGTTCGACTTCTTCACCATGACAACATTGGACAGCCAGCTCGGATAATTTACTTCTCGAATGAAGTTTGCCTTGATGAGCTTATCCACCTCCTCTTCAATCACTCTCTGCCGGTCAGGGGCGAAGCTCCTCTTCTTCTGCTTCACGGGTCGAAATATCTGTCCACATTAAGACGGTGGACAAGGATGTCCGGACTAATCCCAGGCATATTGAGGCTGACCAGCGAAGACATCAGCATTCCTTCGAAGAAAGTCGATCAGCTCCAGCCGGGGCTTCCCTTTCAGCAGCGACCCAATCCTTATGGTTCGGTTAGGCCGAGCTTCGTCCAGTGGTACTTCCTTCAGCTCTTCGGCTGGTTCTCCTCGCTGCTCGGCAAAATCCTCCCAGCGTCTAGTCCATCGACCTCGGAAGTCTGGATTGCAGGTTGATGACGAAACATGCCGAGCTATTGTTTGGCTTCCTCGGACTACACCTACCCTCGCTCGGTAGGAACTTCATAACAAGATGGGGAATGGAGAGGGCGCTCTAAGAGACATTAGGCCAGGTCTTCCCAAGATTGCATTGTAGGGTGACCGTAGCTTGGTCACCAAAAAATCTGCATACACAGTGGCCACGCGGGGCCAGGTCCCCGCACGGACCGTCAAGATGACGACCCCCTCCGGGATAATGACATCGCCGGTGAACCCCATTAGGGTGGAGTCCACGGCTCGGAGACTCTCCATGAGAAGCTTCATCTTCACAAACACATCAAGGTACAAAACATTGACAGCTTCCACTATCAATTAGAATTCGGCTTACATCATAGTTGTTCAAATTGAGAGATACAACTAGCGCATCATCGTGCGGAAACTGTATCCCCTGGAAGTCATCATCGGAGAAAGAGATCTCATCAGGTCGTGCTTTCTTCGGCACCGGACCTTCTTCATCGTCCCTCCCGTCTGAAGGACTACCGACCGCCTCAATCACGTTAATGTGGCCAGCGACCGGGGATTTGGAGGAGGTTGCTACTGGGGCTCAGGCCGGCGATCGCCCCATTTCTTGGCTTGGGAGCTCCTCTGAACCGATCTAGTCTACCCCGCTGGATGAGCCTTTCAATCTCATTCTTTAGTTGCCAACACTCTTCAGTGTCGTGGCCATGATCGCGGTGTAGCGGTAATATTTTGCAGGATCTCTCCGGGCCGCATTCCCTCTGAGAGGAGGAGGTCGAGGGAGTTGGCGCTCGATTTCCATGAGGATCTCCGCTCTTGGAGCAGTGAGCGGAGTGAACCGGTGGAACCTCCTAGGCGGGCTCCGAGTACGGTTCCTTGGCGGCGGCTGGGGAATCCTCTGCGGCGAGGCGGGCTTGGCCGGCGGGCAGGTCGATGCTTATCGAGCCCTTGGGCTCCTTCTTCATTAGCTCGGCTCGGACGGCTCTCCGCGACTCTTCGACTCTGGCATACTTGTCTGCCAGGGCCATCATGTCGGAGAGGTTTGGAGGGTAGCTAACCTCAAGGCCAAGTAAAAGTCGCTCTCCTTCAATACTCCGCCTACTAGGGCGGACATGGCCACCTCATGATTGAGGTGGTCCTCCTCCAGCATGGCCGTGTTGAAACGGCCGAGATACTTCTTCAGGGACTCCCCCTCTCTCTGCTTAACCTTAGAGAGGGAGTCGGATCTCCATCGGTGGCGGCGGCTACTGACGAACTGGCTGATGAAAAGGTGGCTCAACTCGTCAAATGAATCAACGGAACATGGCTTCAAAGCATTGAACCAGGTTCGGGCAGATCCCCTGAGGGTGGACGGGAAGGCGCGATAGAAGATCGCATCTGATGCCCCGTGGAACATCATTATTGATCGGAAGCTGCTGAGATGATCGTCGGGGTCGAGGAGCCATGATAAGGCTCGATGGAAGGCAGCTTGACGTGGGAGGGAATCACTTCCTCCATGATCTTCTTGGAGAAGGGAATGCCCTACTCTGTTTTATTTTGAAGCGGATGAGCTTGCTTGGCGGCGTCAAGCTCTTGACGCATTTCTTGGAGCTGGCGGCGGATCTCTTCGTCAGGAAGAGCAGAAGGTGCAGGACGAGGAGAGTACTGAGACGGTGTTGAATCATGGCGAGAATACACCAAGGAGAGAGATCAGGCCCGCCAGATCTAGGAGATCTTTGACGCGGGCTCGATGGGGGAGCTAACTCAGCTTTTCTGGGACGGCGAGGGGGTCCGCAACCCCATGCAGGTTGGAAGAAGATATCGCTGGATGAGTAGAGGCTGCATTTTCCTCAGAAGGATGAGGAGAAGGAGCAGTCGAACGGGGGGCTTCGGAGCGCCCCTGAATCAGGTGGGCCAGGGTCTGGACCTGCTGGACCAGTAAGGCGAACTGGTCCTGGGTCACCAGGCCGCTGGTGGCGATGGAGTCTCGACTGGCGGTGGTGGGTGCGGCACTGCTCACTGGATCAGGCCTTTAAGAAGCGACCTGATCTTGGATTTCGGAGGTAGCCTTTTTACGGTTGGTCATGGGAGGAGTTTTCTTGCAGACTAGATCCTTATCTCCCGGATCATAAGTTTTTAGGGACTTAAGGGCCCTTCCTCTAGCGTCAATTTGTTGCTGCTGAAATCTTGTCCCCCGACTCGAGCGCGCTCGGTCTTCGAGATGGGCTTTCTCCTGGGCGGACCTGCAAAACAGTCCTCGCGCAAGAGGCGTTGGGGGTGGCCCTCTGCGGAAGACCCTCCGACGCTCAAGTCAGTGGAGATCGACAATCAACAAAAATAAGAAGAAGGCTCTCGCTGAAGAGTCTCTCTCAGGGCTTTGAGCGGAGCGATAATGGCGAAAAACGAAGGCAATGAGCGGGTGTGCACATAAGAGATGACGTACCTGAGGGAATCTGAGGCTGTAGTCACCTGGTTGTTTGGAAGCGTCGTGGGTCCGAAGGCCGTTGAGATCTGAATCCAGTTTGTTATGAGATCAGTAGGATTCGTATCTGGTTAGTTAGAAGATCGACGGCTGGGGGAGCTTATTGACATCTCGAGATTCGATGGGGGCATAGACTCCAGGGGTTTAGGCCACTTTCGGATATGATTCCCATTTGGAATCTTACTATTTTAAGCTTTCCCACGCCGAATTTCGCAGAGGTATAGGTATCGTTCGGCTAGGCCGAATGATAGCAGAGATCGGCTAGAAGGGTCGGGTGATGGCATGGCTTGGTTAGGGCCAGGAGACGATGGACGATAGCTCGGCTCGAGGGACCGAGAGACGATAGCTCGGCCAAGAGACGATAGCTCGGCTCGAAGAGGCCGAGAGACAATAGACGATAGCTCGGCTCGAGGGGGCCGAGAGAGGATAGACGATAGCTCGCGTCTTGGGGAACTCTTGGCTCGGTGGGGGCTAGAACGCTCCGACCTACCGAGGTTGACTTATCTCTGGCGGGTGTTGCACAGCGGATAGGAATCAAGGCTAGCCTTAGCCATGAACACGGTTATTGATGCATGACGATTTTATCTCTCAATAGATATTTATGAGATTATACATTCAAAAAAAAACCCAAATTACATTGATGTTAACACCATAAGTGAAACCCTCCCTACTAATCGCTAAATTAGGTATTATTCTTTGCTTCATGCTTCACTGTGTCCCTGTTAACCCACTTTTTAAGAATTTTAGAATTTTCAGAGGAACAAATGATTTCCACTTTGTATATTTTAGTAAAAGCATCCTTCACTTTACAATTTTTTTTCCACCATTGAGTTGGCCTCAAACACCAAGCAAAGAATAGAAATGAAATGACTGCTTGTAAGCTCTATGATGGAGAATTTTTTGACAGAAGACAACGGTAAACTGGATGAGAATAATAACAGTGCCCAATATTTTTATTGCCACTATAAGAGAAGAACAATAAGAATCTTTCTAGTTTCATATATGAAATCACAAAGGGATAGAAATCATATCAGATAACAGCTGCCTCATTAGTTAGTGAATGTAAAGCAACCAAAGATATCATGAATACTGAAGTAGAACTGATAGAAAAACAGTAACAAGCAAAGCAACAAAATGAAATGAATCAAAAAAGATTGAGATGCAAGATTACGGTTGCAGAGCAACTCAAGCAATTGGATGGATTATATTTTTTGATGTCTGATTTCAAGGTGACTGAACTATTTGCAGCTCTAATGTCAATCTACTGTATTTTGTCAAACATTTTATTCAAGAAAACCACAATAGCTTCAAATATGAAATGCAAAAAACAGCTTGAGGTTCCATTGCTTGTCTTCTTCATTGAAAAAACATGTACCATAAAAAATATTGTGACATCAAGGTTAGTGGTACATTGCTTATTGTCTTCATGAGAAGGCACATGAACCAGCAATTATGATGTAAAGATTATAGGTAGAATACCTGCAAGAAAGCAGTCAAGACTTTGGAAACGCTCCTGTGAAAAAAACACAACCAAAGAGGGGAAAAAAGAAGTGATGTCTCAATATCACTTTGCACATTCAACATTACAAACTACAAGAAAAAGTTCTCAAAGAAAGCTTACCATTCCAATAAGATTCTCAAGAGATAGTACAACCGAACTTTTAGTTGCTGCAGAGCAAACAGCAAGTCTAATACCCTGCAACATTAAAGAAAATTGCTTTTTAACTAGTGTCTGAACGATAACAATGCCACTTTTCAAGATCCAACAATTTTATGCATAAAATGCAAACCTGCATGAAAAGAATAAGGAGTATGCACTACATTAACCACTTGAAATAAAAACATCTCTATCTCCAATAAACAACCAATAAAAGAAAGTGATAGTCAAGTTGCATTACCGCACCCTTGACATCATCCATTAATTGCAAAACGCCAGGTCTAGGCTCCACCTGATCACACAAATAAATAAAAAGCTCTCACCTTTAGAAGTTAAGTTCCTATGTTAGCCATAATGTAGGCAACAGTATAAAATATACTATATACACCAGGATCAATGTAATTATACTTACAGTTCCAGATTTAATAATTTCTTTGTATCTCTCAGTTTTCCAGTCCTACAGAAATGGTGACACATTATGAAGCTGTATACATGATGATCAAGAATATCTAAAATTAGAATGAAAATGGAAATATTATCCTGTGGTGAGGTGAAAAAGGAAATACAGAAACATGTATAAACTGACACAAAGAATAAGGTTCAACAAAAATTGCATGTCATGAGCAATTACCAATTTTTTTCACTAAATGAAAAGGTGGTCTTTAGAGAGGATAGCTGTCCAACAAAACATTAGTTCAAAAGGCTAACACTTATCGGTATCTATGGAATGGAAGAAATTCAGAACAGAGATAATTATGATATAGCCTCATGAAGAGATAATTCTACTGGTTGGTATACTTGTCCTTTCTGCATCCAAATGCAAGATAGGATTACAAACGCTGCAGAATTTCCACTCCTGCATTATCAGGTTCACTCTATGGGATGAAATCAGGGTCCTACCATACAGGACATAAATGCTATGTACATATCTTCCATAAGACATTTCAAGACATAACTAAAGGCAATTTAATCATCATCATCCAAGTATAAAATTATAAACAAAATTCATGATAAAGAAAAGAAAAACACGAACTTCAACAAAAATCCTCTATTCTCCCCCAGAGCACTTCCTTGCAATACAATATATTATCATATCTCTTACAAGAAATTTTTGGAAACAGAATTTTGGTTTCAGTTTCAGTCACACCATGCAAGTTTAGTAGTTTCAATCGCGGTTTTAAACTAGTTTTGGTAATCATACTGGCATGCAACCAAGTTACACCTCATAAAATGTGTTAGCATGGTACATCCTTTAGTATCAACACTCGATATATGAGATGCACTAGGTTAGCATCCCACAAGTACAGCATGGTATGTCCCATACCGGCCATATGATCTAGCATTGAAAACCTTGGAATCATTGATTTCAGTAATGTTGCTCTACTTTTAACAATTTTGATTGAAAATTATAAAAAAATAAAATGAGTACTATCAAATTTTCAAAAATGAAGTAAAATGAAATTTGTTAAGAATGATAAGTTAGAGTTACATCAAAATAAAATGTTGATTAGGAACTTTAGAATTATTTTGGTAGATTCATATAGGAATAAACAAAAATTCACTTTTCAATCATAAGATATTCAAAAGGTTACATTTTGTGCATACTATGTCATTAGCCATCAATACCTAGCTATAAGATAGCCAAACATAAGAACTTTTCCTCTAAATCATCAAATTATAATGTGCATTGAATCCAAATGCATTCAGAACTTTCAAATTCAAGTTTAGCAGATAAAGGATGCTTCCTTAAATTTAAAGAAATGAATAAATGCAAGTAACTACAGTAAAAAAACCTATATAGACATCAGATTTGACCCTATAAGTTAGTTCCACCTAAGCTCTAAAAGTGGACCTAGTTTTGGATCAGATTTTAGCTGAAACCAAAACCAAAACCAAAACTATTGGCTCCAAATTTGGAGTTCCAAATAGTCCTTTAAGCCATTCTCTCATTAGTTCAATCAGCAACTCTTATATAGTAGTTGTTTTAGTTATATTATTGAATTTCCAATTGTAGCAAAACAGACTCATATTTTGAATTACACAGTAGATGTTTTAGTGCCAACAAACTTTCTGCTGTATATTATGTGATTTTCATTTAATTTTCTTTTTCTCATATTGCAATCACACTTGCAGTGTTGAACAACTCAATTTGAATTTATGCTTTAGTCAGAAGAAATGTGTCATTTTGGTCGTTTAAGCCACTCCATCTACCAATATTTTAATAAACTAACTTAAATGCCAAAATTAGCCCAACTTTCAAATTAACAACAACAACAATAACAATAAAGTGTTAATCCAAACTAGTCAACAATAACAATAAGTGTTAATCCCAAACTAGTCGGAATCAGCTATAAATATTTTCTCTATTCACTCAATTTACGATTATATTTTCTATAAGATGAAAAAATACCAAGTTCTTTGCTACTCCCTCTCATTTAATTTTTAATCTATCTCTATTCTTCTTTTTTTCTATATGTATTAAATTAATCATTCGTACCAGTGCATCTATAAACCTATCTTGTACATACCTAAACCATCAAAGTTATTCTTCTCAAAATTTAGTTTTAATTGATTACTTTATTTCTTATCAATCTTTTCTTATATACCATACATCCATCTTAATATTTTTATTTCAACCAACTCCTTCTTTTATACATATTTTCTAGCTACCCAACATTGCATACATAAAGTATAAAATTTTTCTTCAACTTGAAAAGTATCCTATGATCATATAAAATGTTGCTTGCACTTCCCAATTTCATACAACCTACTTTAATATTATGCAAAACATCCTCCTCAATCTTTGTTTCATTATGAATAATCAATTCTCAATATTGAAAATAATCACTTTTGAAAACTACATAATCTCAATTTTAACTCTACTTGTATCCTCTTTCTAATTTTACAAAAATTATATTTTATATATCTGTTTTGATCCTCTTGACCTAAAACATTTAAGTTCTAATACACTTCTCCATACTTCCAACTTACAATTAACCTCAAACTTAGTTTCATTCAATAATATTATATTATCTGTAAATAACATGCATTAAATACATTTCAGTGTTAGCCCTAGTTTCAAAATTAGATCAGGCCAAATTGGAAACTTTCAGCATCGGTGGAGTTTCATGTGGAGCTTCAAATCATGCCCACAAATTAGCTGGTTGCAATCACTTGGACATAGTTAAATATCATTTATTTAAAATCGAGGAAGAAATCATCAAGAACGAATGTAGATCTCCTTAAGCCATTCGATCCTGTCAGCCTAAAGCAGCGGCCAGACAAAGACCTTGGCTTTTTTAAGCAGCTCTGCCGCCAATACATGATGCTAGGATTATTAAATCAATGATCAAGGTATGTCAAACTTGCCTGAAGGACATCAATCAACCTTTCCCTATCCGAGTCGTCGGAGGGAGGAGTCTCAAAAACAGAAGAAGACGGCCATCCATTCTCATTAAAATACCTAACATTTCGAGTTGGAATTTTCATCAATCCATAGAATTGCAAATAAATTAAAAAGAAAAAGAAGAGGAGAGGATTACCATCTCATCTTGGGCTTTCCTCCACCGATACGGTTCTGGAGCTCGTCGTAGAAGTCGGAGCCCCAGTACAGGGACTGAGAAGTAGAAGGGGGGCAGCGGACGGCGAAGTGGGCGAAGGCATCGTTGTAGGCCTGGCGGTGGAGGTGCTCCGACTCGATAATGACGCCGTCGCAATCAAAGATGAGAGCTTGGAGAGGGGAAGAAGCAGAAGAATGGGAAGGAGAAGCGGCGGAGGAGGCGAGCGGACGAGGAGATCTCGAAGGAGGGCTGCGGAGGGGGAGGAGGCGGAGAGGAGAAGGCGATGGAGGCGAGAGATCGGGGGAGAGGCGAAGGGGAGGAGAGCGAGGGGAAGCGAGGCGGGGGGAAGCGGGCGAAGGGCAATGGAGAAGAAGAGAAGTGGAAGCCATTGGTGCCCTCGCGTCCTCTATCGGCCTATCCGAATTGAGGGCCTCGTGAAGTAATAAGCACGAAAATTGAACCGATAGCGGGAACTGGAACCTCGCGCATCTTTTGTGGCCGGGCTGTGTCGCAGGTTTGAACTAGTATCGGCACTTCGAGTGCCGGACAGTTCAAGCTTGACATCACACTATTGTTTAAGATCTCCTATTAAATTTAAGTACCGTGGATGGGGGCTTTATAATTATTTATAACTTGATTCCGTGGTTTTAAATATTCAAGGATAAGTTAATCTCTAGCAAACAAATTTTATAAATATTTTAAATTTTTTTATCTAATATAAAATTATTTTGTAATGATATTACAGACTATGCCTCATAAGTAAATCCAAAGATAAGTCAGCTTGAAAAGTTTCTAAAGAGTCCTACAGGTTTTTTCAATGGGTATCCACTAGTTTAATGAGTAAAATTACTCTGAATTATTACATTAAAATGCCATGTTTGATAACATACCTATGCGTTGCATGTAATTATAAGTTATTAGAGCAACTTTTTGTTTTAATTATACAATATAGTGGCCATTTAACAACAAGCAACCATTGGAACACTTCATGGAGTTCTAAAATGTTTCTCCAAGCAGAATTTTTGAGGCAAAGAATGTTGCAAGTTGCCACTAAAAGTATAGTTACGGCATGTTTTTGCTCATGAGATGACCCTGCTCCAACATGACTACTTTGTGGGCTATAATTTGCCCTGCGTTATATTTAATGTTATTCATTATATTTAAGATGTTGTATGACAATTCAAGATCTTAGCAGAAAGATTAATGGAAAGATATCATTTAATTTTTTTTTGATCCTGAATAAATATTTAAGTCCTTCTGAATATATAATCTATCGATATAAATCTAACTACTTATTAACATAGACATTAACATATTTTTTTTATTTAAATTTTAATATCTTTGATAAGCTAAAGGTTTATATCCAAATTTATATTCAAATCGGATCATAAATATATAAAACCCATTTGTAGCATCTCCTAATCCATATGAGATATGAATCGAATTCATTTAAATACTTTTCATAACAGTTTAAAACTTTATCCAAAAGATTGGCGAAAAAGTGTATCCATAATCTCTCTATTGAATAATTAATGTGAAACTAAACGCATACCAATACTTATCTTCATAAATCATATTGATTATATGCTATAGTCATTATGATGCAATAGAAATCACCAGCATGATGAGCAAACCATCATTTGATAAATCTATATATATATATATATATATATTGGTAGTGGGAGGAGAAAATATAGAAATTGTGCAGCCTTTGATGGTGTTGAAACCTTTCTATTCTTTGTCGAGCAGCAGCCTCTTTGACAGGCCTTACCATGTTGAAGGCCAAAGTTTCTACATTAGTTTGAAAGAGGACTATAACTCCTTACTAAATTTGATGGGCCATGCCCTCTGAAGGAAGGGGATGGCCAGCTCAATGATCCACACCATGAAAGCCTAGGACTCGTTCTCAACCATGGCTCTGTTGGAGTTTTCAGTGATAGCCATGGAAACAAGCTTTGTGGGAGAAGGTCATTTCTATGGCTGTACATGAAAAGCAAACCAATCACTAAGATGGGAAAGAGCTCTTCCCACGATCCAGGAATCAATTGTTATGTGCCAGCTTCCATGCATTCCTCCATTCGGTGCAACGAGCTTCCAAACCCTGACCATTTCCGCCCACTCCGCCTGATGAAAGCCTTATCTCTAAAACGTTGTCATCCATTCAATGCAGCAACTAGTAGAGATCTGCGAACATCCGGGTTTTGTTTCGTAGAACAGTGTTGATATGGTCGGAAGGAGTTGTGGTTTCTTCTCTAGATCTAGTCAGCCCTCCGTCATTATTTCTATCGCCGTAATTGCTTCTATCTTCTTTTATATTGCCGACTACTTCTCTGCCCCTTTCGAGCTCGATGCGATTCTCTATGGCAGCGACTGGAACGAAAGGGACCGAAGGCAAGCCCGACGCCCTCGCCGGGAACCCACCCCCAAGTGAGGAGAAGTCCTGAAGCAAAGCAGTACCCCTTCAGATGATCTGCCCCACTTCAGCACCCCATACTAATCTCTAATTTCTAAAGAAAAATTGTTAATTATTTGGGGAAAAAAAAAAAGATATGCTCGGAAGTTTTGGAGATCGATGAGTAGAAGAAAGAAAGAAATATAAAATGTATTTGGACAACAGGAAGCTTTTGTTAAAATCTCAAAGAGGTCGAAGATCTTATTCAGTGAATGAGTCCACTGAACAAATTCATTAAGGACAACATTACGTTTTGTTAATTGAATTGTTTGAATAATCTGATCATTAAGACATCAAAATCATAGGTTATTGGAAGGAGTTGGTGGGTGGTCTCTGAAAGAACGAAAGCAAAGGAACATACCACTCTATTGGCAGCAGCGGAAGCACTAGCTCATCGGCCGTCACTCCTAAGCCACGGTGCTGGAAGAAGGAGGAGGAAGAGCCCTTCGGTCCTTCTCTTAGAAGACCTCTCTCTAAAAGACACCTTCGATCTTATATTTAAAGGAGAGCAACGGATATGCCAGAGGTTTATCTTCCCAAGAGTCCCCAGATTTTGAAGAGTCTCATAGTTACGAAGAGTCTTCTAAGACTCTTGGGATTCCGAGTGGATGTATTAATTAGCACCCAGGCCAACAATACGTATTAATTAGCACCCAGGCCAACAATCTCCCACTCGTCCACACAGGAACATAATAACCTCCTCTCTCAACTTGCAGTGCGGTGGCGTGTGTGATCCGACCAAACTCACACACAGTGACATATAGCGGATAAACTGCATTAAGTTAATAAATAACTAACGTAGTGAACCGGAATATAATCTAATCCCGTTTGTGTCCTAAATAATCCGATCACACCTGATCAAGCACTCTCAATCCCTCAAGAGATCTATCCTGAGCAGCACTTGAAAAACACAAAATCATAATGTTGGTATCCATAATCATATGCAACTCATACACATGATTGCCCGGGCAATGGATCACAAACATAAGGTGTGGTCGCGAATAATCTTCCTTGAACACTCATACCAGTCCATCATTGTCCAGTTGACTTCCTAGGATTGTCTTATGTGGCCGCATTAATTCCATGACCATGGAGGACAAGGCTAAGGAAGTCATACTGTACTCCAACTTCATGATATAGGTTCAAGTCCAAGGACACTTCATAGTTGTAAGGCTCATACGGTAATAGAGAGGGAATATATCGCATTATCCCTTACAGGGTTGACTTTAGCACATGCAACGTAATACATGCTACGATGGAGCTCCCACTCAATGGGCCATGTCATACTCAAACATCGTACGAACACAAGTCCAGGCATCACAAAGTTGGCTGACTTGAGCACACACCAATGCTCCCAGTTCGGCTATAACAGGCTTAGTATGGATATGTGGACATATCACTATTGATATATAGCTCACGCATATTTATGCTCCGTACTCAACTCTCCTGAGTCTCATCTCAGTCCAAACTGAGGCGACTTTGATTATAATCTATTCTATTATAATTTATGTAGCACATTTCGCAACCCATGCAATCTGCAACTCATGCATTACTACTCAAGCATCTATAATTGCTACTTTAGTCTCATCCTGCCCACTACAAAAGTGTCAAGGCGATCACCCGTGTGAGGGCTGATCTAAGCCTGTGATATTTATACACATATGTGCCTATAAATATGAACTCATCATAATAATGAAAATAAATATTTCATAAATTTTAACACATAGTTATTGATGTCCATACAATCCATGTCTGATAGACACAAACTCCTACATAAGTCTGAAACATAACACAGTATGTCACACTCTATACAAACCTAGACCCCTCACATGAGCTTGGAACACATCCCTAGGAATAGGCTTCGTCAGAGGATCAGCCAGCATCCTTCCAGTAGAGATATGCTGTAGGATAACCTCTCCTTGCTTGACTATGTCTCTAATGAAGTGATATCTGATGTCAATATGCTTGGTCCTTCCATGGTACTTAGGATCCTTAGCATATTGTAATGCTGTCATACTATCAGAACTGATCTGAATAGCCTCATGTGGAGTAGCTGATATCTCAAGGTGTCTCAAGAACCTCCTCAGCCACACAACCTCCTGGACAGCAGCCAAACAAGCAATATATTCGGGTTCCATGGTGGACAGGCGATACAGCTTTGTTTCTTACTGCACCAAGTGACAGCTCCACCTTCAAAGATAAATACATATCCTGTAGTGGATCTACGCTCATCCCTATCACCTGCCCAATCAGAGTCATAAAAACCCTTTAATCTCAAATCTCCACCCTGATAGTATAGGGTGAGATTGGCAGTACCACGAAGGTAACAAAAATCCTTTTAACTGCAACCCAATGAGCAAGTCCTGGATTACTTTGATATCGGCTAATCAAGCCGACTGCAAAGCAAATGTCAGGGCAAGTACACAATATAGCGTACATCAAGCTCCCTACTACACTAGCATAGGGGATCCTACTCATCTTTTCTCTCTCCTCATCAATTCTAGGGCACTGATCGATGCTTAAAGTATAACCCTTCTCTATTGGGGTATCAACGGGTTTAGAATAGTGCATTCGAATCGTTCTAAGACTTTCTCAATATACGTTTCTTGTGACAAACCAAGAAACCTCTTAGCACGATTCGTTAGGATCCTCACTCCCAGCACAAAATTCGCCTCACCCATATCCTTCATCTCAAAGACAGAGGACAACCACTCCTTAGTGGCATTGATCAATCCAATAGAACTCCCAGCAATTAGGATGTCATCTACATACAACGCCAAGATCAGAATCCCATCGTCTGATTTCTTAATGTACACACAGTGGTCCTCCTCAATCATATCTAAGCCAATCGATGTAATGGCTTCATGAAACTTGAGGTACCATTGCCTAGATGACTGCTTGAGACCATATATAGATCTTCTAAGGCGACACGCTTTGCCCTCCTGTCCTTTGATTACAAAGCCCAAGGGTTGATCCATATAGATCTCTTCATCCAGGCTTCCATTAAGAAACGTTGTTTTAACATCCATTTGATGTAGCTCCAAATCTAAATGAGCTACAATAGCTAGGATCAGGCGAATAGAGGCAAATCTCACCATAGGAGAAAATGTCTCCTCAAAGTCTACACCCTCCCTTTGGGTATAGCCCTTCGCCACAAGACGAGCTTTGTACTTATCAATTGACCCATTAGCATTGCGCTTTATCTTAAGAACCCACTTATTTCCTATAGATTTATGCCCAGGCGGAAGGTCAACCAAGTCCCACACATGATTCTTGGCCATCGATACCATCTCATCTTCCATAGCAGCTTGTCACTCACAATGAGCAGGTGAATCGAGCGCTTCTTCAACAGAAGAAGGCTCATCTGGATCCAACGGAGTGCAAAGAAACACATTCCCTTCGATCCCAAAATGTTGTCATGGAATATGACCATGTTTGCTTCTTCGTAACTGTGGATCTGGACCTTGAAGACCGCTCTTAGGTGGTGCATTAACCCTCATAGGTGAGCTCCTACTAGGCTCAGCTTGTGCGCTTTCATTGTCTGGTGCGACACTCCCACTGGGTCTAGCATTCCCACTATCTGTGGCGATCTCTGAGATAGGTCGAAAATCTCCTCCCTCGCCAAAGATAGTAGGAAGGTCCTCCTATAACTCATACAGAGACAGGTCCTTTCTAATTTCACAAATGCTCGGAATTCATTCTCTAGAAACTCCACGTCTCTGGACTCCACTTCAGTCAACCCTCCATCATGATGTGCACCATACATCACGTAACCCTTCGAATTCTTAGGGTACCTGATAGTGCCTTTCCCTTCTTTTTGTTCTTGGGCCTCGAAGACCCATCAGTAACCACATAGGCCGAAGGGAGGGAAGTCTCAATTCGCTCAGCCTCTAGCTCAAGGTGACGAGCAATATCCTCAAAAGTCTTGATGTGCTCACTATGAGTCATCAAGAGCTTCATCTGACTCTACTGAGGGTCAGGCAGCGAACGAATCACTACTAGGACCTGTTGCTCATCAGTAAGGTCAACTCCAGTAGCCTTCATATCCCTAATCATGTTTCCCATCACACGAAGGTGGGTCGACATGGAATAATCGGGATCCTTGACATACTGTATGAATCTAAGGTTCAAGGCATGTAGCCTTGTGGCCGAAGTTTGACCAAACCTGATCTTGAGCTGGTTCCACATATCCTGAGCAGTCTGGCAATGCTCAAAGTTGCCAATAAGATCATTGTGCATGCTGCTCAACATAGTAAAGCGTGCACAACGATCTTTCTTGACCCAATTGTCATAGGCTTCCCGATCAAGGCGATGTTGCTCAGTAGTGTCCAGGCGCTGGTGGTGTCATACAAGTTGTCAGGGTCTCCAAGACTTCTAAGTCATTCAGTAGGTATTAGATTTTCCTATGCCATATTTCATAATTTTGTTCATCTAGCTTCTCACCTTTGTTGAGATCAGCTATCACGGATTTGGAGGCCATCGCTGCATTTAGTCAAGCAAGGTATGGACATTAGGCACATATCAGTGTATACTGATATCTAGAAAAATAAGAAGATTACGAATGTTCTATCTTATTAAATGAGATCAAAAATTTTGCTAAGCTCATAATCATCACTTATTTAATAAGATAGAACATTGAATTCGATAATTTTTCATAGAACATATCTATATTGTCCACAAAACCAATGTTGAAACAAATCCAATGATTCATATAAATATTTATGCACCAAGTCATAAATAAACATGCTCGCAGAAAATTCATACCATTGGACATAAATACCCCTCATACACTAAGCATAAATAATTATGTCAATAATAAGAACATGCGGAATTATGCATAAATCATATTTATACACTAAGCATAAATAATTATGCATCCAGAAAAAAATCACCAAAATAGATAGAATGATAATGATATTAGTTATGCACAAAGCAAAAAAAAAAACTTTTCTGTGATTTTTTTTATTTTTCTGCAATTTTCTACTATTTGTCCTGATTCTGCCATTTTTTTAAATAATTTTTAAAATCCAGAAAATCAAAAATGGGATGACCATAAAGTCAGAACAAAAAAAAACTCTGTTATTCCATGAATTTATGGGTGATGCCACCCGTAAACTCACGACATTAACCATGCCGCCGCCCTCATGGCGGCGGTGCATGACCGACCCGGCCCCCCCGCATCAAGGACGGAGCTCGAGGGGAGCTCCGATCGAGGATGAGGGACTGTCGGCCGCTGGAGAGGAAGAGGGGGCCACCTGTAACCTTTCGGCCACTCACCATGCCCGCCGCCCACATGGCGGCGGAGCACGATTGTCCCGGCCCCTGGCAACAAGGACAGAGCTCCGGGGGGAGGAGCTCCGGTCGAGGAAGAGAGGCCGTCGGCCGCCAGAAAGGATCCGCGGTCCTGCATCCCTCGGACGTGCGGATAGTCACCGTCCTCAGTGGCGGCGGACGGGGCTTGCCCGACCCTCCACTGGCCGGGGAAGAGAGGGGAGGGTCTCCAGCAACTGGGGTGGCAACGCCGGTCGTCGGAGAGACCCCAGAGGTCCCCGAGCAGCCACCCGAATTTTTTTTTTACAGGCTCCGGTGGTCCTATGATTTTATTTCTTCTTGTGCTGCGGCGCAACAGAGGGGCAGGCAGCGTGCGATTGTCGTTGCCTGCTCCTCCACCTATCCCCACGTCGGCCACCGCCCGAAGTGTGGTGATGACCATCCTCGGCTCTAATACCAATTGAAAGAACGAAAGCAAAGGGACATACCACTCTATTGGCTAGCGGAAGCAATAACTCGTCGGCCGTCGAAGTGTGGTGACGACCATCCTCGGCTCTAATACCAATTGAAAGAACGAAAGCAAAGGGACATACCACTCTATTGGCAGCAGCGAAGCAATAACTCGTCGGCCGTCGAGGGCTACCAGAGTCCTCAGTGCGTCTACAGTCCTAAGCCACGGTACTGGAAGAAGGAGAAGGAAGAGCCTTTCGGTTACCTTTGTATCCTTCTCTCAGAACACCTCTCTCTAAAAGACACCTTCGGTCTTATATTTAAAGGAAAGCAACGGATAGATGTTTATCTTCGAAGAGTCTCAGAGTTACGAAGAGTCTTCTAGGACTCTTGGATTCCGAGTGGACGTATTAATTAGCACAGGCCAACAATACGTATTAATTAGCACCTAGGCCAACAGTCTCAATCAGTTTAGGCTTGGGAATGGAACAAATTTTAGTTTATTCTATTTGTTGATGCATGGAAAATATTTAGATAAAAAAAACTTGATTTCTTTTATCTTTAGGGAAGAATTTGGTCAACATGACGTAAAAGAGACGCATAAGATCTTGATTTATATAATCAGGGTAGATGGAAAGAGTGGTTCGTCTCACACAACTAGACTAACAAAAGTTTTTGATATTGAATTAAGGAGTTAATACTTTTTTTTACTCAATAAATCAGTAGAAAGATTTGTTAAGTGTGAATGATTTCCAGACTAAAAATATTCATTGTGAAACTTATAAAACACTTGATTAATACTTTTTGGAGGAAGAAAGGTTGGAATTTTTAGACACAACTTGGTTAGTAACCTCATGATATCTTCAGGAATATGGATTAGTATTGGCAGGAGTCAGTACATGATTGGTTTTTGGCCTCTTTTATGAAGCAACTAATATAAAAGTCATTCTTTCTTTCTAGTCTTTGCATCTTATATTTGTAATAGTTTGCTGTGATTTGATGGGCTCTAGTTATTGTCTCAGCCAATGGGTTTCTGAATGGCCAGACGCATTTTTATATATATGGCTTTTGAACCATGACCAATTAAATAGAAAATTTGTTTCCAGTTAGCAATGTCTTCATTCTTTTTCCTTGGAATAGAAAACCAACTTTGTTTTTGGTTGAGTGTCTTCATTGCTTAGTAATGAGGTATTTTGATGTTCAAGTGAGGACAATTTATGTTATGGATCTCATATTTGCCATCTTAAGCAGCAAGACAATGATACTATGCGACACTGCATTAGTTTATCTCAATTTTTAACATTGACAGTGTGCACATTGTGGAATACATTATTACTGATCCTTTTTAATGAAAAAAGGCTCTAGTCTTTGTTCTCATAACATTTATTGTAGGCTTTCTAATTAAGGTCAGCTAATGTTGTTATGTTCTGTGTAGGAATACTTAATGGACAAAGCTTTTGAGGTTAACATCAATGTCAACATATCCTCCAAGTACTCTCTTAAAATCATTGCAATATATATCATTATCAGTGCTACATTAAGAAATTTGAAGCTACATTCAGACTAAGTAACCACCTATGACACTAATCATCCATGACATGAAAATTGATTATCATTTGTGATTATTCACTCTTGATTTTCTAGTTTGTCCATGTTAACTTTCTTATACAATTTAGCATAACACTTTAATTTAATTTAGTAATTTTTGCTTATTCTGATTAATTTGATTACTTAATACATTTACTTTAATTTCATTTAATGGCTTTCAATTAACAATTGTAGATATAGCTGGTCTATCCTTATCTAGTGAGAAGAAGATGATAGTTTATAATATTTTCATGTATACTGAGATGATGATGAAGATTATATCCTTCTTGATGATTTGTTAAATGCTAGCAAAGTTGAATGTAAGGATTCTTAAAGAGACAATGCATATGTTTGAAGACAATTGAGGAGAGGATTATGAATAAGGTTGTTAACTTTAGGCATATGATCTTGAAGAGTGATGTAATTTGTAAAAATGCATTGAGAATAATTAGGAAAGCTTTAAGAAGCTCTATGAGATGGTTGCTCAGGTTAATAAGAATGTCAAAGTAATAGGGTTTGTTGCTATCTTTCATCATACTTTAGCCTAGCACTCCAAAAGATAGTGTTCCCAATTATACCTTAGATTGGATGAGAGAATTAATAGATACTTCAAAATTATTCTCAATGTTATACCGAGGTTACATGGTATCTTGTTAAAGAAGATTAAGCTAATTATAGAGATAAGTACTGATGAGAAGTGAAAGTGATTTAAGGTGAGTTCAAATATTTTCTTTCAAGTTCCTATCATTCAATGTTACAACTAAATAATTAAATTTTAATATGTGGTTAATATTTTGATTTGTTAAAATTACCTAAGAGCATTATATGGTACCCATGTTAAAGTATGAATCTCAAAGGTAGATAAACCAAGGTATCAATTGAAAAAGAATGAGATTTATATCATTAATGTTCTTAGAGTATGCTTGTAAGACTTACAATTTATTTATATGCTACTTGGATGGAAAGGGTCAGTAAATGGTAGTAAAGCCCTTGGGGATGCCATTTCCTGTAGAAATAGCTTAAAAGTTTTCAAAGGTAACGTGGAGTCCTCAAAAGTAATGTGAAGCAAAGATTCAACGTTCTAAACAGTATATATTTATAATAGTTTATTGCCGCTAACATTAATATTTTATATATTGTATCATAAGCTATTTTTTCTATATGATGCTAGATAATTTTTAAAATTATTTTTAATCATCTATTGCAGTAATTGTGTTTAGTTGATAAGAAGTGAGGTATGCATGCCAAAGTGTTATAATTAATTTAGATAAACATTACAACGATTTTTTAATTAGACTACATCTAAAAAACGTAGTCTTTTATATATAGATTACATTTTTTAAACCGTAGTCTAGGTGAGTATAGTTAAAAGTGTAAGTGCAGTTAAAAGTTCCTCGTTTAGACTACGTTTTTAGACGTAGTTAAAAGTCAAAAAAACGTAGTCTTTAAATACATTTAGACTACATTTTTTATCAAAAAATGTAGTCTATAAATGTATAATAGACTACGTTTTTATCAGAAATTATAGTTAAAAATCAAAAAATGTAGTCTTTAAATATATTTAGACTACGTTTTTATCAGAAAATACAGTTAAAAGTCAATAAAACGTAGTCTTTAAATACATTTAGACTACGTTTTTATCAAAAATTATAGTTAAAAGTCAAAACATAGTCTTTAAATACATTTAGACTACGTTTTTATCAGAATATATAGTTAAAAGTCAATAAAACTTAGTCTTTAAATATATTTAGACTATATTTTTATCAAAATTATAGTTAAAAGTAAAAAACGTAGTCTTTAAATACATTTAGGCCTATTGTAATCGGATAGAGTTCTGTAGCCTTTATGTAGCACTCCATAAAGAACTAGAAAACTCGAATAGATTATCACAAGTGGTAGACACACAAACAGACATCCTAAAATAAAAAAAAACTTTCATCATTTGCTCAAAATATATATACACATCACCACAATATTAATTTAATATTTTATGACATCCTGCTCAGATAAATTTTTTTTCTATGACATCCTCAATAGTTTATAATATCATATTCACAATCGATAACAAACCATATATACACATATTATACTCATAATTCCCTCCAAAACATAAGCCATTCTTTCATTTCAAAAGAATTTATGATACATCACCAAAACTCATGTACACATATACATATACATATACATGAATATCATCCCATACTAACTCAATATACAAAGCTATCATTTATATACTCTTACATCCAAGTAAACTTTACAAGCTAAAGGTCCACTTCCGCTAGCCTTTAATCTTGCCAACTAGGCTCACTGATCTAAAAATAAAAGTATCAACCATAGATGGGTGAGACCTCAGTTCCACTGACTGGATAGCCATCTAACCATGGGAAAATAGAGAACCATAACATCATATCAAAATAGAATAAACACATGTAACATGAGTAAATACATATAATACTCATTTGAATATGATATCAGAAAACTTACAACGTAGCTTATTCTTCAAATAATATACAACTTTTGAAATGATATAAGATAAATAAAAATTTAGCTTATGCTTGCAACAATATATCAGTACTGAAATACTATGAATAACTTTTTCACTAAAAAATAAGGCATTTATGAAGAAAATCCATGCATGTTGCGTTATAAACATATACCTTCTTTTCATACAGTCCAAACTTCCTTTATTAAATTCTGATCCCCACTGGGATCTACATGTTCACTGGCATTTCATATAAAATTATCACCATGGAGATATGCATATGGCCCACTGGCCCTTTATAAAACACTTTGTATGCTTTTCAAATCTTGCTCATCCGGCATTTCTTTTAAAAACCCTTCCCCATAGGGAATACTTTTGGCCCATTGGCCTTTTTGAAATAAATGCATATTTTTAAACCATCATGATGCTGGGCTGTATATGATACCTTCGAGGTACCATCCTATAGTTGCCCTCCTACAGGTGTACACTCATCGGGTGCATAACTAGCAACAAAATTTTTGCACAAATAGCACTCCTTACTCGTGCGGTTCACCCAGCACAATGAGTTGTTCCTTGATCCAGAAACCTCGGTTTTCCTTGCCTCCATAAGATGTATAGTAACCAGCTCATTATCGAGCTATGATTCATGCCCCCACGAGCTGCTTGCAACCTGCCCCACTGGGCCTGGTCTAGCATGCACTTACCCTTGGTCCTAGGGACCATCGTACGATCGAATCGCAAGGAGATACCAGCTTAATAGTAGTGTGCAATGCTCATGCTACAGCACAATCTAAAGAGTGATCAGCCTCATAGCTGCCTGATGCTCAATATGATACATATATTAAAACATATTATTTGAGAAGTTTTATCATGCAAATATGCCATGTATGCATCAAAAATCCACATATCAAACTCATGTTTCATTCTTTTTATTTGAAACTTATGCTTGACTTTATATGATAGAATCCATGCTCAAAGATTCATGCATCGAAATCCATGCATCAAAATATCATATATTAGGTTCTCATTTTCAGATTTAAAAACATATATAATACTACTATCGTACCATTGCTAGATATTTAACATCATTATACTAGCTCAAACAGATTTTTCATTGCTAGATGAGAAGCCCACTCATCTTAGCAAAATACTCTTTTAACTAGTATTCAACTCCAATATTCTGCTCCCTGGAACAACCCTTGTGACCTGGAGCCAAGCACAAACCCGAGCTTCCCTTCCTTTCCCTTCTTCCTTTCTCTTTTTTTTTTTTTTTTCTTCTTCATTTCTTTCTTCTTCTCTCTTTCTTTCTTCCTCTCTTTCTTTCTTTCTTTCTTTTTCTCTGGCCGAACCCACCTTTTTCCTTTTAGATTTTGGTTGCTTAGGGGCTAAGGCATGGTAGTGGATTATAAATAGTCCAGCAAAATTTCCATTTTACCCTTGAGAACTCTTAAAGCATGCTTTTATAAAAAATACGTGGTGCTAGATACCGGGTGATCCGTGCCCGCCTGTGCTTGCTCAAATTTTGTATTCTGATAAATTGGGGTTGACTCAACCTAGATTGGTGTGATCGCCCATTTGTACCAAAAAAAAAAAATACGTGGCTCACTCTATACCATAATATTTTGCCCCTAAGTTTTCTTTCCCAAATTGCCTTTAGCAACACTTGGAAATAATCTCAAAGCCATTCCCCATTCTAACCCTGAAAATTTATCAGTTTACCTCCTAGGAGTCGACTCGAATAGGTTACGAGACAGCTCGAGCTCAAAACGTCTCAACCCAATAAATTTATGCCCGATAAGGAGTCGACTCTTCTGCGAGTTGACTCTCACCTTTTGCGAGTCGACTTGAGCTCTGCAGGAGTCGATTCGAGCAAGAACCAGAAATTCAGTCTCTTTGTTTTTCTGGTCGAGTCAACTCGCCCAATTATAAAAGCTGACTCAAAGCATGCCAAAAGTGTCAAACCATGCCAGAGTTGACTCCTCACTATAAGAGTCGACTATAAATGCTAAAATACGACACGTAAGGGGAAACCCAAACTAAACTTATTTTTTCTTGTGATTTTAGCCGATTAAAACTCAAATATCTAAAACACTTACTTAAAATCACTAACAACATAAAAATATACTCATTTACATCATTTTTTTTTTTTACATTTATCAAGTGGCCAACGCACCCAGCACATCATTGAAACCATCCAAGTTTTATTACAAATAAAAATATCATTAATATTACAAAGATTATAAAATTTTCAAGATATTATATACAAATATAATTTGCACTCTGGAGCATTGAAGAGATTGATGCTAATGATGCTGTAGAATTCTCAAAGATGGGCATCTATTAGATCTGTTTATATAATTAACTTTGCAGCCTTAATACAATCTGGTAGAACAAATTTAGCTCAAATTTATAAACTTAATGAGTATGTGTTGAGGGTTCAACCAAGGCAGTACAATACGAACTTCTAAACTTCAGAAAAGTTGTGCCTAAGATTGCACGGTATCTGTACTTTATATACTCAAATTTAGCTTAGTAACTTTCTTGATCTATTAGATCTGTTGAAATTGGTTAATCCCTAATCTCGCCGGTCATCCTTCAACATTGATCAAATCTTTTATACTCCACCCAACTTACTGTAATTTTTTAAATAATTTATCTATATGTAGAGCTCTGCAATATTCTTCCCTGTCCGTAATTGTGACCATCTTGATAAAACTTTACAACCCTCCTCTCCCCTCTAAGGCACTGGAATTGCATTTATGGATGGAACAAAATAAACATTCTTAATGGCCATAATTCAACTACTATTCCCCAAATTTAATATAAACAAATTATACATAAAACTAGTTGGGCTTTGACAGAGAGGTGAGGTGGGAAGGGATGAAACATTATATTTTCATCGAAAGAGAGTCGCCATAGCCAAAAAAGCCGGAGAATGGCCGCCAAAGTTGTCGGAAGGGTAGGGCTTGGAAGGGTTCCAGAGATCGAAATCGCAGAGAGAAAGAGGGAGGCGGCTAGGGTTTCCTCAGGACAGGTGTTAAAAGGAGGGAGCCCGATGCCGATGCTTTCGAGCATCGGTAAAGTCTAGATTTTTTTATGCTTAAAAGCATCAAAAAATTTGTTAATTATCGACGCTTTTTAAAAGTATCGACAGGTTTTAGAAAATTTTCACTTTGATTTTTAATTTTTCACTTGGATTAATATTTATATGTTATTATTTCTATATTATTAAATTAAAAATTAATTATGATATCATTCAGTTATATCAAATCAATTTATATGATCAAACTGATTAACCCATGATCCAATGTCAAGCTGGATTATTATCCGATCTGGTTTTCAAAACATTGCTCTTCCCCCAACGCAAATGGCCACCGCCATTACTCAGTTTGACACTAATATGTAAAGATATTTGCAGTAGAGTGGACAGTGTTTTAGTCCATATATATATATATATATATATATATATATATATATATATATATATATATATATAGCCTCATCGTCGAGCAAAATATATAAAACAATAGTCTACAATGCTTAGGTTAGAAGCCATCAAGAAGATGTCCAAATTTTCTTGGTCCAAAATATATTAAACTCAGCTTGTAGACAAAAATGTCACAAACTGCATCGCTGTAATAAGCTCATTTTCTTGGTCTCTGAGGTAGGCCTGGCAGTAATTGGCCTGCCATCGACTGCCAGATTTTGTTGCACCCGATCTTTACGCCACCACAAATTAAATAACCTTGCTGGACGTATGATATATCCAATCATTCTGTCCCAATGCTAGCTAGGTGGTTCCATGTGCATGGTTCCATGATCCTGAAGGAAAAAGGCGTGTTATAGCCACTGCAGCTCATCTTCAAAAGTGGTGAGTATTATACTTAATAACCAACCTCCTGATGCCAAGCATTATTTAACGCACCACAAAATAATAAGCCAAAGTGTTAAGATGGACTACATATGTGACATCAAACAAAGTAACTAAGAAAATAAAAGGTCAAACACATGATACCAAGATTTACATGATTCAATTCTTTTAGCTTAAAGCTATGAACGATGATGAAGAAAAAATACTGTATAAAAGAGAACTCTTGCAAAATCTTAATCCCAAATACATTTCAGTCTTCCTTCTTATCGTATTAATGATTATCCTTATTTGCATTAATTTGAAGAATATATGCACCCGTTTCATCTTTGATTTTCTACTTATTTTTCTCTTTTGCATTATCAAGAGCCTCCATTGGTGCCATTGTATCTATCACATTTGCAATCTGTAATAAATTTAATTACATAAGATCCAATGCAAAGTTTTCAACAGAAATAATTGATGCTATTCAATTTCTTGATATTGATGGGAAAGATGATGATAGCATTAGTCATGATTATTTATTTATCAATTATTAAAATAAGGTGGAAGATAAGAACTGAAAACCCTTCGACCATAACGAGCCAAAAACATATGAACAAGTAATCTTAAAGCCTACGGCTCTGATATAGAATGACAACAATAAAATGATAACTTATCTATCGAACGTATGGAATGATGCCATCTTTTTTATTTAAATAAATTAATGTGCAGGCCAACGAATCAGAACTAGAACCAGTAAAAACCAGGAATAACGAAAAAGATTGAAAAGAGAACAAAGACTTTGTATGGAAAAATTAAATAAATTCTGGAAAACGGTGCTCGATCGATTCTGCCACTTTACAAGGCACTACGAAGAAAAAAACAAGACAGGCTGGTGCTCTAAATTACAGGGAAGGCAAGCAAAGGATAAGAACGTAATAGAAAAAGGGAAAAAAGAGTGAATAATAGGGTCCAACGTCGAAGATTGGAGCTCGGTATGTTAAAAAAATATATATAATAGTAAGGCAGCTGAAACCCGAGCAAAGATTCATTTCTCACGTGGAAACAAATTATAAATCTATGTATTGGTTGAGCTTATAAGGATCATTTTAACATATCTGAATTAGAACCAAACCATTAGGTAGTGTTTGATAGAAAAATAGTTATCCCTAGATAAGTATACATGATAGAGTGTATCTAGAGGATAGCTGATGGAATAACTAGCTTTTTATAATACAGTTTTTCCCTTAAGGGATAAGTTCAAAAAAAAAAATAGCTATTCCTCTGGTTCCTAGGGAATAAGCTCTCTGGTTAACTTTTTTTTAGCTATCCTTCGTAGTTATGACTTTTAAAAATAAAGAGGGATATCCCTGGATATCCCCTTATTCTTTATTTCAATTCAAACACACCCTAACAAATAGAAAAAAAAAAGAACTATTTAATTCCATGCAAATTTCTAACGACGTCAACAAACTATATAGCCTTCCAAGTTGTGGCCAGTTGAACAAACAAAATATTCTTTCATGCAAAAATTTGAGTTTTTGATCCTTAGGTAGTGTTTGAAATAGGAAATAAGAGGGGATATCCATCCTCTTTATTTTCAAAAGCCATAACTATAAGGGATAGCTGGGAATAAAGTTAATCAAAGGGATAATTCATGGTTAATTCATGATTAATCATGGGTTACCCCCTCAATTTATTTCCTAAAAAATACAAAAATAGCTGATTATCCCTTCAAATAAGAGTAAAAAAAAGTTATCATATGATTTATTTTTTGTATTTGATATGATCAATGGGATATCCTAAGAATAACCAGAAAATAAACTCTATCCATACACTTATCTATGAATAACATTTTTTTTTCTATCAAACGCTTCCTGAATTATTGCCGGCCTTCAAACGACATGGAACGTACCATCATCAGCAGAGCGGCAAGATAAAGAAATTATGGCCATACATAGTTGGAGAACCGCCAGGACAAGCTACGTGGCCTTATCTATATAGCTCTAAGAGCCTCATGAGCTGCTAGAAAACCTCTGAGACTACCCTATCTTCTGCCAAGATGGCCTCTGCAAGGCCTCATGCAGTTCTCATTCCATACCCAGCCCAAGGGCACGTAACTCCCTTGCTTCAGCTCGCCAAGCTTCTTCATTCTAGAGGTTTTCACATCACCTACGTTAATACCGTGTACAACCATCAACGCTTGCTAAGTTCTCGGGGTGCAGATTCTTTGAACGGTCTGAGAGATTTCCATTTTGAGGCCATTCCAGATGGTTTGCCGCCATCGAATGATCAGGACGTGACGCAGAGCATCCCAGAGCTATGTCTCTCGACTAGAGCGAATTGCGTGGCTCCATTTCGAGACCTTGTGATGAAGATTAATAATACGTCCACGGATGCACCTCCCGTAAGCTGTGTCATAGCTGATGGGGTCATGAGCTTTACACTGGAGGTTGCAAAGGAGATGGGTATCCCGGAGCTCTTGTTCTGGACCACAAGTGCTTGTGGCTTCATGGGCTACCTCCACTTCTTCGAGCTTGTTGAAAGAGGTTATACGCCTCTCAAAGGTACCTACTAACCCTCTTTGCTGACATAATTATTTTAAAATGCTCAAGTAAAGTGAGGCTGTTCAGGTTTCAAACATATAAACTTGTTTTAATTTCCATGTTTCGGGCTGCATGCGGCCAATGGTTTTAATTGTCATGATTTATTAAGATTTCTGAAAAGTACAAAATGAATAGAGAATATGAGAAGGAAACGGGATGCAGAGATTAAAAAAAGTTACGTAATTAAGATGAATAGGCAGAAACTTGATGTTTCCAGTTCTTACAAGAACGATGTTAGTCTCCCATGGCTCCTTGAGGTAGCAAAGAAAGGCACTGAGCTAAGAGATGATGGCTATGTAACCTGGCTTCTAAGGTGCAGAGATTCACCCAATTCTAAAAAGAGAGAAGGGCTTTGTGCAGCACCGAAGAGGAGGTCCTTTAATTTTCTGAAGGTATATATATATATATTCTTGCATTCCTTTTGGACCATATTTGCTGGCAAACAGTTCCAGCTAGCTGGTCCCGAGCCTTTCTTTAGATCAGCCCTGATATATTTTTTCCTCCAAAGCTGCCAAAAGTTAGAGAAATTGAAAAGCCTTAACTCAAACCTAAATCCTCTTGAAAAATGAGCATCTCAAAAACAAGCGACCAAGTTTTGATTTTCACTAAACCTATGTACTAATTTGTTAGTCTTAGAAAGCTGATGGGCAATTCCTCTTGTTGCTTGTCCTCTTTGTTTCTTTCTCGTAGTTTTTGTTGAAAATTAAACTTAATATTTTTAAATTAACTTTGAAAGAAGAAATTTCTATATTGAAAACCTATTAGTGGCATAACAAATTGCCGCTATTAATTGCATAGAAAGTTTTTGTTATTTAATTCATAGAAAGTTACCATTTTATATTAAATAATATTTATTTATTCTGATAGATAAAAAGTCATTTTGTAAGTATAAAAAGGACATGTATTCTTTCTTAATTCAGGATTAATGAAGAAAAAAAATCAAAAATATAATAACAATTACCTCCTCCTCTTTCATCACTTTTAAATTCTTTGTTCTTTTTCTGCCTCTCCATTTTTTTTCTCTATCACTCTTCTACTTTAACACTAGTTTCTGTTGCGTTACTCCCCGTTCCGCATGCCTTGTTAACTTTTGGTGGGACTTTTGCATATATTTGCATGCATGCGTGCCAGCATTATCCAACAATCTACAAATTAAAGTGGAACCCTCCCTACCTCTAAACATACATTTTTGGGGTCCTACTAGATGATAATCTAGGCTTTCCAATGTAAGCTTCAGGATGTATGTTAACAATCAAACTTAATGATACATGTATGTTAACAGACGGCTATCGAGTTGGTAAGTGGGATGCTTGTGGGGCAGTTTCAATTTGCCTGCAGGCAACAAATGTCATTGATTATAATCAACAGCCAATGAGAGCATGATTCATACCATCAACTGTCTATCAAGGGAAATGAGTTAAGGATATTGATTTGCTTTTATTAGTGTTAAAAGTAGGCAACAGTAACTTTACTAATGACTTTCCTCCTCCATCCTAACTTATTGTTTTTGAACTTCAGATAATTAGTACGTTAATCCTAGCAGTTGCTCTTAAGACAAATTACTTTAGAGATCATGACTACTTATGTGTATGAGTGTGTGCGTGTGTGTGAGAGAGAGAGAGAGGAACTAAAACCGTTTCACTGACTCTCTTAAATTTTGCCCTGTTCCTAATGTTTCTTCAACTTGTTGCTTTTAGCATATGTCCCTATTATATTTGACAAGTTAGAAGTTGACACCATGAGCTAAAATTTATTTTTGTGCCCATGGTTTTGGAAATTCTCCAAGAACATGAAGGGCTGGATTGCATATAACAATTTGATAAAAGCTCTTCATAATTATATAATTACAGTGCGGTTCAATCAGTTTAACGAGATTAAAAAGATTCCATATATCAGATATGTTTTCCAACCAACAATCACCAAACAAAATCACATCTTAAAAAGAAATTGAAAGTTGAAGACACCTAAACTCTCATTATGCCGAACCATTCTAAGCTTATGCGCACTTCCTTTGTCATCAGAAGCAGATCTCTTCTTTAACCACCTATCATGATTATACCTGATGCACTTGCCTATTCTTACAAGCCATTCCTTTTTTCCTCACATATTCACCATTAGAGAACAATATCAAAACGAGAGAGAGAGAGAGAGAGAGAGAGAGGCAAACTCATCCGAGTATTTCTAAGAGGGGAGGAGCGAAGTTCACCTTCATGCTCAAAACGGCAGGAAGAGGTAGGGAGGATGCTCGGGCCAAAGGAGCTGCTCGGGTAGCAACGTTGAAGGAAGAGAGAGAAGGGAGCTAGGGAACAACAGATTGGTGTCGAAAGCTCGAGTAGCAGCATTTTGAAGGAAGAAGGAGTAGGGAGAGCTAAGGCATAGCAATCGATGTCGAAAGCTCGGGCAGCAACGTTTTGAAGAAAGGAGAACGAAGAGTTAGGGCATAGCAAGTCCTAGACTTTTGCTTGGGTCGGGAGAAGAAGGATTGGGCAAATGCGACGCCGACGCTTGTCCCAACACTTCAAAAAAGCATCGGGATGATTCGAACTTTCTGACACTATCCCCTAGCGCCGAAAAAAAAAATCATTGTTAAACCAACTTTTTTTGTGTAGTAAACTATTACTTATAAACCAACCTTTCTTTGCAAAATGTCGCTAGCATGGAGTTTATTTTTAAGAGATGGCCATAAAAAGATATTAAGTTTTAAAGAAATAGCTGCCTTCCATACTTTTTTATAGTAAATCCAGATTAGATCTTATAATTAAAAAAATTATAAAATAAATAAACTACAAAGATGCCACTACTTGTAAGCCTCCAAATAGGGGTGTCAACTATTATGAAGGCTTGATAGGTTAAAGAATTCCATAGAGAGAGCATAACTAATCATTTTTCTCTCTGATGTTCCATCTAAAATATCTCCAATTTTCTATTAGGAAGCCGAATTTTGCCTCGTAGTCCTCTCATAAATCTTACTAAAAGAAAAAAGCTAATGGTTTCAATCCCACCCAAGTATCTTCCTCAAATCTAATGTTTTGCCTATTTTCCAGTTTGAATGAAGCACAATTTCAATGCTTCCTGATTTTTGCAAATATCCTTCCACACTAGGGATGATTGACAAATGATTGGCAGATTCTTATTCTCATCTTTCTTTTAGTATGTTAAAGATTGCTAACTTAATTCTTCCATGTTGCCTTTGAACCTTCTAGAAGTTTCCATGCCTATTTAGCAAGCAAAGAAGTGTTAAAATTCCTAATATTTTTTATGCCTAATCAACTCTCTTTTTGGTCCTTGCAAACACACTCTCAATTTACTAGACAATTAAATCTATTGATTGAGTCCATTCCTTTTCATAGGAAAGTCCTCCTCAACTGATCAATTCTGCAAACCACCTAATTTGGTAATCTAAAGATAGACATGTAATAAAAGAGAAGAGCTAAGTACCACATTAATCAAGATGAGTCTTCCATCAATGGATAAGAATCTCTCTTTCTAAGTGGCCAATCTAGCACTCATTCACTCTAGTAGTGGGATTTAACATTGCTTTGCAATCTATTATCACATAACGAAAGATCTAAGCAAAGGGAGAGGATCCTATTTGACAATTAAGAAGATTAGCTAGATACTTAGATTCTTCATTAGCCACACTTAAACAAATCAAGTAAATTTTATGAAAATTAACTATTTTAGGTTAGATTTAACAAATCAAGTAACTTTTATGAAAATAAACTATTTTAGGTTAGATTTTTGGATGGTGTGTTCTCAAAAATTTAGACGCACAGTTATTATTGGTTTGTCTTGGTTTTCAATTATCTATTAGGAAAGCTAGCATGCATCGCATGGGGAAGATAGCTTGCAAGATAATCTTTGCATTGGTAGGTTATTTTAGAAATTTTAATAAATGTTAAGACTAATTAAGGCCTATTTGGCCTAGCTAGTCAATAGGCAAGGCAAGTGGGCATGAGTATGGTGTAGAGGCAATAAAAATCTAACCTAACCCATGGATCAGAACTGAATCCATCTATAATTTTACCTTTCTTTTTTTTTACCTGAACTCAAAGTGACCCAAAAATTTTAGGATCGGATTGGGTTATGGATAACCAAAATGACCCAAAAATAGTATTTGGATACGATATATTTTTAATTTTATATAATTTAAATTTTAAAATTTTATCTAAATGATATTATAAAATTTTATAGATTATCAATTAGATTGTTTACATAACTAATGCTTTAATATTTAATATTTCTTGATATATAATATAATTAATGCTAGCATGACTTAATAAATAATGGGACAAGAAATATACTTTTTCAAGTTGAGTATTATTGAATAGTCAACGTCAATGGTTTCAAACACCCTTGAAAACAGATGAAAAAGTAAAATTAAGCATAAATTTAATTTTTATATAAGATTAAGCATAATTCTAATATTTATTTATTTTGTTTTATAATCTTATTAAGAATTTGACATTAATATTTATTTAATTTTAAAAATATACCTTTAGACTATTACTTAATTATATTGTTTTTATTTTTTATAAGTTTACAACTATTATTTTTATTAGTGTCTAATCATACAATAATTTTATGTCTATTTGCTCTAACATTTAGAGTAACAAATGAGTAAAAGCAAAAAAAAAATGATTAAATTAATCATTGATAAATTACTTAAAAAGAATAAGAAAAAAATATATACTAAATTCTTAAAAAAAATAAGATAAGCTAACTAGAAATAACCTATGGATTGATCCAACCCGACTATTTAGGGTTGGGGTTTAGCTTCAATGATTTGAACATAAAAGTAATCCAAACTCGAATTGATCTGACCCAACCCGATTGTTGCCTATACTGTAGCTCCTTGGTATCTCTCATTTGTTAGTTATGGGAATGGGGTACCCAAAAATAGGACATGTGCGTATAATTTTTTTTTCTTCTTTGTTTTGAATATGTTTTGCCAATTATGTCAAGCACATGCAAGTGGTAATTTCTAAACTTAAGACGACAAACATCAAGATCATGTTTGGATGATAACTAGCTAATGAAGGTTAAGAAAGCTATAACCATACCTTATTGGGTTAGGTCAGGATGAGCCACACCTCTACGTAAGCCCTCGATCCTTTTTATGAGCTTTGGGCTGAACTTATATCTGAAGTTTTTTTTTTCAAACCCTAGTTGAGCCTGATTTAGTTTAGGCCAATTTTGGCTTGAAAGTTATTAGCCTCATCCAAATTAGCCTATTTAAGCTTAAAGAGTAGGCTTGTCCAATCATTCTTGTTGCCCTCCATGACTCCTTTAATATTGAGATTGTTAAGCTTATCTTGATCTATCATATGCCTCATGGATTAGATCAATTAGTAAAGGCATAGAAGCCAACACAATAATGTTCTTATTGGTTGATCTAGTAGATTAGATGTACCAAGAATGGCTTTTCCTCTACCATCAAGGATAGTAATGATAAAGTTGTTGAAGAGAATGAAAAGGCAAAAGGAGAAGAATTGACCGTGGTTTAATAAGGATAAGACATGATTGGAACCTCGATGGACGAAGAAGGCGATGACAAACTTGCTATGGTCAGAGAAAGGGAGGACTTGTGGTGGCCAGTGGAGGCATAGATTGCTTGGGTGGTGAGTGACTATTGCTCAACGGCATCACATTGAAAGTCTTTGATATAAGGGAGGCCCACTTCTTTCTCTGATACATTATGTCCTTGACATACGACTAGTTGCTAGTGAGAGAAATGTGAATGAGAGGGATATGAAGTCCTGCCTCTATCTCTACTATCCTTCCTATTGGTGCCTCCGAGGTGAATTCTCATGCCCACCACCTTGAGAAGCCTAGATTGCCCACCCCATCCTACTTCCTTATCTACAATGGCTTAGCCCTCACCCTCTACCCTTAGCCTTAGCGTTGAGAGCTAAGTCAAAGACTTTATCCAGAAGAGTTTTGGACCTCCTCCTTTAGGGTTTGCTTAGATGGAGGTTAATGAAGGAAGGAGAGGGGAGAGAAGGAAGGAGAAGAATATTAAAATCTCCTAGTTGGAAGGAAAGGGAAAGGAGGGAATGAAATTATTTGCTCTACCCCATTCTTCTTCAAAAGTTTAAATTTCTTTAACCCCAAGTTGGAAGGTAAAGAATAAGAGAATGAGTTTATAATTTTTGCCCTATCCATCCAATTTTATTCCTACAAATTAATTTATATTTTTTATAATAAAAAATATATATTTATGATTTAATTTATAAACATAATTTTCATGTCTTTTTCTCTTTCTTTATCCAAATAAGGTAAATGTAAATTACTCTATTTTTCTTTTTCCTCCTTTCCAAACAAGGAAAAGGTAACAATTCTTTCCTCCAAGTAATGAGTGTGTTAGCTCTACCTTTTTTTTCGTGCTTTAAGGATCATGCGCGCCTATGCTCCGGTTTTGTTTGAAGACTGGTCTTTAAGATTCATGCAGCGGACGTTGTCTTCTTCGATCTCCGGCGATCGTTGTCTTCTTCGGCTGTGTGTCAAGTGGGTTTCTCTCTTCGTTGGTCCCTCGTCTCCCATGGCGGCGGATGGAGGTGCTGCTGGTCAAATGTTTGGGAGGAAGGGGGTGTCTTTCGGCTTTCACTGGGTCTCGCCGTCTCCCTCGCCGGTGGAGGTGGCAAGGCTGGAGGCGTTGTTTCCTGACGTTGTGCATGTTCCTATGCCAGAGTTGGAGGCGAAAATGGATGGATGGCAGGCGAGGGCCATTCTTGCCCGTTCGTACCATAAATGGGTTCCAGCAGCTGCGCTGATCAGGGAGCTCAGGCGTGCCGGCATCCAGGGTGAGATCATCCCTGTTAGTTTGGCATTCCGGTGTCATATCCTTCGTTTTGAAGATCCGAGCATCTGTGATGTGGTGCTGAATCGGCCATGGGTGGTGAACGGCCAGGTCATTGGGATGGAACCATGGCGACCGGAGTTCATCCCGTCTCAGGGTGCCATTTCCTCTGCTTTGATGTGGGTGCGGCTGCCGAATCTTCCAATGGAATTTTGGAAGGAAGATTTTCTCAGGACGATCCTTGCTCTAGCGGGGGAGTTCATCAGTGCAGACGCTGATACTTTGGCGAAAAGCAAAGGCGGCTTTGCCAAGGCGTGCTTGAGGGGCGATCTCCGTCGTCCTCTTCGTCCGGGGACACGAATTCAGGGGATTAACCTCCCGTTTTGGCAGCAGTTTGCTTTTGAGAATCTGGAAGGCATTTGCTTAAGTTGTGGTTCTCTGCACCTTGAAGGCCCTTGTTCTCAGTCGGTTGGCTCAGTTGCTGAAAGAGATGCATCGTGCCCTATTTTTGGTCCGTGGATTGCCGCTGTGCGTCAACGACGACCTGGCAATGGATCTCAGAAGGAGGTGGGGAGAATGTCTCAATCGGTTCCTCTGCAGGGAGCCCCTGGTAGCAGATTGAATCCCCAGAAGCCGAAGCCAGTTATCGTCTCTGTTGAAGAAGATGCTGAGGGCTGGAGTATGCCGGTGAAGGTGGCTCGACGGAGGCTGCCTTCTTCTTCAAAGGTGGTGTTGGATCCAGGCATTGCATCGGGACACTCTGAGGTGGATGAGAATCATGAGAGCTCAGTCAAGGGGGTTGTGCCGGGTAAGGGCGAGCGTGCCGGTTTTCCCTCTTCTGCCTTGGTGTCGGTTGTTAAGGAGGGGCCCCCTGTGCTGAGCCTGAATCAGCCTATTCTGAAGAAGAATCCTTTTGCTGCTTTGGGATCCAAGTTGGGTCATGATGGTTATCAGGATAATAGGGATGCTTGTCCAGGTCCCCTTAAGCGGGCCAGACCGATTGATTGTCAGGCTCCGAGATCTACTTCCAAAATTGAGAAGCGTAAGGGAAAGGCAAGACATCGAAGTCTAAAAGTATTGGGGGAAACATCTTATCTATAGACAGCTTGACTTTATCCTCCTATAGGCAGGAAGGTGGTCAGGAGGCTGCGATGCCCAGCTTGGATAGGGCAATCAGGTTTTCAGCAGAGGCTTCAAATATAGATAATTCGGGCTTGAGCCTAGCTCCCTTGCCAGTGGCTCAATCCCCTCGGGATTCTATTGACTTGGTTGGTCTAAAGGCCGGTTCATCAATGATAGTTGAGGGCAGCATCTCATCAAATGAGTGCCTTCCTGATACTACGATGGGGGAGGACCTGAATGGGGTCCCAGCTACGTCTAGTTTATAAATGAAGATCTTAATTTGGAATGTTAGAGGAGCTCGAAAGCCTTCATTTCGATGCTCCTTTGGCAGAATGTTGCAGTTATATAAATTTGATATATGTATTCTTTTGAAAACCAGAATGTCGAGTGACAGTCTGGCTCAGTTTAGGAGACAGATATCCCAGTCTTGGTCTTCGTATGCAGTGGAAGCTATTGGTATGTCAGGGGGTATTCTAGCTATTTGGCGTGCCTCTGCTATTACGGTTGATGCTTTTCATCAGTGCAACCAACAGATTGGTCTTGTTGTCTCTGAGGGGTCATCTGATCCCTGATTTTTATCGGCTGTTTATGCCAGCACGAATTATTGGGAGAGATGGGTTCTATGGGCTGAGTTGCTCTCACTCCTTGATCAAGGTCTTCCATCCATTATCGCTGGTGACTTTAATTGTATCACTAAGGCTACTGAGAAGCGTGGGGGTAGATGGGTTACGGCCTCAGCTGACATATGTGAATTTAGAACCTTTATTGGGTCTTCGGGCTTTTGGACTTGGGGTATACTGGGACCCAGTTCACTTGGTGTAATAACGTCAGGGCTCCACTCGTGTTTGGGAGAGACTTGACAGAGCCATGGCTTCGCCTCAGTGGCTTCATATGTTTCATACGGTTACTGTCTCACACCTTCCGAGGATTGGCTCTAATCATTGCCCCATTTTGATCTCTACGAAGGTTGATCGGTACCACGAAAGACAGTTTAGATTTGAGCAGTTTTGGACGGTTCATTCTGCTGCTTGGTCTATTATTACTCAGATTTGGCATCTTCCTATCAGGGAAAATGCTATTTATCGTTTATCCCGGCGTCTTATAATGGCCAGACGCCATCTTTCCAGATGGAATAGGATGAAGGTGGGGGATCTGGTTAGACAGGTTAAACAGGTCGAAGCCGACATTACTGCCATGCAGACTAAGGACCAGGATGGGTTTCTGTTAGATTCTGACCTCTCTTCTCTTCGGGATAAGTTGGCTCGTCATCACTCTCTCCTTCGTCAGTAGGAGATGTACTGGAGGCAGAGATTCAGGGCTCAGTGGATATGTGAGGGGGATCGTAATATCAGATTCTTTCATCAAGCCACTTTAAAGCGGCATGCCGCTAACAGGATTCAGAGGTTAGTTGATGCGGAGGGCCACTATCTGGAGGATATCCACTCTATTCGTGAATTGCTTATCCAATTCTTTCAGTCTAGATGGGCTGAGTCCACTGGTGATGGGGCTCCGGTTGTGCCGGTTCCTGATTCTCGGAAGGTTTCGCCCCGGGAGAATGACATGCTTATCAGGCCAATCTCTGAGGAGGAAATTCGGATGGCTCTTTGGGAGCTTGGTCCGGATAAGGCCCCTGGACCTGATGGATTTCCGCCTTTTTTTACCGCCACCACTAGGATATTGTTGGGCACGAGGTGATTCAGGCTATTCAGATTGTGTTCCAGTCTAAGAGTATTCCTTTGGATTGGAGCCGGACTTTTATTACTTTGGTGCCTAAGCGTTCAGAGGCTTCTCTCCCACAGCATTTTCGGCCTATTTCTCTATGCACTACTTTGTATAAGGTATGTGCTCACCTCTTAGCTGGCCATCTTCGTCTAGTACTTCCTCGCCTCATCTCTATTGAACAGGAGGCATTTATTAGAGGGCGCTCTATTTCAGATAATGTCCTCATTGCTCAGGAGTTTATGCATGATCTTTATAGAGCACCGGCTAGTACATGTCTTATGGCGGTCAAGCTTGATATGGAGAGAGCGTATGATAGGTTGAGTTGAGTTTTTCTTCACCGCTCTCTTCAGGAGTTTGGGTTTGATGATTTGTTTATTGAGTGGATCATGGCATGTATCCAGCGGCCTTCATTTTCTTTGGTCATCATTGGGTGCCCGACTGAGTTTTTCTCTTCTTCTGTGGGATTGAGGCAGGGGTGCCCATTATCCCCTTTGTTGTTTATTTTGGCTGCGGATGATCTTTCCCGCGCTCTTCATCAGGCTTAGCTTGATCGTCGGATCGTCCCATTTATGGCAGGGTGTCAGGGTATTTCGGTCTCCCATCTTCTTTTTGTAGATGACTGTATTCTTCTGGGTCATGCCTCCATTGATAATGTGGCTTCCCTTCACTCTATTCTCCAGTGCTATTGTTAGGCTTCGGGTCAGAGGGTTAACTCTCTTAAGTCTTCTATATGTTTTAGTCCGAAGACTACCAGATCTACCAGGGAAGCCATTATCAGTTTGTCTGGAATCACTACTTAGACTGATCGATTTATGTATTTGGGGATCCCCATTACTGGTAGACGTCCCCGCTGTTCTGACTTTGCTGAGTTAGAGAGGCAAGTCCGTCAGCGTATTGAGAGATGGCGGGTCACTAGTTTATCTATGATGGCTCGGGTCATTATTATTCGGTCAGTTCTCTCTTCTCTTCCTCTATATCTGCTGTCGAATGCTGCCATTCCGATTACTTGCCTGAGGAGGATTGAGAGATGCTTTAGAGATTTTTTATGGGCCTCTATGCAAGATGGTCATGGCATTCATTTGTTATCCTGGGACATAGTTTGTATGCCAATCCAAGAAGGTGGTCTCGGCATTCAATTTCTGATTGTTAGAAGAGAAGCTCTTCTTGCCAGACATGCTTCGCGATTCATTCTGGAGCTGCAGTGTCTTTGGAGCTCTCTGATGCGAGCTAGATATGGTGAGTGGTCATCTGGTTCGCTTATTCTTCCGGTCCGGGGATCTTCCTCCTTTTGGAAGGAGGTTTGCAGATACGGTCAGTTTATCTAGGATAACATCTCATGGACTATCGGAGATGGTGATTCGATTGATGTCATTAAGGATACTTGGATTTCTGAGCTCCCTCTATCGCAATGGCCCTCTTTTATTAATATGGAAGCCCCTCCCAGTTTAAGGGTTAAGGATTTGATTTCCTTAGATCATTCCTCCTGGGATATTCCGGTGGTGTCCTGGTTATTTGGGGCGGAGTTGGCTCGGCGGATTCTCTCGTTGCCTATTATGCCTGGTCGCTCTATTGATTCTAGGATTGGCAGAGATCTTGCCTCTCTAGGGCCCCCTCCAGGGATCTTATGAAGGTATTCAGACCTCAGTCTCAGCGGTCGAAGGATGCTGCATGGATCTGGAAGCTTCCCATCATGCCCAGGGTTCAGCTATTTATTTGGAAGCTTCTATGGGACTGCCTTCCAACCTGTGTCTTTCTATCTCGGAGGGGTCTCTCAATTCAGCCGATTTGTCCCCTCTGTAGGCAGGAAGTGGAGACTTCTGACCACGCTATCTTTCTATGTCCCAGAGCTAGTCGGATATGGTATTTGATGGGTTATTCTAGCAGACTGGATGCTATAGACTCCCCGCGCTCCTCTTTCTTCTATGATATCCGGGAGGGCTCTCAGCATCAGTGAGGTCTCTGGGCTGCTATGGCTTATCACATTTGGTTGTCGAGGAACCAGCTCATCTTCTCGATCGATAGTATTTCTCCTCATATGACTGTGAGAAAGATTAGAGCTCTGATGGCGGACCTAGCCTGCGTCAGTCATGCTGTTGGTTTTGACTCTTCTGGCCACTGGGGTTCCCCTGCTGCTTTGGTAGCGAACCGGCATACGGTTTTCTTTTCTTGGGAGCCCCCCTCCAGGGGTTGTCAAAATCAACTTCGATGGAAGTGTCCGAGGCAGAGCTGCTGGTTCTGATTTCATCATTCGGGGGCCGTCAGGAGATTTGGTGGCAACGGATGGTTTTGCTACTCTTGACTCCTCTGTCCCACTGGCTGAGCTCTATGCGGCTTGGACGGGGATTTCTTATGCCGTTCGGATTCTCCAGTCTCATAGGATCATGATTGAGGGGGATTCTATGACGGTTATTTGTGGCTGCAGAAGGAGGCTTGTTTTGATAATTCCTTTAATCCGATCCTTAGGGATATCTAGTATATCCTGCAGGAGATTGGCACTGTCCAGATCCATCATATTTACCGTGAAGCCAATGCGGCGGCGGATTGGGTGGCTGCTTTTGTGGCCCAGCATGCCGGATCATGGGTTTGGAAGCCGGGTGATTCATGTCCTCTTCTTTTACAGCAGATTTTGTATTCAGATGTTTCTGGACTGATTCATACTAGACTTGTGTGATCGTCCGTTTGTACCAAAAATAAAAAAAAATAAAAAAAATTCTTTCCTCCACTTACTTTTTCTTCCCATTTTTCTCCATCTTTCATTCTTCGCTTCCTTCTCTTCTAAATATCTAAACAGGCCCTTATGGGTTTCAAAGGATATAGGGTCAAGCCGAGCCTTGGGCTAGGTTTAATGTTGGTTCTATTTTAGCTTCAAGCATGTTTTGGATTTGTGCTTTCTATTAGAAGCAAGATAGGACCAGCTTGGTCTGGAGTCTGGCTTGAATTTCCCTTGTTCCTAATTTTATCTCTAAACATGGCCTAAACTATGTCAAGCCCAATCCATGGCGCACGCAACCTAAAGCTGGCCTAGCTCAATAGGTCTTGAGCTAACCTAAGACTATGTCTAGTCTTAAGAGATGAAGGACTTCACCATCAATAATCACCCTTGTATTAGTAAAATTAGGAAGAGGAGAAATTATATGTTATTTATTTGATATTCCTACTATTAGGAAAATAAATTGGGGTTAAAATGAAAACATAATAAAGAGAAGAAAAGAGAGCTATGATGGTTAATTTTATTCACCTTCCTCTATGAAACAAGATTAACCCGATTAACCAAATTAAGTAGCTTTTGAATGCTTTGATTGCCTAGCTCTAACACTTGCTTCATGTTTGGGTTGTCAAATTGGTTATCTATCCTTTAATAGTAGATAATCACCAACCTAATGTAAGCTAAGCTTTAAAAATAGAGTATATGAATTTTTCAAGTTACACTTCTTAACTTTGAATTGAATCTCAAAAGTACTATCTTAAAGCTAAAGGTTGAACCATGCTTTCAAATGCCATATAGGTCTTTGGTTCGATTTATTTAAATATGGTCATACTTTGGTGCACCCAAAAATTTCTAATTATTATCTCAATTGGAACTAAAAGCTTTAGAGATGGTTGAACTGTAGGAGCACATGCCACTTGACCAATTGTACATCTTCATATGTCAAAATCAAAAATTATCAAATTATGGCAAATGCTACGATGCTTTTGGCTATATTATGGATGATGTCGTAAATAAAGAGTGTTGCAAGGGGTATAAGAGGGTAGAAAAAGGCTAACAAGTGTTGAGTGGGATGTTGAATGGATGACATTGAAGTCCTTTCTTTAAAAAATAATTATATAAAAGTATCCTAGTTTAACCCTTAAATAAGGGTTTTAGGCAACTCTCCAATAAGCATCCCCAGTGCATAAAATGATTTTCATTAATTTCAAAGCAAAAACTATCATTTTATGATAGCATGAAGGTTTGAAAGTGAGCTCAATCTAGATGGACCATGGGATGAATGGTATGTTACCTCAAGTAAAACAAGGCCTAGGTTAGGCTCAAAGAGTTTATTGTTTTGATTTTGGCGTTAGCTAACCCTATCACAAGGTTAGGACTCTAAACATATTGGATTGGATTGGATTGGATTGGATGATACTTGATCCTGCTTTGATTTAGTTTCATATTTGACTTGTGATTTTAGATTTGAATCCAATTTATTTGCTTATTAAATTGGATTAGATTTACGAAAAGAATTTTAGACCTAATGAGTAATTTGGGTCAATTTAGGGGCAAGTATTACTTAGAGTCCAACTCAGACTACTAAAGTTCAGGATGATATTAGATCGAATCATGCATACATTTGAATTATTCATTTAATCATTTTTTATAACTAAAAATCTAGTAATTGATTATCAAATATAGACCTATTAAAAAAATTAAATAAGATTAAAAAAAGCTAGCTCAAATTTAAATTATCATTCAAAAACTTTTAATTTTATCCAAATAAATAATTATCCTTAAGATTATAAATGATGATTTTTAAAAATTTATTGATATACTTAAATATATTATAAAAAATCTATAAAAATAAATAATTAAATATAATTAATTAAGTAAAAATAGATAAAAAGAGATCAAGTCCTCAAGATGGAAAAAAAGGTTTAAATAAGAGTTAATTTAATTAATTAGTAAAATAATTATATTAGAAAAAAAATAAAATTTATATAATTAAGATTTATGAATTAAATTATTCAAGCTCAGAGCCATATCGAATTCATTTTTTATTGATCTAAATTAAATTTAGATAATATATGGAAACCAAAAATTATAAAACATATATAGATTTAACTCAAAATTTAAATTATATTTAATTTTTAAATCTAATGAGCCTTTAAATTAATATAAATTGAAACAAACCGGATCAGATCTATCTGAATCGGAATAGGTTGAGTAAATCTAATTCATTCTATGAGCTTTTAAATATAAATTAAAATAAATCGAATCAGATCTAATTGAATGGGACTGGATAGCGTCTCGCGAGCCAATCCCACCCTTTGCCGCCTTTCGCAGGATAATATAATTATATTGATCATGATAGCGCTCCACGAGGCATCTTCGGATGGGACAACCGGCATGTGGGCACCAAAGACCAAAGAAGGTGTCACCCTAGCATCGAAACGAAGGATAAAATGCAATATTTTATCTAACTAGAATATTTTATTTTTCACGTGCCTCCCCATGGATAAAATTTAAAAACTACAATAATTTAACGTGCCTTCCCATGGATTTCGGTCAAGCAAGAGGTTACCTCCGGAGCTTCTATTTGCACCGCCAATTTACTCAGTACGCCCTCCTCTATTCTAATTTTTTTTTAGTTACTCTTTGCTGCACCTCCCAAAATGCTCTTTATACCTTTCCTTTAAAAAAAAAAAACAAAATTTCTGAACTACCCCTCCCACCCCTTCCTCATTATTTGCTCTATACACAGCATATTCGATGAGGTGATGAGGTCATCTTTCTAGGCATCGACAGATCCACTTTCCTCCGTTGCCTTTTACCTCCCTTCGCCGACCTTCATTCTTTCGTTGACCTTCGCCGACCTTCACACCTCTCTTATCGTTCGCCTTCCTTTCTCATCATCCGAAGTTTCTCATCTTCTCTCCATCATCCTTTTATTTTGTTCGACCCAACAGAGCCGAACAAGAAAATCTGTTCGATCCGTTGAATTGAATAGAAGTAGGCCGAACAAAGACCTTATTCGATTCGGACCAAACAAAGGTCCTCTATTCGATCAGAATGGGTTGAATAATGAGCCCAGAAGTAGAAGCCAAACAGAAGCCTTCTGTTCGATCAGGATGGACCGAATAGGGCCCATTGTTCGACCCATCCCGATCGAACAGAGAGCCTTTGTTCGATTAACTAGGGTCAAATAGAAGCCGTGTGGCCGAATAGATGTGATTTGCTTGGCTCTGTGTACTGAATAAAATATGAATCATAAAAAAAAATTTAAAATAAGTTAAAAATTAAACTTTTGCTTCCGTAGAACTTTTTCAAACCGTTAATTATTTATTCATTATTTAATTAAGATTAAAATCTCTTCGAACAAGGATAAAAATTGATTGAGGAGATTTTTTTTACATCAACGTGAGAGAGGGGAGGGATGGAAGGAGGTGTTTTGTTCTGGTGATGCAGAGAGTAATACAGGGGTATTTGTGTAAAAAACTTGTAAAAATAAAATTGATATATATTTTTTTTTGGTTAAGTGAAGGAGTGTATTTAGTAATTTTGGCGGTGCAAATGAAAGCTCCGTTACCTCCCGGTCATGGTCAACAATGACTGCCAGCTAACCCCACCCCATCTGCTGGCCGAGAACCTTGGACCACAGGTGCCTCGTTTCTAATTCTACTACCGGATGACTGCCATAACTGGCAGAAGAAAAATACCCTGAAACCATTTGCAAGACAAGAGCACTACCTCTCTCTCTCTCTCTACGAGATGGCTTCTCCTCCGAGGCCTCATGCAGTGCTCATCCCACAACCAGCCCAAGGCCACGTAACTCCTATGCTTCAACTGGCCAAGGTCCTCCACTCCAAAGGCTTCTACATCACCTATGTGAACTCTGAGTATAACCACAAGAGATTGCTAAGATCTCGAGGCCCCGATTCTCTTAATGGCCTCGAAGACTTCCATTTGAAGCGATACCGGATGGCCTGCCGCAGTCCGATGATGATGTCACGCAAGACATCGCAGAGCTCTGCATCTCAACAACAAAGAATTCTTTGGTTCCATTTAGAGATCTTCTCATTAGGCTTAATAACTCGCCAGGAGTTCCACCGGTTAGTTGTGTCCTAGCCGATGGAGTCATGAGCTTTGCGCAGAGGGTGGCAGAGAAGATGGGAATCCTAGCACTTGTGTTTTGGACCACAAGCGCTTGTGGGTTCATGGGCTACCTTCACTTCGCTGAGCTCATTAGAAGAGGCTACACGCCACTTAAAGGTAAGTTGGCCACCAATCTTTCCCAAATCGATATAATTTTTATAAATAGGAAAATTTGAAGGGGCTTTGATCTTCCTGGGACAGTGAGTTCTTTTCTTTTCTTTTCTTTTCTTTTCCTTGAAAGATATGGAACGAATCTCATAGTAAGTTTTTAATTTATTTTCTTCCTCTATCCGATCTTCCTTATGAATAATTCTGATTTTTAAATAAATTTAATGGGGTCTCTCCCTATTTTTCTCTTAAGAAGAAGAAGAAGACAGTGAGTTGAACAGGGTTCAGAAATTGAGAATATATAGAGAGGCGAGTAAAAGATATACTAAAAGGACATGGGATAGGAGGGAGGGGAGTTTCAGATATTCTCCTTGACTAAGGTTCCTTTTTCTATTTGACATGACAAGAACTTGCGACCTTAGAAAATTTCATCTAGTGCCGAATTACTCTTATCTTAGGAATGTCGTTCTCCAAAACATCCAAATCAAACTCGCAAAAGTTAGTGCTCTCTTGTAACAAGCAAGCAAATCTATGGCATAAGTTACCCACTGCAATAGATCCTCCACTCAGTTGAAGTAAATCCATTCAAAGCAACCCTTGGAAGAGTAGTTTACAAAATTAAACTAGTCACTTGTAGTAGATATGGAGAATCTACGCTGTGAGGTTAACTTGAACAAGATATAATGTGAAGCAACCCTCTGAACTCTGAAGTTTTCTCTATTCAAAGAGAACTTTATATATTCTTAGAAAATATCCAAGTCTCAAGTACCCCAGTTTCGGAGTGGAAACAACGTATAATTTGCAGCACAAAATTTCCATCTCTAGTATTCCCAGCTTCTTAATTTATCTGTATGATTGATTGCAACTCCAAAGCTAGCAGAATGCCTGACACCTTCCTTGTTTGGCTGCACAGATGAGAGTTACCTAACCAATGGATATCTCGACACTCCAATAGACTGGATACCTGGTATGAAGGGAATCCGCCTCAAGGACATCCCAAGCTTCATCAGGACTACGGACCGCAACGATATCATGCTCAACTTTGATGGTGGCGAGGCACAGAATGCTTTCAAGGCCTGGGGAGTAATTCTAAACACATTTGATGAGTTGGAGCATGAAGTTATCGATGCCATGAGGAGCATGTTTCCTCGCCTATATACCATCGGTCCTCTATTGAAATTTGTCAATGAAATAGAACAATGTCCTTCAAAGTCAATTGGTGGCAATCTCTGGACAGAAGACACCAAATGTCTCGAGTGGTTGGATGGCCATGGGGCCACCTCGGTTGTCTATGTGAACTTTGGAAGCATCACAGTCATGACAGCAAAGCACTCGAAGAATTCGCATGGGGACTGGCCAACAGCAAGCACCCCTTCTTGTGGATCATAAGACCTGACCTTGTAGCAGGGGAGAAGGCAATGGTCCCTGAAGACTTCTTGGTGGAGACCAGAGGGAGGGGGGTGCTAACGAGTTGGTGCCCACAAGAGCAAGTCCTCTCACACCCTTCCGTTGGATTGTTTCTAACTCACAGCGGATGGAACTCTACTCTAGAGAGCATTTGTGAGGGAGTGCCGATGATATGTTGGCCTTTCTTCGCTGAGCAAACGACAAACTGCCGATATGTTTGCACGAAGTGGGGAATTGGAATGGAGATTGATGGCGATGTGAGGAGGGAGGACGTTGAAGCTCTGGTGAGGGAAGTGATGGAAGGAGAAAAGGGGAAGGACATGAGACTGAAGGCCAAGGAGTGGAAGGTGAAGGCTGAGGAGGCTATTTCAAGAGGGGGATCGTCTAACAAGGGGATGGACAAACTGGTTAGCGATCTGCTCACTGGAGCTGGACCGTAGAAGGGCACAGATAACTGCTGCTCTTTACTTCAAAATGGGTGAAATTAATGGGACCGATTTATTTCTGCAGATCTTTTTTGTTTTAATTTTTGTATTCATATCTTTCGGGATGTGAATATAAATTTAAATATTTAATTAATATTTGTATCTCTTTTTTTATCTGCTAAAGAAAAATAGTTATGAAAAACTATTTGATCCATAAAAGGATGTCTCACTCTATCTATATATTCTATTTTATCTTATATAATGCTCTTAATTTTATTTTAAAAAATAAGTATTCATGTGTGTAATACCTTCACTTTAGTGCACATTAGTTTAAAATAAAGCTTTTTAAAATCAATATTGATGTGGCTGATCACCCTCCCAAGCGGTGGATTAACAGTCTGCACGGTTCTCGAGCCGAGTAATAATTTGGCAGCCGGCCTCGGCCTCGGACTTCATCTCAGTTTCAACCTCGCCTCGGGCCTCGCTTCGGCCTCGGCTTCGAACCTTGGCCTCGGGCCTCGCCCCGGCCTCGACCTCGAACCTCGGCCTCGTCCCGGCCTTGAGCCTCGCTTCAGCCTCGGCCGTAGCTTCAGCCTCACCCCGGCCTCGGCCTCGGCCTCGAGCCTCGCTTTGGCCTTGGCCTTGACCTCAGCACATTCTCGGCCTCTAGTTTTGGCCGCGAAACCAACCTCGAACATGGTTTCCATTGACCTAACAAGTGCCTAGGACTGCCACGTGGCCCACTAACCCACTCTTTGTTAAGACTACGGGTAGTTACCATTAATTATGGCTCACGTCTAGTAGTAATATGCCCACCCACTATCAATGGCATCGTTTCTGACAGACAACGTGATTCAACGGTCATCCACTAGAGGTAAGAGGAACCTCCAAATAGGTATAAAAGACCCCCTGCTCTCAACGAGGGGGGATCTGATCGATAACAAAATCGATCTTTCCTACTCTTTGTTCACCAGACCACTAATTAGACCGTCGGAGGGTCCCCGCTGAAACCACCGGTCCGAAACTTTTTGTAGATTTTCGGCAAAAGAAGGCGGCCCTGCCAACCCCTTGAGGACCCCTAAAGCTCTTCTCCTCCGGCGTTCTCTGGAAGTGATTTGACAGCAACAGATTGGTGCGCCAGGTATGGGGGGCAGCACTGCAGCATAGACGTTTATTCAACGTACCTGCAACCCTTCAACCCCTGCAAGGAAGAAGATGGTGATCATACGTGTGCAGGAGCCTCTACCAGTCAGGCTGAGGGGCACTCCTGTGGGCTGAGCAGCCGAAGACCGACCTCCTTGCTCCGCCCCCCATACAACAGCAGTTCAGCCAAGCTGATCAGCTCGCCGCACTGACCTAGCAAGTTCAGGATCTGATGGTGGTGGTTCGGGGCTGCAGGAAAGTGCTCCACCACTACGCCATTACTACCTCAGCTCCCTCCGCCACACGTGGAGGGTCCTAGAGCCAGCCAGTCTCATCATGGCAGGACTCTTTCGGAGACTTTTCATCGCACATCTCTAAAATCTCATCCCAGAAGACCTCCAAACGGCCGCGGTCTCCTTCCCATCGCTCTAACCACCTCCCCAAGCGGCGCGGTGGGAAGGAACTTGAGCAGTGCATCCTCTCCACCGGTGACCCTCTCCCCACTCGTCTTCTGAATCTTCGAGGGAAGATTTGTCGACAATCAGATTGCTCGTCGGGCCGAGCGATGGTTGGACGAGTATCATCTGCGGTTGGAGGAGCTCAGCCGCAGAATTACCAACCCTCACGGGGCGGAATACGACCACCGCCCTCCACTATCTTGCCGCATTATGGAGGAACCGTCCCATCCCAGTTTCGTCTACCTTAGTTGGACCCATATGACGGCACCACAGACCCTCTGGATCACCTGAAAAGTTACAAAGTCCTCATGCCGGTCCAGGGGGCAATGATGCCCAAGCCACTTGATCCCAGAGACTCCGAGAAGAGAGGAGAGCCGGGTGAAAGTCTGCTGACTTTCTCGCTAAGGGAGGATCCAACAAGGACAATCCGGATCGGTGCGCTTCTTCCTGCAGAGGCGAAGGACTGGCTACTTGCATTTTTGCAGTCCAATATGGATGTCTTCACCTGGTCAGCCTCGGATATGCTGGAAGTACCGTCTGAGGTCATTACCCACAAACTTAGCATCGACCCAAGGAGTCGATCGGTTCGGCAAAAGAAGAGGAGTTTCGCTCCCGAGAGGCAAAGGGCAATGGACGAAGAAGTTCGTAAGCTGGTTGCAGCTAGCCACATACGTGAGGCACATTACCTAGTTTGGCTAGCTAATGTGGTCATAGTTTGTAAGGCCAATGGGAGCTGAGGATGTGTGTTGACTTCACCAACCTCAATAAGACGTGCCCCAAGGACAGCTTTCACTACCTAGGATCGATCAGTTGGTGGATGCCACGTTGGGCCATGAAACCCTTAGCTTCATGGATGCCTTCTCAGGGTATAACCAGATAAGGATGGGCCCGATAGATGAGGAGGCCACTTCTTTCGTGACTAAGAAGGGCATCTATTGCTACAAGGTCATACCCTTCGGGTTGAAGAATGTAGGAGACATATATCTAAGGTTGATGAATAGGATCTTTGAAGATCAAATCGGGTGCAATATGGAGGTGTACGTGGATGACATGTTAACAAAAAGCGTCCATACCGACAACCATGTTGCTAACTTGTCAAAACCTTTGACAACCTCCGTCAATATCAGATAAAGCTGAACCCACGAAAGTGTGCCTTCGGGGTCACTGCGGGCAAATTCCTGGGCTTTATGGCGACACAGAGGGGAATTGAAGTCAACCCCGAGAAGATCAAGGCCATCATTGACATGAGACCACCCAATAACAAGAAGGAAGTGCAACGGCTCACAGGAAGGATAGCAGCCTTGAGCCATTTTCTAGCGAGGTTACAGAGAGGTGTCTATCCTTTTTCAAAGCCTTGCGCAAAGTTGATGGCTTCGACTGGACGGCAGAATGTCAAGAAGCTTTGAAGGATTGAAAAAGTTCTTGTCCACCCCTCCTTTGCTATCTAAGCCAAGAGGAGGAGAAGAACTCTTCCTTTACCTCGCTGCATCCCCGAGGCGGTGAGTTCTGTGCTCGACCGTCTTGATGTTGACAAGACGCAGAAACCAGTATATTACACAAGCAAAGTGCTTCACGACACAGAGGTCAGGTATTCTAACATCGAAAAGATTATTTTCGCACTAATCATCTCTGCTCAGCGTCTCAGGCCCTACTTCCAAGTGCACCCGATTATGGTGGTCACTGATCAACCACTTAGGGCAATTCTCTCTCGTCCTGACACCTTTGGCCAATTGGCGAGTGGGCACTCAAGCTGGGAGAATTCGACCTATCATTTCGATCCATGTCGGCCATGAAGTCCCAGATCTTGGTGGATTTTCTGGTCGAATGCACTTGGGCAGAGGAGCAGCCGAAAGAATCCCATGCAAACCCCTTGGACATTGCTATCAGGGAAGAGGGGAAGATTGGATCCTCCACATAGATGGAGCTTCAAATTCTCATGGAAGTGGGGCAAGCCTCATCCTTGCAAGCCCGGATGGCATTGTGCCGAGTATGCCCTTCGTTTCCTTTTTTCGGCCACAAACAATCAAGTTGAGTATGAAGCTTTGCTGTCAGGGATGAGGCTGGCACGAGAGCTTGGAGTAAAACATCTTAGAGTATTCACCGACTCCCAATTGGTTTCTGGTCAGATCAAGGGAGAGTATGAAGCTCGGGATCCTATTATGTCTCGTTACTTGAGTATGGTGCAGTCACAAGCCTCTCCCTTTACTCATTTTAACGTCAGCTACATTCCTCGAAGGGAGAATGCTAGAGCTGATGCTTTGTCCTGGTTAGCCACTTCGGCCGATGGGACCTTGGGAAGAACCTATGTTGAGCATCTGGATGCTCCAAGCATTGACGTGGTGGAAGAATCCTTGCCAGTCGATCAAGATCCTTTCTGGATGGATGTTATGTCCAGTACTTCGCCAATGGCACCTCCCGGTCGACCCCGCTAAAGCTGCTATTCAAATGGCGAGCATCCAAGTTCTTGGTGCTTGACGGATAATTGTATCGAAGATCCTTTTCTCACCCTCTCCTCAAGTGCGTTGGTCCTACGGACGCTGACTACATCCTCCGTGAGATCCACGAAGGTTTTGTGGAAACCATTTGGGGGCAGAGCATTATCACACAAGGCCTTACACCAAGGCATTTACTGGCCTACCATGCGAGGAGATGTGGACGAGATGGTTCGAAAGTGTGATAGCTGCCAGCGGCACGCTAACATTCAACGGCTGCCAACCTCTCAATTGAGCCTCCTGTCGGCTCCATGGCCCTTTGCCCAGTGGGGGATGGGCATTTTAGGACCATTCCCTCCAGCCTCTGGTCAGCGAAAGTTTCTGCTCATTGTCATTGACCATTTCACCAAGTGGGTAGAGGCCGAAGCACTCACCAAAATCACCAAAGCCAAGGTGAGGACTTTCTTTTGGAAGTCTGTTATTTGTCAGTTTGAGCTACCCCATGCCCTTGTTACCGATAACGGTCGACAGTTCGACAATGCTCCTTCAGAGAGTTTTGTATCGAACTGTGTATATGCCAAAGGTTCACCTCTGTTGGTCATCCGTAATCAAATAGAGCGGCCGAGGTGACAAATCGGACCATCCTTTAAGGGCTTAGGACATACCTGGATAATTTTAAAGGAAGATGGGTGGAGGAGCTCCCGAACGTGCTGTGGGCGTATCACATGACATCACAAACCCCCACAGAAGAAACTCCCTTCATCCTTGTGTTCGGATCGGAGGCTGTCATTCTAGTAGAGATTGGCATTCTTAGCCCTCAGGTATGATCGTACGATGAGGGGGATAATCCAGCCAGCTGCAAGCCAACCTTGACCTTGTTGAGGAGGCCCAATCAAGCACGACTCAAAATGGCTGCCTACAGCCAAAGAATTGCAAAGTACTACAACATCTGAGTTCGCCCCAGAACATTCCTCCCCGAAGACCTGGTACTGAGACGAGCTGAGGTCTCCAAACCCATGGAAGGAGAAAAGCTGTCACCCAATTGGGAAGGACCTTATCGGATCATGAACGCCCTTCATCGTGAAGCATACCGGATCGAAGGGCTGGACGGGAAGTCACTCCTCGCACTTGAAATGCAGACAATCTCCATCGGTATTATCAATAATGTAGACTGACATCATAGACTTGAACATTCATATCTATTAAAATAACATTTACCTCTTTACACTAACAAGTGTCTTCAAGCAATCTTGCTTTTTTAACTCAAGCCCGACTCCACGTCGGCACTCAAGCTCGACTTCGTATCAGCACACAAGCCCGACTCCATATCGGCACTCAAGTCCGAACCCGTGTTGGCACTCAAGCCTGACTCCGCATCGGCACTCAAGCCCGACTTTGCATCGATACTCGAGCTCGACCCTGCGTCGGCACTCAAGCCCGGCTGTTTGACACTCAATTGGATCAGCGCTCAACATTCTAGTCGGTCTCCAAATTCAAGTTCCAAGTCGACTTTGGTCTCAACTTCTTCTGTTTCAACTTTGGCCTTGATGTCTGCTCCAAATCTCGGCTTCGGTCTCGACTTCGATTGTCTCGGCTACAGCCTAGGTCTACTCTGGCCACTACTCAAGCCTCAACTTTGGTTTCAACTCCTAACCTAGGCCTACGCTCTTGGTCTCAGCCTATGCTCTGGGATGAGCTTGTCTTAGCTACTACGGAAGCAAATAGTGAAACACAACAAATCTTAACTTTAAAAGTGAATACTTAATTAACAAGTTTACAAAATTGCAGACTCTAGTCGGACTTCGGTACAAGAAAAATTAAAAAGTGAAAAGAGAAATATTCATGGCCTGGTCGATGTTGGTTCATTGTTAGAGGAAGGGTGTGCTGCTGGTATTTCCTTTGTGGCTTCATCTGGCTCTAGGTCGTCGAGCCCTTCAAGGCTGTAGACTCTTCCCACTTTGACTTTACAATCCTGGAAGCTCAGGTTCTAAGCAAAGGCAGTGGCCTCGGTCAGCTCCTCGCCAAAGCCAGTGGACTGCCGAAAGGTCTCTACGGCCTCGGCAGCCTTCTTTTCCGCCACAACGGCCTTCTCTTCGACAGCCATCATAGCCGCCCTCAACTCAGCAACTTGAGCGTCGAAGCGGTAGGAGATCTCCTCAGTGTTTTCCGCCCTCTCCTTGGCCACTTTAATTTTAATGTTGGCAGAGTACAGTTGGTTCCTACATGAAAATAGCTCCAACTCCGCCTTCTTTTGTCTTTCTTCGGTTGCCCGGGTGTTATTGAGCTCAAGGGCCACCTGGTGTTGGGCCTCCTCGAGCGCCTCTTCTGCCCTTTCGCCCGGGCCTGACTCTCTGCTTGGGCTGCCTCCAAGGCTTTCTCAGTCCTGGCCTGCTCCTTGGCCCTCTTAGCTCGGGCCGCTTCCAGTGCCTTCTTGGCCTCCTCTGCCCTGGCCTGAGCTCGGCCAACTTCTTCATGCGAATGGCCGAGAGCGGCCTCAGCCTGGGACAGGACACTCTTGACAGCAGCCAATGAGTTCACCGCCTGCATAAACAAATCACAAGGAAAACTCAGTTAAGAGACGTGATAGAGGGGAAAACACTTACCCAAAGATGAGCCACGAAGGCTTCACGGAAGAAGACGGAGGCCCTTTGGTTCTGAAGGCCCCTCTGAAGCTTAGGCATGCAAACCTGAGCCATTGTCCTCTCAGCCCAACGGCTATGGTGCTCAAGGATAGATCGGAAGGAAGTGACCTCAGCTTTGACTTCCTCCGCAGTCCTGGCAGGCGTCAGAGCTGCTGGGGCCGGGTCAGGGGCCGACGGCGCCTCTTCTGACAACATCGTCTCCCTCGAAGGCTCCTCGACCATCAGCTCTATCGTCGGAGGGACAGCTCTGGGGCTGACCCTGCAATCGATTCGGTCGACCCCGCATCAGGCACGACCGACTGTGGCGACGATGAAACTTCAGCCCTTGGCCCCTCTGGGGGCGTGTCGGTAGTAAGATCGATGGGTGCCTCCTAGTCCACCCGAGGCCTGTGCACCAGGGAGTTGGGGACCGGGATGGAGTTGGTGACGGGAACCGTGGCCTCTTCCTCGACACTTTGGCCTCTTCGACCCTTTCTCTGGCCCTTTCAGCCTCGGCCTCTTTCTTCTGGGCCTCCCTAGTTTGGCCTTTTTCTCGACAGGGGCCCCGTCTGCCTGGGCCACTCTCTTCCTGGCCGCCGCCTTTCTTATGGCCTGGACCGGCGGTAGCATATATGCACAAGTCAGAAAAGAGTTAGAAAAAAAAAGAAGAAGAAGGAAAAAGGAGGATAAGAAAAGCCGGCTGAAAGGAAGTCTGACTACTCACCGCTACTTGGGATGAGGCCCGCTAGCCGAAGGTTCTCCTCGGCCAAGAGTTGGTTGCATCGGGGAACATCGACAGTTATCAGCTGCCTGAACGCCTCTTGGTCCCTTGGGAGTATCGATGGATCCTTATTCGGCTCGGTATTTGGTGTCCCCCAAACTGTTCTCACCCCCTCAACATGAGCAAAGAAAAACCTATTTTTCCATCCCTTAATGGTTGTAGGAAGGTATAGTCTAAGGGTTCTGATCGATCTGGGGGCAAAGGACCACCACCCCGATTGTTTATGAAGGGTATAGAAGCATCGGAAGAGGGAAATCCTAGCTTTTATCCCATGGAGGTGACATAGCACCAGGAAACCGATGATAGTCCGAATGGAATTCAGAACTAACTGCGCCGGTGCCAATGAATATCTATCCAAAAGATTAAGGATAAAAGGGTGAAGGGGTAGACGAAGGCCGGCCTTGAAGAAAGTTTCGTATAGAGCAACTCTACCGGGACAGGTGGAAGTCACCCTATCTTCAGGAGCGGGGCGGAATAAGCAGATGCTGGCGGGGAGGTTGTACTTGGCCCTAAGGTTGGCTATCTCTTGGGCGGTCATGGTGGAGGCAGTCCACTCGGGGGACTCCCTCACGGCGGAGGATGGGCCTGCGATGGTCGGACGGTGCCCAACAAGGGCCCAGCTGGCAGCAGGGCGACTCCCGGCAGGAGACCGTCCGATGGTTCGCCGTTGCTCTAGCGGAACCCTATTGACGGAAGAAGAGGATCAGCTCAGTGCTGGAGATGAGGAAGGTTGCGAAGGGTATGGGGAATAGCCTCCAGAATCGGAAATGGAGCAAGAAAGGGAAGAATCCATGAAGGCAAGCAAGGTGAACTGACCCGGAAGAAAGGTCAGAAAGCTGAAAGCTAGGCTTGGAAAGAAGAAGCAGAAGCAAAAGAAGATGAACAGGCGCTCAGACGAGGGTCAGATTGAGAGGAAGGGGCAAACGCAATAGAAGCGAAAGACCGAGGTTAGGGACAAGCCCCCTTTTTATAGCCTCGTTGTTTCAAATCATCCCGCCTGCTACAATTTGGCCACGTGCTCGCCCACCACTGGAGATTGTTTCGGCAACCACCTGATGCGCAGAATGTGAGGGGCACCACCAATGATGGGACAGTGGTGACCTTATCGCAATGATGATACCTACCTTTTGCAGCTCCGTACTCGTAGAGAATCCCCTTGATCTCAATGGTCAAAACGGACGAAGCGGTGGCGTTGCAGCACCCGATGCTTCATCAAAGAAGCGTGGCCTTCGGGGACACATGCCCTCTCAACAGCCGTTAGCGTACGAAAATAAGCCACCAGGTGATATATAACGCCCCTTTCGCTAGTGATTGTACGCCCACCTATCTCAGGGGCGGGGGGCATCTGATGTCGCTGATCACGCTCCTAGGCAGTGGATTAACAGTCTGCACGGTTCTTGAAGCCGAGTAATAATTTGGTAGCTGGCTCAGCCTCGGACTTCATCTCAGCTTCAACCTCGGCCTCGGGCCTCGCTTCGGCCTCGGGCCTCGCTTCGGCCTCGGCCTCGGCTTCGAACCTTGGCCTCGGGCCTCGCCTCGGGCCTCGCCTCGGCTTTGAGCCTCACCCCGGCCTCGGCCTCGGCCTCGTCCTCGGCCTCGGCCTCGTCCCTGGCCTCGAGCCTCGCTTCGGCCTCGGCCACAGCTTCGAGCCTCACCCCGGCCTCGGCATGTTCTCGGCCTCTAGTTTTGGCCGCGGAACCAACCTTGAACATGGTTCCCATTGACCTAACAAGTGCCTAGGACTGCCACGTGGCCCACTAACCCACTCTTTGCTAAGACTACGGGCGATTACCGTTATTTACAGCGCACGTCCAGCAGTAATGTGCCCACCCACTATCAGTGGCGTCGTTTCTGACGGACAACATGATTCAACGGTCATCCACTAGAGGTAAGAGGGACCTCCAAACAGGTATAAAAGACCCTCTGCTCTCAACAAGGGGAGGATCTGATCGATAACGAAATCAATATTTTCTACTCTTTGTTCACCAGACCACTAACTATACCATCGGAGGGTCCCTGCCGGAACCAACGGTCCGAAACTTTTTGTAGATTTTCGGCAAAAGAGACGGCCCTGCCAACCCCTTGAGGACCCCTAAAGCTCTTCTTCTCTGGCATTCTCTGGAAGTGATTTGGCAGCAACAAATATAATTAAAATTTTGAGTAAATATACCATTTTCAACGATGTTGAATGTTCCAAAATAATGATTAAATAAGAAAATTATGAATAATTTAATAAATATATGTCATGCTGACAAATTTTAAGAAAATTATATATAAAATATAATTCTAGGACCATAATATTACAAAGTTTTTTTGATATTTTATTTTATTTTTTATGTTTTATTCTTGCAAAAACTCAATCTAATGGGAATTAAGAATCTATTTTGGTTATTTATTATATATTTATTATTATATTTTTTTAGAAAATTGGTATCAGGATGGAAATAGTAAATCAATTGATTTTAGAAGAACATTTTAAAATTGATCCTAGTTGAAAAGTTTTGATATAAAAACTTTATTAGTAAAGCTCTTAAAATTCTTCCCCATTTTAGATTCAACAAGAGTGCGCTAAATTGGGAGCCTTAATTAAGAAGGATCATCGAAGTTGATGTTTATCTATCTACTAATAATATGGTGAAATGGATGGGATCTAAAGGTTAGGTCCATCCCATCGAAAAGTTGAATTACATACCAATTTTCTACACTCTATGACTCTATCACATTGCTTCACACCTAAGGATACAATGCATAGGCTAAATTTCATTATTTTGGTACGCAAATGAGCTAATCAAAGAACAAAAAAAAAAAAAGGAAAAAAACTTTTTTATCCATAAAACCTTTGCCTGGGCATATATCTTAATGACTAACAACAAAATTAATGTAGAAGCATATATCTGCATCTCGTATGATTTTAATTTTTTTATGACTATTTTTATTAATTAAATATTTTGAAAAATCTATAAGTTCCTTTAATTAGAAGAGAAATACCACTTAAACAGTGCAAGATTAATGGTTCTGTCTAATATAAATAGAGGCTTTAAAGTTTTTTTTATTATGTATTAATAACAGAAAAAGACCTAGACCGTACTCTCTCTCTCTCTCTCTCTCTCTCTCTCTCTCTCTCTCTCTCTATTTTCTATTTTTTAAAAGTTTTGAGTTGAATGGATTAAAGGGAATTATTTATTATCCCAATCAGATTGTGGGACATAGACGTACCTACTTCCTATGGTTTCATTCTCTAATCTTTTTCTACATCACATGCATCCCTCATGTAGGACTCTAATTTATATAAATATAACTTCTAGATGCATATTCCCCCGTGGACATGCATGTGGGTGAGCACAAAATATCTAGCTATATTATTACTTCCATCTTAACTAATTTACCAATTCAATTCATTATTTTTATTCAGAGTAGGAAGCAAGAAAAGTGCACGCCGAAGAACTGGGAATATAATAATCCAACTTGTGAAGAAATTACTTAATAAAGTTGGTGATTATCACAGCCCTGCTAGCAATTTTGCGCATTCATCACATGCGCCAACAACCTAATCAAGTTACAAGGCACCTCATGATCTCTAATCTAGCAATTAGCTGGAGATGAAACCAAAAATGTTTTCTTTTAATAATACTTTTCCTCCCCTAATAATTTCTCCTCATAAGATACCATGCCATCATATAGTATTTTTGTTGCATCCTTTTTTTCTACCTTGCTTTAATCAAATGTCATTAGATCATAAAAAAATTAAGCGTAAATTAACAACTGGCCTTTTGTGAACAGAGCTATAAGTTTTAGTCCATGGACAAGTCTTTGTGCATCAGTCTCAGATGTACAAAACATGCATTGGTTATGCGTCCATGCGAATACATATGCGGAACGCGCCACGGCTCAATGGGCCGTAGCACGCATGTTCATACAGGCATGCATCGAAGGCCGGTTGTAACCCCCGGTAATTTATTATTGGGAAGGTAACTCCTAGTATTTATTTTGGGGACACCTGGCATCTTGACTTCCTTCGTCCCGATGCAATGTCTGGTTTCTTGGGTCTTCACGTGTCGGATGGGTTCCCATTTTCTATTGATCCGAGGCGTCGCGTGGGAGAATAAAAGGAGTTGGAGGATGACTCCCTCCTTCACCCTGGCGCACACCTCCTCCAGGTAATCCCGTGCCCATCCTCTTAATGCCAGAGAGAGAGAGAGAGGGAGAGAGAGCCAGAGAGAGAGAGGGCCTGAGAGTTGGCCGGTGACCTCCACCAGCGCCGGACGTGCGTCCGGTGGAGGTCCGGCCGGCCTTGGTGGCCGGCCGTGCCGCCGGCACCGAGTGCACAACGCGGAGAGAAAGAAAGAAAGAGAGGGAGAGAGAGAAAATTAAGGAGAGAGAGAGGGGAGGCCGGCCGCCGCCGCGGCCGGCTCTGGTCCGACCAACGGCGGCCGGACCGGCCCCAAATTAGCCGGAGTCGACGCCGGCGCGGTGAATTTCACACGGGAGCAGGAAGAGAGAAAGAGAGAGAGGAGAGAAATTGAGAGAGAGAGAGAGGGGGGAAGGAGGCCGGCCGCAGCGGCAGCCGGCTCCGGCCCAGCCTCCGGTGGCCGGGCCGGACGAGATTAGGCCGGCGGCGGCCCTGGCTGCCGGCCGAATGGTGTCCCCTGTTTCGGGCGAAACAGGGGAGCAGGGGAAGGGAAGTTTAGCCATGGGCCGGCTGGGCCGGCCTGATCTGGGCTTATTGGGCCGTGCAATGAGCAGTTTTGGGGCTGGTTTTTGGGCCCCGTAACGGGTCGAGATTAGTAAGAAAATTATATGGCTAGAATCTGGGTTAATTCTAGTTTCTTGTGGTATTTTTACTTCCCCAATTGGGTATGTATAGTGGGAGATTTTCGAGCCCAAAGTTGGGCCCGTGAACTAGTCTGGGTAGGGTCTTAAGGGTCATTTTTTTAAATTAGATTTCAGTGAATTAATTATGTACATTGATCCTGTAGGTGCCCAGACATCTGATTAGTTGGTGCATCATTTGGATTTTGCGTAGGAGGTTAGTAAGACTATTATGCAAATTTAATTATTATTTAATTAATAAATTGAGTATACAGTTTGCATGCATTTTTATAAATGAGAAGAAAATAGAAATTATCTGAATTGTCTATGTAGCATGGAACTGTGGATTACAAATGAACAATTATATGATTATAGTGATTGGTAATATTGTAAGAAATGATTTATTGATGTTCATGCCAGAAATGTGATTGCCTGTACGACATGTTTATATTGAGGTGACTATATGTATTTTCTAGTACTGTGCAAACCACTGTGAGGTAATGTGAGATACAGATGCATGATGTAATTGTGATGAAAATATTAAATAGATTTATATGGGTCGCCGCGGTTCTCCTTTACTATGGCCCCACACATTGTAGTTGTGTTCTGTTATGATACGATATGTTTATATTGAGGTGACTATATGCATTCCCTAGTACTATGCAAACCACTGTGAGGTAATGTGAGATACAGATGCATGATGTAATTGTGATGAAAATGTTAAATAGATTTATATGGGTCATCGCGGTTCTCCTTTACTATGGCCCCACACATTGTAGTTATGTTCTGTTATGATATGGCCACACACACTGGAGATGTATTATGTTATGATATGGCCCCACATATTGTAGACGTGTTCTGTTGATTTTATATGGCCACACACACCATAGAGTGTGTTCTGTTATGGTATGGCCTCACATGTCTTACAATATGTTCTGTTGATTTTCATATGGCCACATACATCGTAGAGTGTGTTCTGTTATGGTATGGCCTCACACATCGTACAATGTGTTCTGTTGATTTTATATGACCACACATCTGGAGGATGTGCTCTGATTGAGGTATTACAGGGCCGTGGGACACATAGGAAATCTATATTACATAAACAGTGGGTTTGCTAGAATGCATATTCTGATGCTTATCGGATGTTCAATTTATGTTAAGTTGACAAAATGCATATTTTGATAGCATGTTAAATATAATTCAAATATGATATGATTGTATAATAGGCTTACTTATTGAGTGTAAACTCATTAAACCTTCACAATGTTTTTCAGAGCCTCAGGGTTGATGATGGATATTCGGAGTTGATGGAGCTTCTAATAAATAAAATAAGAACCATTGCATTGGTATAATCCTATTATGTTGTGTGTAGGGCTTGTTGTAGCCCAACTTTATTAGCATGACTTGGTTGTAGGGTTTGAAACCCAAAACTTATAACTATCATTTGTATTATGGTTGGTTTTCATATTTATTGCCCCATTTGAATCGTATATCAAGATTTTTAAGACGCCTTGCATGCCCGGCACGCGGCGGGTTGTCACCCTAGCCCAATATATGGGTCTGGGGCGACAGCTTTTATGGTATCAGAGCCTAGGTTATGACCTTAGGGACACATGCATGATGACACTCTAGGCAAAATACTAGGATGATATTGAGACAATTATGACTTTAAAGGAATTTCAGGAATTATGCTTTGGAAGCTTGAAATTTAAAGTTTATCAAGATATTAATTGAATTACAAATTTGATAGGAATTAAGAATGAACCATCGCAAGCCAATGATATTATGTGGGCTCCCTGGCTGGTAGCCTTGACCAGTGGGGAGGCCTAGGGGCTTCTATAGGTTTTAACTCCATCAAACTTGTTGGAAATGACTCGTAGCAGTTTCAGATCTTTAAATAATATGGGTAGATGAAACTTTAATTGGATATACAATAAAAGATATGAATATATGGAATATGATATAGTAGTTGAAATTGCAATTGATGACTAATATGACTAAGATAACATCATTATATCCATATTGCAATTGAGTTAGATATTTGGATTTTGAGTTATTAAATCTGAATTTGAACGTTGATGTATACAATGAATTTTTATTTGTAGAACTTACATAGTTGATATTGTAAGATTATAAGCTAATCTGCTGGTTATAGAGATGATTAATATTGATGATATTTTGGGAATGAAATAGTTAATTACATGTTTTTGATTAATCACAATTGAGTACTTTCTGAATTTGAGTCTGGATGGATAAGTATATATAGTGAATTTTACTAAGAGAACTTTTATTATGGATATTGCATGTTCAAAATTGATTGTTAATCTGCTAGATGTGGAGATGGTTGATACTGATGCTAATGAAATAGTTGACTGCATATTATATCATGATGGACCATTTAGGAAGAATATAAAATTTTAAATTCTGAGACAATTACTGTTTAAGTTTTTGAGAGCAGTAGACTCTATTAATCTTTAGAACTGATTTTGGCTATAAATGATCAAATATTTTGATGCTAGACAGTGAAAGATTTTAGCAGTAATAAGAATAAGATAAATTTCACTGATAAAGAATTTCATGAGGATTTTTATTTTTTAATAGATTTCTAAATCAAGATATCTATTCATTAATTTATCGTGCATACTTATTGTACCTTTCTTCATAGTTCCTAAGTAGATATCTTTCTCCAGGATGGATAAATTATCAATCAGCCGTAAGTGACATAAATCTTTTCTAGGAAAAAGGAGGGAGATGATTTTATTTTGACTATTGCTAATTATGGATTATGGTTAAGGGTATATCTATTATCACTTTCAAGTCATAGAGAGATTACTATAACTTCGAATTATGTCTTTCGGATGGAAGTGCATTTTCAATCTTTATTGACCTTATAAGTCTTGTATCCATCTGAGCTAGATTAGTGAAGTCACTTTGAGATATTCGAAGGGTTTAAATTAGTTGGTCATGATATGGCATTGCATAATCTATAGGTGATTTTGATAGTCATTGGTAACAAAATAATTGATTCAATGATTTGAATCATTTAAATTGCAATATTGAGGATATACTGACCTATTCAAGAGAAATTGATTGGTTGTGGTGGTAATTACTGATAAATTAATTATACCGGTGATTAATGATGGCAATATTATTCAAAGAAATTAAATTAGTTAATTATGATAATTATGAAAGATGCATAATGTTCATTGATGTTAGCTTGAAGTATTCAAGAGTGAAACCTAGTATGTTATGATAACTGAAATAAGTGTCGTAATGATTAATGGCACATTCAACTATTTATGAGTTGAGAGAGCATTGGAAGAAAACTATCTTATATTTAATTCAAAAGAACTTGGAACTTGTCTTATCGAGGAATTAACAGTAATTGATATAGGTTATTAACCTTAAGAATGGATGACATAATACATGTGATGGACTCTATGATATTTATGATGATTGTGTTGTGAGAAGTTAAGGTATTAAAAAAAAAAAGATGACAGGAAAGAAATACTTCTTAAGGAAATTAATTTTATTTGGTAGAAAGATTAAATTATTTTGAAAGTTGGATACGTCATTTGGGTACCTAGGAATGAAATAAAAGTTGCTAGTGAGTATCTATAATGGTACAAAATTTGTGGACATTTAATTTCGGGGATGAAATTTTTAGCGGGTTAAATGTTAATATTTGTTTTTGGTTTAATGGTAAACTGCGTAAATTGAGTCTGAACCCATTTGTCTCCCTCTCCTAATTCGATGATGTCTTCATAAAGCTTTGTGGATTAAGCTGAATTTCTGTCCAGCCTTCCACCATCAATAGATGGACAATCTGCATGAACCAATTAGATGATATACTGCGAGCCTGTGTGATGAATTTAGAAAGTGCTTGGTATAGCTTCTTACCTTTAGTGAAATTGCTTATTTTAATGATTACCAAGCCAACATTCAAATGGATTCATTTCAATTGTCTATGATATAAGGTGTAGATTCCCTTCATATTGAGATGAGGTGAGAGAGAGAGACAATTTTGGATACTGAGCTGGTTTAGCAATTATGAAAAAGTATCATTAATTAAAGCAGCTTCATGTAGCTCAGAGTTAATAGAAAAGTTATGTTGATGTCAAACAGAAAGATTTGAAATTTCAGGTTGAAGATCATTCGGAAGTTTACTAACCAATGATGTAATGAGGTTTGGGTTTAGAGGTGAACTGAGTCCACATCACATTGGGCCATTTGAGATTTTGATCAAGAGTGGCGGCTTATAGCTTAGCACTGCTTTCATTACTCTTTGGGGTGTTTAATGTGTTTCATATCTTTACGACCGAGAAGGAATATTCTAAGCTCCCGTTATGAACCAATTTAGATTAAGAAAGAATTGACTTATGAAGATCATCTTGTGTGCATCGTGGACTGCAAGGATCAAGTTCTAAGATGGTGTAGCATTCCTGATATCAAGGTTCAGTGGAGTAATCATTCTGAGATGGAGGCTATTTAGTAGCTTGAGGAGGAAATGAAAAACTTGGAAACTTTAGGAAGAAGTGAAAAAGAAGTATCCACAATTAATTGTAGGTAAATTCTCTATTCAAGATTGTTGATAGATCATATTTGAATTCTATAGTATATTTGATGTGTGTCAATTTCGAGGATGAAATTTTTATAAGGGGGGAGAATATAACCCCCGTAATTTATTATTGGGAAGGTAACTCCTAGTATTTATTTTGGAGACACCTGCATCTTGACTTCCTTCTGACGTTTAGGTCCCGATGCGACGTCTGGTTTCTTGGGTCTTCACGTGTCGGATGGGTTCCCATTTTCTATTGATCCGAGGCGTCGTGTGGGAGAATAAAAGGAGTTGGAGGATGACTCCTCCTTCACCCTGGCGCACACCAGGTAATCCCGTGCCCATCCTCTTAATGCCAAAGAGAGAGAGTTAGGGAGGAATCGAACGAGAGAGAGAGAAAGAGAGAGAGAGAGGGAGAGAGAGCCAGAGAGAGAGAGAGAGGCCTAAGAGTTGGCCGGTGACCTCCACCGGCGCTGGACGTGCATCCGGTGGAGGTCCGGCCGGCCTTGGTGGCTGGCCGTGCCGCCGGCACCGAGCGCACAACGCGGAGAGAAAGAAAGAAAGAGAGGGAGAGAGAGAAAATTAAGGAGAGAGAGAGAGGGAGGCCGGCCGCGGCGGCGGCCAACTCTGGTCCGGCCAACGGCGGCCGGACCGGCCCCAAATTAGCCGGAGTCGACGCCGGCGCGGTGAATTTCACACGAGAGCAGGAAGAGAGAAAGAGAGAGAGAGAGAGGGGGGAAGGAGGCCGGCCGCGGCGGCGGCCGGCTCCGGCCCAGCCTCCGGTGGCCGGGCTGGACAGGATTAGGCCGGTGGCGGCCCTGGCCGCCGGCCGGATGGTGTCCCTTGTTTCGGGCGAAACAGGAGAGCAGGGGAAGGAAGTTTAGCCATGGGCCGGCTGGGCCGGCCTGATCTGGGCTTATTGGGCCGTGCTGCGAGCAGTTTTGGGGCTGGTTTTTGGGCCCCGTAATGGGCCGAGACTAGTAAGAAAATTATATGGCTAGAATTGGATTAATTCTAGTTTCTTGGGGTATTTTTACTTCCCCAATTGGGTGTGTATAGTGGGAGATTTTTGAGCCCAAAGTTGGGCCCGTGAACTAGTCTGGGTAGGGTCTTAAGGGTCATTTTTTTTAATTAGATTTCAGTGAATTAATTATGTACATTGATCCTGTAGGTGCCCAGACATCTGATTAGTTGGTGCATCATTTGGATTTTGCGTAGGAGGTAAGTAAGACTATTATGCAAATTTAATAATTATTTAATGAATAAATTGAGTATATACAGTTTGCATGCATTTTTATAAATGAGAAGAAAATAGAAATTATCTGAATTGTCTATGTAGCATGGAACTGTGGATTACAAATGAACAATTATATGATTATAGTGATTGGTAATATTGTAAGAAATGATTTATTGATGTTCATGCCAGAAATGTGATTGCCTGTACGACATGTTTATTGAGGTGACTATATGCATTTTCTAGTATTGTGCAAACCACTGTGAGGTAATGTGAGATACAGATGCATAATGTAATTGTAATGAAAATGTTAAATAGATTTATATGGGTCGCCGCGGTTCTCCTTTACTATGGCCCCATACATTGTAGTTGTGTTCTGTTATGATACGATATTTTATATTGAGGTGACTATATGCATTCTCTAGTACTGTGTAAACCACTGTGAGGTAATGTGAGATACAGATGCATGATGTAATTGTGATGAAATTGTTAAATAGATTTATATGAGTCGTCGCGGTTCTCCTTTACTATGGCCCCACACATTGTAGTTGTGTTCTGTTATGATATGGCCATACACAGTGGAGATGTATTATGTTATGATATGGCCCCATATATTGTAGACATGTTCTGTTGATTTTATATGGCCACACACACCGTAGAGTGTGTTCTGTTATGGTATGGCCCCATGTCTTACAATGTGTTCTGTTGATTTTCATATGGCCACATACATCGTAGAGTGTGTTCTGTTATGGTATGGCCCCATACATCGTACAATGTGTTCTGTTGATTTTATATGACCACACATCTGAAGGATGTGCTCTGATTGAGGTATTGCAGGGCCGTGGACACATAGGAAATCTATAATTACATAAACAGTGGGTTTGCTAGAATGCATATTCTGATGCTTATCGGATGTTCAATTTATGTTAAGTTGACAAAATGCATATTTTGATAGCATGTTAAATATAATTCAAGTATGATATGATTGTATAATAGGCTTACTTATTGAGTGTAAACTCATTAAACCTTCACAATGTTTTTCAGAGCCTCAGGATTGATGATGGATATTCGGAGTTGATGGAGCTTCTAATAAATAAAATAAGAATCATTGCATTGGTATAATCCTATTATGTGTGTGTAGGGCTTGTTGTAGCCCAACTTTATTAGCATGACTTGGTTGTAGGGTTTAAAACCCAAAACTTATAACTATCATTTGTATTATGGTTGGTTTTCATATTTATTGCCCCATTTGAATCGTATATCAAGATTTTTAAGACACCTTGCATGCCCGCACGCGTGGGTTGTCACCCTAGCCAATATATGGGTCTGGGGCGTGACACCGGTGCACAAAATCTTTTCCTTTAGTCCATATTAACCTATATAGCCAAGCTGTTGAGCCACGGCATGTTTGCATGTGCGCGCTTCGGAGCCGATGCATAAAATCTTTTCCTTTGGTCCATATTAACCTATATAGCCAAGCTGCTTCATTTCAAAGGCTTCTGCATCACCTTCATCAACATTGAGTCCAGCCACGAGCGCATACTGAGGAATGAAGGGTCCAATGCTCTTCAGGGATCCAATCATAGTTTTCGATTCGAAGCCTTACATGATAAAAAAAGTTTTTGTGCATTATTTTCGATGCATAAAGATGCCTATCAGGCATGCGCATTGACTGCATACCTGTATGAACGCGCGTATGAAATGCAATGCAATCTAATAAACTATGATATACGTGCTCACATATGCATCTGTGCATCTTTATAGAAATTATGGACAAAGACTTTTCCTACCTCATAATCTCTCGTCTTCTGACCAAGAAGCCCACAGCAAGTCCTCGAACTGTGCCCCTCGACGCAAAAGAACTGTGCTGCGTCTCTTGAAGAGCTGCTATAGCCAAGCTCAACAGCTTATCCAATGCACCTGCAGTCACTTGCGTCATACGCAATGAACTTATGAGTTCTAGACGTGGCCGACAAATCGGGCATCCCTGCGCTGGCGTTCTGCACAACGAGCGATCCTTATTTCATGGGCTCCCTTCGCTTAAGAGAACACATGCCACAAAAGCTGCCTTCTTTGACTTGAAGGTTTCCATATTTTTCTTACATCTTTTATTCGTGTTTTTCTTAAAATATTTATACTTGTAGCATGGACTTATCTAAATAAAATTTTGAAAGTGATAATTTTGAAAGTATAATTTTATCAATGAAAAAAAATTAATAAATATTAAAATTTTTTATATTTTTACTATTAGAGTTAAATTAGAGAGTTTATATATAATATTAAAAGTAATTTTAAAATATAAATTATAAAGTAAATTTTAATATATTTAAAAAATTTATAAATTTATTAAATAAAATATTTATATTATATGATCAAAATAATAAAGGTAAAATGATTTCTATTTCAGAATTGACCATAGATACTGTGGGTGTTTGTTCTTTATTCGCTTCATAATCTTCACCTATTGAACTAAATATTTATTTAACTAATAATATATAAACTTTCTAACTTAAAGAGAAATAGATAATTTTAATATTTTAGTTTGATGAAAAGCATAATAATAATTATTTTACTCTCTATTATGGTTCGTAATTTACTAATTCTTTGTTGTCTAGCATCAGAATTTGCTTTTTAATATAAAAGGATGGGTATTTGACGGAGAATGAGCTGATTGAAGCATGATATAATGGAGCTATTGACATACGATAGATATGGTGCTGAAAAGAGAATATAAAGTTGGAAGAATGATTATGAAAAGTCTCTTCTAAATAATAATGAGCAGTAGAAGATTACTGATGGAAGACAATGCAACCGATCATGATTCTGAAGGTCAAATGGAATGAATGACTATGATAGGTTGCGCCAACAATAAATTAAAAAAAGTAAATCTCATTTTTTATTTGATTTCTCTAAAATTATTTTAAAATAATAAAAATAATAAATAAAAATTTGCTTGGTTAGGTTATACCTAGCCCATCAGGTTCAATAACTTAGGGCATGGATTATGTTAGACAAAAGACAAAGGTAAAGTTTAAAAGATTGAAAAATTTCTTCCAAACGGTTAGAATATGAAAAAAGAATAAGGTAATTTAACTGCAACAAAGCATTTGCTCACCCATAGAAAATAAATATATATTTTTTTAAAAAATAATATTAAAAATATTATATGGATCGACATGTAATCCAGCACGAGGGCTGATATGATCCGCATGCTAGGCATGGAGCCGATATGGCCCGCATGCTAGGCACAGCTTTGCCCAGCCTACTCTAGGGCAGGCCTGTGTGCCATGCTGGGTTGATCCTCGATACTAGCGGTCTATGTCAATATTTTCGGTATGAAAAGTTTTGCTGCATCGCTCGACATGTATGTGTTATGTCAAAAGCAAAAAAAATATTTTTATTTTTGATATGCATGCATGCATGCGCTGCACGCACTAATCACCAAGGGCGTTGGAAGAGTTATGGCCAGATGAAGAGAAACATGGGAGGGTTTCAAAGAGATTGGTTCGGTGGCCAGACCTCTAATGAACCAATTCCAAGACCAGTTCATCCGATTCACTATTGAACCGGATGCACGTGTTACAACCGCCTTTGCTAAGGATGAGTATGACCAAGTAGCTATTGCCAGCAGCGAAAGGGTAGAGTCAGCCTGTGATGCATACAAATCGACAAATATTGAGTTGGCTTTGCTTCTTTACGCTAGTTCCAAAAAATTGTCTCCACCAAACAAGATTTTCTTCAAAACCAAATCATAGAAGACCTCACATGGTTGTCACAGGTTAGCATACAAATCGACAAATATTGAGAAACGTAAACATATATAATATATATATATATAACTATTTTTGATTTCCTAATTCTGTAGTAGGGAAACAGCCAAGTCCTTGCACAAGCCTCTGGAACTGCCGTAGGGCCTCCTAATAGATAACACAAGAATCAGTCCAGGCGCTAGCTGATCGACTAGTCAGGTCAAGCAGGAATGCATTAAAGATTCCAAAGATTAAATAATTTTAATTGACTGGTAAACGTATCTTTTTACCTTTTCAGAGGCTGTCCCTTTCTGTAATCAATTACTAAGATATACTGAGATAAGATTAAAACAGGTGCCTAACAAAATATATGGTATAATGCTTTTTATATATATGTGATGCAGCCAGTGAGGTTTTGATGTGGACAATAATATATGGAGAAAGCTAGAACTTAGTTTTCAGCCTCCGAGTCTATGGACTGCAGTATATGTTTTAGGATTCGAAATGGCTGATTTCTCGCTAGAAAACAAAAAAACGAGGTCATGTTGGCTACCGGACCGTGGTGCCGGCCAACCAACTTAGACCAGAACTGAAAATGGTATCCATGTCAGCTAAGCTTCTTCTTCTTTTTTTTTTTTTTTTAATTGTTGGAGCACTGGCCGGAAACTTAAAGAAAGAAAATCTGACGGCAGATGTTTGTGCCATTCTTCTAAAGAAACGGATAAGGCACGGAAGTAGAAATATTCAGTAGTAACCACTCTGATCATAAACACAGAATAGATCTAGCAAGGCAGGAGCTAGGAAATACTTCACACTTCAGCCAAAGAAGTTGTTCAAATGGAGGAGAAGCCCCATGCAGTCATGATCCCTTTCCCCAGTCCAGGCCACATAAACCCCATGCTGAAGCTAGCCAAGCTTCTCCATTTCAAAGGCTTCTGCATCACCTTCATCAACACCGAGTTCAGCTACCAGTGCATGTTGAGATCTGCAGGACCGGATGATCTAAGAGGCTCCAAGGATTTCCGGTTTGAAACCATCCCTGATGGTCTCTCCTCATCTGACCGTGAAAGCCCAGAATATAGCCTGAGATTGTACCTCTCAGCAAAAAAGAACTGCGTTGCTCCCCTTAGAGAACTCCTATCAAAGCTCAATAATAACTCCATTTGCGGACCCCCCATCACTTGCATCATATTCAATTGGCTGATGAGCTTTTCTCTAGATGTTGCTGAAGAATTGGACGTCCCTGGGTTGGTGTTCTGCACTATGAGCGCTTGTGGTTTCATGGGCTCCCTTCACTTAGGTGATCTCATTCAGAGAGGATACATACCACTCAAAGGTACCCCCACTTCATCTTCAGCACTTCATTCCATGCCTTCTAACACCATGTTGTAATTAGCCCTCTTGTAATGTGCATGCAGATAAGAGTTGCTTAACAAATGGGTATCTTGATGCCATTATAGATTGGATTCCTGGAATGAAAGGTATACGTCTTGGAGATATTTCTAGTTTTGTTAGAACTCTCGATCCCGATGACATTTTTCTCAACTATGACAAGGAGGAGGCAAGCAATTCTCTTAGAGCCTGGGGTTTAATCCTTAATACCTTCGATCACCTGGAATGTGATGTCTTGCATGCAATGAAACGCATGTTCCCTCGGATGTACACATTAGGCCCTTTGCACGCACTCCTCAATCATTTAACAGAAACCCAGAGAGATCCGATGAGCTTAAGCCTTTGGAAAGAAGACTCTAGTTGTATGGAATGGTTGAATACCCAGAGAGATTCTTCAGTTATTTATGTGAATTTTGGAAGCCTCACGGTGATGACAGCCGAGCAGCTGGCAGAGTTTGCTTGGGACTCGCAGAGAGCAAGCATCCGTTCTTATGGATAATCAGACCAAATCTTGTTGCTGGTGGGCTCTCTGCATTGCCTGAGGAATTCATCGCAGAAACCAAGGGGCGGAGTTTCCTCACTAGCTGGTGCTCCCAAGAAGAAGTGCTCTCTCACTCTTCTGTTGGTGGCTTTCTGACACACAGCGGCTGGAATTCAACACTAGAGAGCGTTTGCAGTGGTGTGCCATTGATTTGCTGGCCGGGCTTTGCAGAACAGTATACAAACTGCAGATATGCCTGTGAGGAGTGGGGAATAGGCATGGAGATCCACCAAGAGGTGAAGAAAGAGCAAGTTAAATGCCTGATAAGGGAAATGATGGAAGGAGATAGAAGGCAAGAGATGAGGAAAAATGTAATGAAGTGGAAAGAGATGGCCAAGCAAGCAACTTCACAAGGTGGATCTTCTTATGAAAACATGGAGAGATTAGTTATGGACTTAAAATTCTGAGAAGGCTGGGCTTTGAATTTCATGATTCGCTTGGTAACTCAAACATAGGAGCAAAACATGGTATGTTCCATGATAATGCAGATAAGATTATGTATCCTTACATAAACAGCAAAGCAGAAAGCATGTTCTATGTAAAAGTGAATGTCATGCTCCAATAGACTATTCACAAATCTTTCATACTTAAATCACTGCTATGCAAGCATTATTGGTAAGGGCTAAGTACAATGGTGATGCATGTTTTTGGAGAAAATCTTAAAAATGCTCACATATTTTTGTAGTATTTTTCTCTGCAATGATGGAAACATGATTAGCTAGAAAATCAGCAGGCATAAACAGAACAAGTAGCAGAAAAATTAAACCAAGAGAGACAATTTTGCAGCCTGTGCCTTCTCTTCCAATCACCTGTAAATAGAATACCAACATTCTTTTGCCCCCTCCTTTCCTTTCAAATCTGGTTGTAAGATTATGAAAGGGAAAAACAATTAAATCTCGTTCACTAAAATTTTGGACTTCCAACTTCTTGGTAGAAACAACTAAAGACTGATTTATTACTTTTTACCAATAACTGCATGGATAAGAGATGTAGAATAGTCAAACTTGCACTGTAGAGAGATCTATTAACAGATTTCATCTTCCATCCTACATGACTACAACTTGAATTCTTAGATAATATTATTGAATCTAGATGAAAACAAAAAAGAAAAGAACAAGATTTACTTTGTTACATAGGTAGATATGTAACGTGCCTGGGTGGTGGGTGGGTATAACTTTCAGAATAGCATTAGAATAGCTAGACCTCCAGCTGACATTCTAATCATGTAGCTGGATCTGATCTCTATTTTTCGTTTACTAAAATATCAGCAACATATAGTAGCAAGCACGGCCCTGGGAACGGTTTTATACACAATTTATCAGTCGTAGGACGAATCTTTTGCGGGTTCATATCTTGTGATCACAAATGCTCATTCATGGATGAAATAAGATGGTTATGTATGATGCATAATGTATGTTATAGTCCTAAATCCAGTGTTAGCTCAGAGCTTGTTTATATGTATATCAGATATTGATATACATGCAGTATTATGTTGTTTCCCCTTGTTTATAATTACCATCTATGATCATTCTCTGATGCCATAGCATGCTACAACTTTGTTCCATGTATTTGTAGACTGCACCATAAAATCAATCTTAAAATGTTGAACACATGATCTCTTTCCAAGGGAAAATAAAAATAAACATGTTTGATGGAGCTCCCACTGCTATTCAGAAAAAAAAATAGAAGCCTGCCTCATCTCTTTTCCGCAAGAAAGATGGAAAACAAAGACCATGAGAAGTCTTCTTTAGAGACAGAGTGGTTAGCAGTGGAATTGTCATGATAGAACTTCGTGGTTCTCTTTTGCCACCTTTATTTGTGATCATGCCTTCAAATATTTTCACCACCATGGAAGACACCAACTCCCTTAGGAAAAAAAATCGAGCATTCTTCCTTAGTCGCAGCCTAATATGACATAAGATTTCAAGGTTTTCAGATTAAGAAAGTAAAGGAAAGGTTGGAAACATTTCAAGCTAGAAATTTTGTAAGTTGATTATAAAAATCTTGCCTAAAATTTAGGCCTGTACATTACCAAAGTAAGTTTGCAGAAGTGCCCTTGTCAAAGACAGCTCATCCGCAAGATTGTTGGGCTTTGCAACCAAACGAACAGTAGAACCATTCCTTGCTTTTTAATTGCAACCACTTTCTCTCTTTTTTTTTTGCCTGGGAAAATTATTTGCAACAATTCCTCACTTAAAATCATCTAATTGCTCTATAATGGCAACTTTAGGTTATCAGGCAGCCCAAATCATCTGAGTCACCTTATGCCACTAGAATAGCAGAATCAGATCCAAATATTGGATGGATGATGCATAAATGCCATCCAATCCCCTGACACTCATCACTCTGCCCATTCAAAATAGTTCCATTCTTGAATTCATGTTCAAATTGGGCTTGCTTTTCTCTTTGAGTTAAACAAGAGCTGATGAATGTCATCAAATAATTCTAGACAATCACATGACATTTCTTACGGCCTTATATGACAAGAACATTTGATGATTGGATTATCTTGACCCATGTCTTGAGCTTGCCACCAACTTCTTGCTTGTGATGAACAAAAATCCTTCTAGTTCATCATGAAGAGCATGAATTTCCATAATTTTGAACAATAATTATAAGCATTCGAAGTGTCAATTGGGCGTTTAGTAGATTTATTATAAGGAGGGCAGGCGGTTATTGCTCACAAGAAACAAAGATGCAATGATGTCAGCCCACTTCCAAGGTCTGGACCTGCTGAGAGTATTCATAGCAATGAAAAATCTTGACTACATCAGCCAGATTATCTTTTCCTTCTGAAGAAAATAAAATATCAGAGAGAGAGAGAGAGAGAGAAAGGGATCTGTCAGGACCGCCAAACAAATGGATGAGCCTTGAGAGTCATCAAATCTCCCATGTATGAGAGAAACTTGACATCATCCTATATGTCATGCAAACGTATTCATGGTAACCACTCTCTAAACAGAGACGCCAGAAGGGTGCTGTCATGTCCTGGCCAACCAAACGGAAGGCCAGGTGCCACCTTTTTTTTTTTTTCCCTTCGAAATAGTTTTCTCTGCAATATTTTTGACCGTGTTTGAATGATGCAGTAAATAAATACAAATCTAAGGACACAAAACACTGGGATTCAAACTCAGTTTTCAAATTTTTAAATAAATATAATTATTTCTTCTTTCTATCCCCTTCTGCCTTCCTCAATGCATGCCAGTTCCCCCTGTTTTTTCTATGATCGACTGAAATTATTGATCAAGCCATGTCTTTTAAATTTCGGCAGCATCGTGAAGAGCCAGAGAGAGAGAGAGATCCAGTCTCACCGAAATCCTCTGCAAACTCCAATCTCTCCTAATTGCCATGGATTTTTCACCTTACTGTCGCCATCTCTTTCCCTTCTTTGCATCGTCGGCAGCAGGTTGTTCTTCGCCATGCAGGGATTTCAACTGCCTAAATCCTAGAGACATTATGAGGTAAGTGCCACTCATATTTATCTAATACATTCTGTTCTTTCATCTACTTATCTATAGTTATTTTGAATTTAATGATATCCAAACCTAATCCCATAACCTATATTTGTGACCTTTATGATTCTAAGTTCTAATCTTCTTCATCAGTTAGTTCTTGTTTTGACATTAATTTTCTGTATGTTTTTACTTTCTGGTTAATTTCTGGATGAAGGCATGCAGTTAACTTTGAAGGCTAGAATAGCTGGCAAGAAGGGCAACCTTCCTTTTGGAGCTTAGCAATCATCAAAGTTCCCCTAGAACTAGAACTAAGGATTTCTAATCCTGTTAGGTTTAGACCTTGATGAATAGCAATGGGATTCCCCGTTCAACAAGAACTAGAACTAAGGATTTCTAATCCTGTTAGGTTTACTTCTTGAAAAGGAGGAAGATGGGGAGGAGAAAGAAAGGGCTGCCGCCCTATGATGAGAGAAGGAATTTTTGGGAGAAAAGAATCTGTTCTCTATTCCATCCAAACCCTAGAGACTAGAGTTTAAATACATCCACGAAGTGGGCCAGGCCCAGACTCAACAAAAAACTCCCATGGACTAAACCAATGAGATTAAACTAATCCCCAAGCCCGTGTACACCCGTGACTTGATTTAATCTCAACCCTTGGACTCAAACCCAGCCCAATACAAGTTAGCCCACCTGGGCCTTATAGCACCACACCAGGCCCAACAATCTCCACCTTGGTGCTTTCAAGGCCTCAGCACGTCCACTGTGTCCATCAGCTTTAACAACGAAATACACTTTTGAAAACTGTCCCGTGGAAGAACCTTAGTCAGTGCATCTGCTGGATTTTCTTTGGTGTATACCTTCACCAGCTCCACCTCACCATCTTCCACCAGCTCTCTGATCCTGTGGTATCTGAGGTCAATGTGCTTCGTCCTGGCATGATAGACTGCATTCTGCGCAAGCATCAGAGCACTCTGGCTGTCACTATGCACCTGGACAACCTTCTGATCAAGTCCCATCTCCAGCATCAAGCCCTTCAGCCAAAGCTTCCTTTGCTGCCTCTGTGATACCTATGTATTCTGCCTCCGTGGTAGATAAGGCTGTGATGGGCTGCAGACATGATCTCCACGATACTGGACCACCAAACAGGCTGAACACAAAGCCTGTTGTGGATCTCCTAGTGTCCACATCTCCACCAAAGTCTGCATCCACATACCCATATAACTGCCCACGAGCCTCCTTGGATAAGTTGGATCTCTCAGCACCTTCTTGCTGTCCATAGCAAATACCAACCCCAACTGTACCTACCAAGTACCTGAAGATTCCCTTCAGTGCTCGCCAGTGCTCCCTACCAGGCTGCGCCATGAACCTGCTCACCTGGCTCACTGCATGGGCTATGTCTGGCCTACAACATACCATGGCATACATAAGGCTCCCAACACCAGAAGCATATGGTACCTTCTCCATCTCCTGAGCCTCCACCTCAGTCTGTGGTGACATGGTCTTCGATAAGGAAAAATGTGCTGCCAAAGGTAGTGCTGTCGGTTTGGCATCCTTCATCCCATATCGCTCCAGAATCTTTTTAATGTAGCCACCCTGACTCAGATGCAGCACACCTTGGATCTATCTCTGATGATTTCCATCCCTAGGATCTTCCTGGCTGGCCCCAGATCCTTCATCTCAAACTCCCGAGACAAAGCTATCTTCAGTTCCTGTACAGCCTTCTTACTCTTGCATGCTATCAGCATGTCATCTACATACAAGAGTAAGTACATCCTAGACCCATCATCCAGAGATTTAACATACACACAAGAATCATACTCACACCTGGAAAGTCCAATGCTCCTAACATAAGTGTCAAATCTCTTGTACCACTGCCTCGGCGACTGCTTCAGCCCATACAGAGATTTCTTCAGCAAACAGACTTTCCCATCTGATCTTGGTTCTCTAAACCCTGGTGGCTGCTCCATGTAGATGCTCTCCTCCAAATGACCATGGAGGAATGCTGTCTTCACATCCATCTGCTCCAGCTCCAAGTCCTGAGCTGCTACAATACTCAATAATAGTCTGATGGAAGTGTGCCTGACAACTGGAGAAAATATCTCACCATAATCGATGCCTTCTTTCTGAGAGTATCCTTTGGCCACTAGTCTTGCCTTATACCTGATACCCTCTTGTTCTGAAGCTCCTTCCTTGCGCTGATAAACCCATTTACAACCAATGGGTTTCTTTCCTTGTGGCAGCTGGACCACCTGCCACGTATTATTGCTGTGAAGAGACTGCATTTCCTCTGCCATAGCATGGATCCACCTATCTCTATCCTGACTTTCCATAGCCTCCTCATAGGTGAAAGGGTCTCCATTCGCTGTCACCAGGGCATATGACAACGAATCCTCAAAGCCGTATCGAACTGGTGGTCGCACGTTCCTCCTGGGCCTTTGCTGTGCGATCCCAGTATCAGTCCCCTGTCCAGCTGCATCCTGCTGAACTCCTGGCTTCTACCCCCTCTGTCAGTCCTCTCCACCTGAATCTCAAATCCTCCTGGTCCACTAGCAAATGGCACAACTGTATAGGAGGTTGTCTGACTAGTGTTACCGTGTTCTACCTCCTGTAGTCCCTGCTGTGCATCCATGCCACTTCTGTTCTGGAGGATTGAGCTCTCATCAAAGGTTACATCTCTGCTGATGACAACCTTCTTCTCCAAGGGGTCCCATAGCCGATACCCCTTGACTCCTCGCGGGTAGCCTAGGAACACCATCTTCTTAGACCTGGCATCCAACTTACTCCGCTCCCCAGCTCCAACATGCACATATGCTGTGCATCCAAACACCCTTAGATGGTTTAGGCTTGTCTTCCTTCCAGACCATATCTCCTCTGGAATGTCTCCATCTAACCTGGTGTGCGGTGACCGATTGACCAAGTAGCTAGCTGCATCTACTGCGTCAACCCAGAACATCTTTGGAAGCCCTGCCTGCAGCCTTAAGCATCTTGCCTTTTCCAATAGTGTTCTGTTCATCCTCTCAGCCACCCCATTCTGTTGAGGAGTTCCCATCACCGAGAAGTGCCTTCTGATGCCCCACTCCTCACAAAAAATCTGGAACTCCCTGCTGGTGTATTCCCCGCCATTATCAGACCTCAGACACTTCACACTTTTACCCTGCTCCTTCTCCACCTCAGCCTTCCAGATTTTGAACTTGGTGAAGACCTCTGATTTCTCCTTCATAAAGTAGATCCACAGCTTCCTTGAGAAATCATCTATCAGGGTCATAAAGTATCTGGCCCCATTCCTTGCAGAAACTGGGGCTGGTCCCCAGACATCTGTGTGTACTAACTCCAGGGGTTCAGCACTCCTAGCTGTGCTGACTGAGAACTGTACTCTCCTCTGCTTTCCCATCTGACAAGGCTCACAGATCTCCATATCTCCGCTACTCAAGTCTGGAAGCAGACCTCTCTTGCTCAGTTCTTTCATCCCCTTGTCTCCCATGTGGCCCAGGCGGTAATGCCACATCCTGTACACATCCCGGGGATCTTGCTCCACAGCTGCCACCTCAGATTTCACAGTCATCACAGAGCCCTCCATCTTGTATAGATTATTTTCCAGCCTCCTCCCTCTCATCACCACCATGGCTCCATTGGAGATGTTCAGAACTCCACTCCTGGCACGACTGCTGAAGCTGTATCCAGTCCGCTCCAAGTACCCCAGTGATACCAGATTCTTCTTGAGTTCTGGAACATGCTTCACACTGGTAAGAGTGCGCACCATACCATCAAACATCCTCACCCTCACTGTGCCAATACCTGCCACCTTGCAAGGGTGATTATCTCCAAGAGTCACATTCCCCTCCTCAACCTCTGTGTAAGTACTGAACCACGACCGGTTGGGAGTGTAATGATGAGAACAGGCTGAATCCAAGGTCCACATCTCTTGCTGTGCCTGTGATCATCTGATACAACCAAGAGATCATCCTCCACCTCCTGATCTGCAACTGTACTCACAGACTCAGATCCTCCTTTTCTCCCTTCTGATTTTTCCACTTAGGACAATTCTTCTTAAAATGTCCTACCTCTCCACTTATAGCACTTCAGCTCTCTCTTGCCTTTCCTGGACTTTGATCGTCCTCCAGACTTACTTCTGTCCCTGCCCCTACCTCTGCCTGTCCTTTCCCCAACTGATAGACCCTCCTGGGGAACAGCTTCCTTGGTCATCTTCTCCCTCTGCTCATTCGTCCGAAGCACCGAGACAATATCTTCATAAATTAATGTCTCCTTCCCATAGAGCATGTTGTGACCAATGAGTCATAAGACGTGGGCATTGAACATAAAAGCAGAAGTGCTTTATCTTCTTCCTCCATCTTGACCCCGACATTCAGAAGTTCATTGCTCATCTGGTCGAATATTGGATGTGACCCAGCACATCTCCACCTTCTGACATCCGAAGGCTGTAGAGGCGCTTCTTCAACATCAACTTGTTGCACATATTCTTCCCCATATAGAGGGTGTGCAACTTCGTCCAGAGTCCTTCGGGGTCTTCTCCTCCAGCACTGAATAGAGGACTGAATCCGCCAGACAGCCCCTGATCATTGAACATGTCTTCTTCTCCAATAAATCCACTGCTTGTCTGTCATCCCATCTGGCCTTTCCTCCAAAGCCAAATCTAAACCCTGCTGCACAAGGAGGTCCTCTACCCGGACTTTCCACATGGAGAAACATCAGGGCCAATTTCAAAAATAGCACAAAAATAAATTTTATAAAATAGATACCTTGAGAGATTCTGTTGAAATTATTTCAACTCCTTGAAGGCCTTTACTCCTTGAACCAGGCTATTTGTTAGGGTTTATTGATGAATAGCAATATTAACATAGAACTAAGGATTTCTAATATTTATTACTTATGACATTCCATTAGAGACTAGAGTTTAAATTACGAAGTTTTGGACTATGAGATTAAACTAATTGTACATGACTTGATTTAATAACCCTTGGACTCATATTATATATAATAAACATATTAGAAATTTTTTAATTAATATATATTTTTTAATATATTTTTATTAAAAAAAATACATTTTAATAATATATAAATTAATTATTAATTATCAAATATATATTATAAATAAATATTCTAAAATATTGTTATAACAAAATTAATATTTTAATATATTGGGTAATTAATATTTAATATTATTGAATGAATATATAATAATATATTATTTTTTAATCAATCTGGCTAACATTAATAAATGCAACCACTCTAAAGTTAAAATCCTCACATCAATTAGGCATCTTCAATAACAGACATAAGATCCAACATCATAGGCTCATAGCTCCATCATCCAATCATCAATCTAATTGAGTCAGAGACTAAATCCAACACATAGGCTTAGCATAATCAATTACCTCCAATTGAGTCAATTTCAAAACTCAAGCTCCATCGATAGGTCAAATGACATATCAATTAAGTTAATTCTAATACTCATGCTCTGTTAATGAGCCCAATCATCAGTGATTGAGTTAAATTTAGCATTCGAAATCAGCCATATGACTCAATTCCCAACTTTTCTCTATTAATTGTGTTCCATTCCTTTAGGTAGTGTTTGAAATAGGAAATAAAAGGGGATATCGATATCCCCTCTTATTTCCAAAAGCCATAACTATAAGGGATAGCTGAGAATAAGTTAACCAAAGGGATAATTCATGGTTAACCATGGGTTATCCCCTCAATTTCTTTCCTAGAAAATGCAGGAATAACTGGTTATCCCTCCAATAAGAGTAAGAAAAAGTTATCCTATGGATTTACCTTTTTGCATTTGATATGATCAATGGGATAGCCAAGAAATATCACTAGGGATAGTCAAGGGATAAACTCTATCCCGTACACTTATCCATGGATAATATTTTTTCTATCAAACACTACCTTAGGTTTGGCCCAGACACAGTTTATTGATCCAATCATCAACCCTGGTTACTCAGAACTTAACTCAACCACAAACCATACCCAATAGGGACTATGCCAAACTTCATAAGGGTTAATGGATTCATGTGTGGAGACTTTAATAATTAAGCATTCAAAGGTTTTCACCAGATTTTTCTTTAAATTTTTCCTTGGAGATAACATTAAATACTTGCTAGGTCTCAATATTTGCACTTGGCTGAATTTGGTTCAATCTATATTAAAAACAAGAAGAGGGTGTGACATTCATTTGTAACTTCAAATGCTAGTACTTGTGTTTTTGCAAATGGTTATTAAATGGAGTCACTGATGTGCATTATCAACAGAAATAATTTAAAATGCAGAATTAAACACAGTATGCATGTCGAAGAAGCCATATTTATAGACAACTGCATCCATGCACCTAAGAAAGTTTGTACATCGAAGCGCTTGCCAAGTTTGACTTCCTCAAATTAAATAAGATTAACCATGTCTTTAACATGTATGACATCTACTTCCCCAAAGCTTGTGAAATCCACCACATCTTCTTTTCGGGAAGAAAGTTTGTCAAAGAACAGCCAGTGCAAGACGAAGTAACTTCATTCAGTATCTTAACCTTCAACGTAAACACAATGAACTTCCCCTGTTCCCCAGCCGGTTATCAGTTGGTGTAGAATTGAGCAGGTTTCAGGGGCTCGTTCCGGGCTGTTTGCTAGGCCAAACTGGGACGGCACGGAAAAGCACTTGAGTTAGTCTTTGCGTGCTTTCAGCCACCATACTCTCCCTATATCAGCTACAATATCACCCCAATCCCAAAATAACATTAGGATGTGAAGCTCGCTCAGCATCAATAATTTCAGTCAGTAGTAGAGAAACATGCTTTAAAATCCTCTATTCCATGAACTTGGAGAAAATCACCTTTTTCTTTTTTTTCTGGAAGGTAAGGCTTAGAATATCTATCTATCAACTCTTCATTGACTACTTTTCCTAACCAACAGACTAGGTTGGGGGAATTATTGTTGTTGAGATGATAAGCAGCTCATAATAGCATGAAGAACAAAGAGACACGCATGTTTTAAAAGCATTTTGATAGTGTTGAACGAAAACAAATACAGATCCAATGTTTTTTAGCAAGGAAAGAAGATACCCATGTTGAAAGACCATTTTCTTGAAATAATCATCTGATCTAGAAATTGAATTATATAGATGCAGTGACAGACCAGACATTCTTGCCTTTGCCTGTTCAGATGCATCAATGTCCATAGGTCAGTGGTATCAAGCATCATCAATAAAATGGATACTACTCCATAAACAACATTAAGAGATAAACCTATGATTAGCTATGTGCTTGCACTAATCAGATCTGTTGGCTCTTTTGAGTTTGGTTATACTCAAGAATATTGCAATTGAAGTATTTTGTCTGATCACACATAAGATAACCCTTTCCTTGGTCACAATTGTAGTATATTTGAAGCAATGAAACACATATGTATGCCAAATCACTTGCATTACAAAACCCACACACTTAAATTGCTTGTTCTGTGACCAACACCAAATCAATGTTCCTTGTTTGAATATTCTAACCGGTGTGCAACAAGAATATGTGGACACCCGAAAGCTAACTTGTTTATCTCATTATCCTACTTGTAATGCTTTTCTCCTGCAATGCTAAATTGATCTTCCTTGGTCAAAAGGTGTATCATCATCAGAAAATCCAAATCAGGGTCATGTAATCCACCTAACTTCCAATGTTTCCTACCTACAAGTCTCTGCTGACTTCTTATACTTCATCTTGATCTAAAATATATTGGACTTAGACAAGGTATGGTCATTATGATTGCTTGGCGGCGATAACCACGTGCTTATGCGAAAAGTCGTCGAATTCTCAATGAGGTCATAGAAGCCATTGTTGATAGTTTACTTGGACCAGGCCTCCGGAAGTAAATCAGCTCATTTTAAGAGGACAATATAATTCTTTCATTCTATTCTATGAGCCCTGTGTAACTGTTAATGATATTTGTTTCAGTGATTCTTCTCAAAAAAAAAAAAACAACAACAACAACAACAACAAAGAAAGATATTTGCTTTGTTGAAGCTGGACTCTCTCAATTTATTTCACATATGCATTAGAGGTGAAGACCTAGTCCTTGGGAGAAACAAATTAAACACTGTCACTTGAATCTATCAATTAAATGAGTCCATGTGGGCCATGGTGCTATCGGAATTTGTCAATGGGCATTTAGTCTATGGTAAAAAAATGATATCTCATGTAGAATTTTCAATTTTTCAAAATGCAATATGAGTTTGGAATACAAACAATGCAACACCCATTGAAGGTTAAGAATAGGCATGCAATCTGCCTTCAAATCTTCTAATTTTGAAACTAAATACAAGTTTGACAACTATATCACCTGGATGTTATTAGTTTAGTTGTTCATATTGCTAAGGAAGTTGTCAAAAATAAGAGCAGAGAAATTAATAGAATATGTGTTGAAAAGAGAAATAAGAGCAGAGAAATCAATAGAATATGTGCTGAAAAGGGAACCAAGTTTTTCTCTTAACAAAAAAAAAAAAAGAAGACAGGAAGAAAACAATCTTGAGAATGAAATCTAAATATTAGCACGAAACTGACTTGATCAGTTATAATGTGCAGTAGATCTACATGTTAACCGTTATGTCATGAAAAGCTTACCAGACCTACTAACTGAATAGCAGTTTAAGATTATCATGACGGCTGCTTTACGTGATGAATATAGATGCTTGCATAAATATCCTTCTATATGATGCTTACATCTTAATTTTCAGATTCTTCTTTACACAGAAAGAACCAATCTGCAGATATATTATGCTAGTAACTTGAGATTGAAAAATAAAATTCAACTATGAAATTGACTATGGAATACAGTGGATTGCTGATCCAAGTTTTGAATATACTGTGAAATATCATCATCTCTTTGTTATTAGACTTTGCCACATCATTTCATCAATATATCATCTATATACTGATAATAATAATCTTACAGAAAATCAACTTCTGAAAAAAAAAGAAAAGAAGAAAGGTAGAAGACCAAAATTTGCGAGATGAAGAAATGATCGTTGTTTTTCAGGTTTAGTTTGGGTATGCTTTAGGTTTAACCATAGATATAATTCAGAAAAGTAATGATATTTTGATATTTTACTTTGCAGTTATCCAAGTTGAAAGAAAAAACAGTCACATCACCATGGAAAAAAAGTACCATATCATTTATTGAGTGAAGAGATCAGAGCCCATATAAGGTGCTTGTTAAGTTTCAGCTTAGCAATATCATTAAATGCAAGTAAATCCAATGCTTTATATGATGTTTATTGTTTTAAAGGCCTAACATAATCAAATAATAGTTCTAATCAAATAATAGTTCTTCTTTTCATTGCAATTTATATTTTATGCCCTCATTTGGTAACATTCTCATTCTTTTCTGTTCAAAATGCCCCATAGCCACCTAACAGTCAAGATTGTTGCTCTCAACAACAATTCTCTAAAAGTGTAAATCCAAATTTTTATATCTATGCAATGAATCACTTTACATCCTTTGACGAGCCGCCTTCGCGTGTTGAATAATTCAATGGCGGCTTGCAATAGACCACATGTTTATTTCAAAGTTTCAAAAACCCGACATCCATGTATCATCTTCGATGCTGGATTAGCACTTGCAAGAAGAATACTAGGAACCTTCTCATGCATGCCAAAGTCTATTTAAACCTCTACTCATCACAAGATGGATCACTTGAAATTTTTGTTTGCCCCGAAAGTTGTTCCTTCATTGTTCATTGACAACACTTCAGAAATCATGCAGAAATCAAAATCCATCAGTCAGATACAGCCCCCAACCTATGGAAACCGAATCACAATTCTCAGCATTGATGGTGGAGGAATTAAAGGAATCATCCCTGCAACTATTCTTACATTTCTAGAATCAGAGCTTCAGGTAGTTAACATATCAAAGCTCATGCATACTTTTATGAAATTTCAGCTTCCTCGAAAGATATGCCTAATAATTCGATAATAATTGCTGATTCATTAATCAAGTGTGTAAATTGTTCTTTTTCCATGAACTTGAGAATTCGTTATCTATTTTCATTAATGTGTTCTTTATTCATCATTTTGCACATCTGCTATTCTTTTCTTGCAAATTGTATCATTATAATTAACTAACAATTCTCTCTAAAAATATTCTGGTTGATTTTGTTCCCCCTTAAGAAAGGGAGGAGAAAAGGATTCTGATGGACAAGTTAAATTAAATCATAACCTTCCTCACCTCATATAACAAGTATATTTTTTTCTGACACCTCAACTAAATTTCATGCACGCTCACCTAACATTCAAAATGGTACCGTCCAGATGCTAAGAAACTAAAATTTTGTGATTCATTATCCTGAAAGAAGGCAGTGGTTCACATGTTACCCACCAATTGTTGTTCAAGCGTAAGGAGATTGCTAAAGTAATTGTTCTTTCGTACAACAGAGAATCATGCTGACAAATTAAATAGACTGATTGTGGCCATCCTTAGTTGCTTGTACCACTTTCTATCTCTGTTTTTTTTTGTGTGTGTATGTGATCACTTAGATATCTTATTCGTGATTTTTTTTTTTCCTTTTTACCATGTGTTTTGAGAAGAAACTGGATGGCGAAGATGCTAGACTTGCAGACTACTTTGACGTGATTGCTGGGACAAGCACTGGGGGTCTTGTGACCGCCATGTTAACCGCACCAAACGAAGAAAATCGCCCTCTGTTTGCTGCGAAGGACATCAAGGATTTTTACATGGAACATTCCCCTAAGATTTTCCAACAGCACAGGTCAGTAATCGCATCACGTAGTTTTTGGTAACTTTGGACACGCTTGAAAACTCAAAAGGAAATATCTCAAGCGATTAGTTTTCTCATCTCTTTTTTCATGGAATTTTCAGAGGGCTATTAGGCCAAGCAATTAAGATAATGCGAGCTATCACAGGGCCCCGGTATGATGGCAAATACCTTCATGATATCGTGCAGAGAAAACTAGGGAACACGAAGCTCCATCAGACATTGACAAATGTGGTCATCCCCACATTTGATATCAAGCGGCTCCAGCCTACCATCTTCTCCTCCTACGAGGTCTCGCTCTATCCATATTCTCTTCTTAATCATATGTGGTTGTGGATATATAAAGTCAGAGAGAACGTCATAATATTTAAATGAAAGAGTAATTATAATTTATTTATAGTTATAGTTTTCACGTATTTCTAAAATATATATATTATTGCAATCTTGGTGTGAATGAAAGGGCTCCATCCATCCTGTCTATTTGGACAACAAAAAGAAACAGTAGATCCTGTCTACAAAAGAAGAATTCGGTGGAGAATTTCGTTAGGAGTGTCAAAGCCTGGTTAGTGTTATGTAACAAGAAGGGATTCCAGAGTTTTGGGAAGCCATGGCGCAAACTAGATTTAGACTGTTGGACTACTCTAGCAGTTAGTCCTTCATGATTGCTTTGGGATGTTTTACATTAAACCAGCGCATTCTGGCACTGAAATTGTGTTTCTTTTGTAATTTTTCCTTCATAAATTCAGGTGGTTTCCCTCTCTTTGCATCAAAAAGAAAATTTAGTATTAAGTAGAGGCACATACAGCTTATAATTTCTCTCAGAAAATAGACATGCTAACAGAAACTACAGCTTCAACTCATGAATAGATTGGTGTAAACTATAGATAACAAGCTACCATCATGCTTGCGAAAGGTTGATAGAAAAATGGCTGGTTTCATTGTTCTGCTTTTCCCAATGGTTGCTTTAAATCCACTCTCTTTAGCAAAATTTTTATAGTTCTGAGATGTTCCGATTGTTGAAATATCTCTAAGCTTCCTTCTTGTCTGACAGATCAAAAGCAACAGCTCTCTGGATGCTCTGCTTTCTGATATTTGCATTGGCACTTCTGCAGCTCCTACTTACCTTCCATCTTACTTCTTTCAAACAAAAGATTCAGATGGAAATGTGAGGGAATTTAATCTTATTGATGGAGGTGTAGCTGCTAATAATCCGGTAAAAATGACATGTTCCTTAATAACATGATTAACTAATGAAGTGATTCCAGGTAATAATCAGAAAAAGTTATTCAACTGATTGTTTTACAGGCTTTAGTTGCTATGGGACAAGTAACCAAGGAGGTTTTCAAAGGAAACCCAGATTTCTTCCCAATCAAACCCATGGACTATGGCCGGTTCTTGGTCATTTCAATTGGTACTGGCTTATCAAAGGATGAGGAAAGATTCAACGCAAAGCAAGCTAAAGGATGGGGAGTATTGGGCTGGTTGCTTAGTAGTGGATCCAATCCATTGTTTGATATATTTATGCAAGCAAGTGCAGATATGGTGGATATCCACATTTCAGTAGCTTTTCAAGCTCTGCATTCCAGCAGGGACTATCTTCGAATTCAGGTAAAAGATAGAGATATAATTGCAAACCTTTGATTATTTTTTCAGTCAACAAGAAAGACTAACGAAAGCCGTTATCTTAGAAAAAGCTTAATTGATGATAATTTTATATGAAACCAGGATGATACGTTAAGTGGGACTATAACTTCAGTTGATATTGCGACCAAGGAAAACCTGGAAAATCTTGCCAATGTTGGTGAAAATCTGCTGAAAAAACCAGTCTCAAGGGTAAACTTGGAGACAGGCCGCTTTGAGCCTGTTGGCAAGGGAGAAGGAACAAATGAAGAAGCCCTTAGAAGGTGACTACACAACTTAGTACCATATGTTTATTCCATAAAATCATTATCAGCTTTGGAGTATTCTAACTTCTTTGTTTGCAGGTGTGCTAAACTATTATCGGAAGAAAGAAAGCTTCGCGAGGTGAAATCACCACATGGTAGATTAACCTGGTCTATGTAATGCTATTAATTGAGAGAATTAAGCTCCTGTTAGATCTTTGAGATGTAAGGTATAACTTGAGAGACACTGACTGGAGCATAACTATAGCTCATGATAATCTGTCTCAAGAAATGGAATAAATGCAGTGTTCTGGTGTAATTGGAACACCCGATAACGAAAAAGAATGAATGCTACGTCAGCCCTCTATTTCCTTCCTGTCTATGTGTAAGCTTCGGTACTATCTTTTGCACATTACTCTTTAAAGCTTTAGTCAGAAATAACTGGAAAGCAGCATGCATGGTGCATCATGCCATTTACTATAAATCAGAAAACACACACACTAAAAACACTCAAGGAGAGCACACTTTACCTTTTTGTTCATCTCAAGACCCCTTTTTATACACAGTAACCATAACCAACTCCTACAATAAAGCCACTAACTCCACTAAAATATATATTCCCATATTTTTAGCAACTCCTACAATGAAGTTACCAAACCCACTAAAACATACACTGCCACATCTTTAGCAACAAGCGCATGAAAATAAGAAACTTCCCAAACACAATTTGACTCGGTCTAAAGATCAAGCTGAATAGATAAGCAGAAATTTCTGCATTAGTATCTAACACACTCCCTTAATGCAGAAATTTATTAAACCCAATATATCTCTTAAATAGACAAACTTTTCTAAAGAAAGTAGCTTTGTGAATAAATCAGCAACTTAATCATTGGTGTTGCAATAAGCCATCTTGATACTTCCTTTTGCTATTAACTCTCTCATGAAGTGATGATGAGTTTCAATGGGTCTTTTGCGATTGTGGTGCACTGGATTCTTTGTCATGGCAATGGACTAGTTGTCACAAAAATGGTTGTTGCCTCTTGGTATTGCTTCACATCTTCTAATATCCTTCTCAACCACGCTACTTGACATGCTGCTGAAGTAACTGCCATGTATTCAGCCTCTGATGATGACAATGCAGTAGATGATTGGTTTTATGAGCTCTAATATATGGCACCCGAAGCAATAGTGAAGATATAACTAATAGTACTTTATCAATTATTAACTGAACCTATTCAATCACTATCACAAAAAATTGCATAATTTATAATTGTAAGCATTAGCATACCAAATACCAAAAGAGATTGTCCCCTTGAAAGTTTCTCAGCACCCTTATGGTAGCCCCATAATGAACCTTGCTTTGGACTTTGCATAAAACTTGACAAGGGGCTTATACCTTGCAGAATGTCAGGCTGGCTATTTGTATACAAAGCAAACTTTCAATCAAACTTCGGTAGACCTGAGCATCAACTTTCTCTTCCTCATCATTCAAACTAAATTGCTGATTGGAGTTCATGAGAGTTTTCACCGGCTTGCAGTCTTTCAATCTAAATTTCCCAAGAAGATTATTAACATACTTTTCTTGGGAAATAAAAATTCCCTCGTCACATTGCTTTACTTCCAACCCGAGAAAGTAACTCATTAATCACAACTCAATCATCTCAAACTCATTGATCATAAGACTTTTAAACTCATTCACTAAGATATCACTATTTTTATTGCAACCCACCCTCAATCCAAACCTGAACCCAATCTAAAGATGCCACGACATGGCCACATACTCTTAAAGTGAATCTTAAGAGCATGCAAGGCCTTCTAAACCTCAACACATGAAAACCATATAGCACAACTGTGGAAGCTAAAGATTCAAATATCATCTATTAAATCTAGTCATCAAACCTTTACATATCACTTTCAATTGATCAATACCAAATGTCTAAAGAAAGAAACCTCAGACCATCCTCACTCTTGGAAACCATCCCCAAAATTCTAATCTAACAGGTAGACTTCATCCTCATCCACCGCAAAATAGTAAGAAGGGAGATAATGAGCTAAAAGCCCAATACAACTTTTACACATACCATGATAAATATGTCACTAAATCAGAATAATATATCAAAATACACTTTTACAGAAGATAACATAATGTATATATGAATCATCTAAAAGACCAGTTAAATCCGTATATCAAAATAAATGTCAAACCATCATTGTGATCGCAGCCACAACCAAATCATCAATATGATTGCAACCATATCCAAACCATCCATGTGATCCAAGCGACAACCAAACAATTCATATGATCACAACTTAACCAAACCACCCATGTGACCGCAGCTACATCCAAACTATTCATGTGATCGCAGTCACATCTAAACCATTCATGTAACTACAACCACTCATTATCATATACTTAGCATGACCGTAGTCATACCATCCATCAATGCACCAGTACACAAGATGTTACTGGATGACTCACTCCCCCAATACACAATACCTTGACTTTGCCCCTCTTGCCACCAATGTAAAGCATCAAGGGGTTGGATTAGGAAATGCATGTGTTAGAAAGGGGCATTAGATGCTAAGTGTTGCCTTCTAAATTGGGAACAAGGGCTACAATCAAAAGCTTAGTCTGATTCAAACCAATTTAAACCAAATTTAGTCTAGATTGAACCTGATTCAGCATAGACTATAATATAATCAAGCTCAAGGAAGATCAAATTGGATGGTTGAGCCACACTACTAGACTTAACCCGAACTTATGAGAATTAGACCTCATCCGTGATACAAGATTGAAAATTGACTCAAGTGGCTAAGCCAGAGCATTAGGATTTCTAAGGCAAGTTAGACTTGGAAGTTTTCATAAACTGGTTTTCATCTATTAAATAGTATTTGACCTATTATAAACTAATTGGTCAAAAAAGTGTTTGATTTATTAAAAACAAGCTCAAGGAAGAAACTAGAATTTGGTGGAAGAAAGTTGAACTTGCTGCTCGTAATCATGATGAACCTATTATTACCTGGGATGCTATGCACATAAAATTGAAAGAAAAATATCTTTCTCTTAACTATCGTAAATACATTGAGAGTTCTACTTACAAGATAAATTTTCAAGCAAAGAGATGTTGAAGCCATGGTCTATGATCCTACACCATCAAAAATCTTTTCTACTGAAATTGAAACACAAAAAATTCCCGCAACTATTGAAGAAAAAATCAAGAAGAAGACAATATTGATCCCAAAATTTAATCAATCAAAAAATCAAATAGTAAAAGACACGAAGAGTATTATGGTTGAAAAAATAAAAGAAGAATCAAGTCCAAGCAGCTGCAATATCGAGAAAGAAAAATATCTTTCTCTTAACTATCGTAAATACATTGAGAGTCTACTTACAAGATAATTTTTCAAGCAAATAGATGTTGAAGCCATGGTCTATGATCCTATACCATCAAAAATCTTTTCTATTGAAATTGAAACACAAAAAATTCTCGCAACTATTGAAGAAAAAATCAAGAAGAAGACAATATTGATCCCAAAATTTAATCAATCAAAAAATCAAATAGTAAAAGACAAGAAGAGTATTATGGTTGAAAAAATAAAAGAAGAATCAAGTCCAAGCAGCTGCAATATCGAGGAACCCATCAGTGATGTATTTGACAATACCGTTGATGAAAAACTTATAGAAGAACTTGATGAATCTAGAACCTCAGTTGAACAACTAGCTCATGAGGAAAAAGAAAAAAGTGATATGATGGTAGTTGAATTAGCTGAAGGAAATATTATTATTTTCAAGAAAGGTGAATTAATAAAGAGAAGAAGATTAAAGTTTCTAAAATTTATTTAACTCACTACATAGATAAATTTGAAAGCTACCATATCTTATTCCATGTCAAATTATCTAGAGCCAAATCTTTCAAGATGGAGGGAATTGATGCAGCTAGAAGAATTGATGCAGCTGGAGATCCACATATCTTCCAACTACTTAAACCAAAGATGATATTTCTTAGAAAGAAAGCTTATCAAGTAAAATTTATATGATGGAGGATCATTAAAGAAAGCGTATGATGGAATACCATTGAAACATCGAAAGAAAGCAGGCTTACATCACAAGCTATATTCAAAAACTTAAAAGTTGATCCAATGTATTCATATTAAGTTGCAATAATGGGATGAAACATGCTCTGAAAGACTATCGGATTGATGCATTTATTCAAAATAGAATAAAGGCAACATTTAGTCCAAACTTCAATTCATTAGGAGCTGATTTCTTCGAGCAAAGGGGAGTTGATACAATCCGAAAAGTCAGGAATAACAAGAATTTTGGCCAATAAGGAGACATCAATATGTTTCCCTTCAAGAGTCATATTTTATTCTCTTTAGGTGCCTTACTTTTGTTAATGTTAAATAAGTCTATGATTCTAACCTTTTATTTTGGAAATGTTTTGATTTTTTAAGGCCAATTTTTCTCTATAAATAAGACCCTAGTATATTCTATTAAATCCATGAATGAGTTATAAAATTATGAGAGTTTTTTTTTTTCTTACTTGAAATTATTCCTTATTTGAGTAATGCAAGACTATGAATTTCTCTAGGATGATTAGAGATAATGAATGAAAGACCTTTAAGAAGCTGCTAAGAGACTAGTAGTTATTTTCCTTCTGCTTGCTTGCATCTGATTTGATGTCAAAATTAGAATTTTTTTTTTTTTTTTTGCATTATATTTGAGGATAGAGTCCAGTTTAACTGCATTAGAGTAGCACTTGCTAACAAAGAAAGATAAAGTCAGTCCATGATAGCTGGCTTGGCTTCTTCACATTAGTTCCCAAAATATGTCTCCACAGTAAACAACATTTCCTTCAAAAACCTAACTATACAAGAGCTCACATGGCTGTCACAAGCTTGCGTACAAATCAAAAAAAAATTGAGAACAGTAAACAAATATAATATGTAAATAAAAATATACCACAGCTATGGTGGATATAATTTTGTTTGATTTCTCTAACTTTATTACTAGGACGCAGTGAAGTCCTCCCGAGGCTCTGCTAATAGATAACCCAAGAATCAAGCTAGGCATTAGCTGATCAACTAGTGAAGTCAAGAAGTCATGTATTAAAAAATCTAAAGATTCTAAACAAGTGAAATACAGCTGCGCAAGCATCGAAAGATTAAAACAATTTCAGTTGACTAGTAAAGGTTTCTTTTTCCTCTTCAGAGGTTGTTCTTTTCTGTAATCAACAACTAATATCTACTGAGGCAAGATTAAAGTGGGTGCCTAACAAGATATATGATATAATTCTTTTTATATATAGCATACGTGAGAGAGAGCTATAACTTAGTTTTGAGTTTCCCACTCGGAGAAAAGAATAAAAAGATAGAGCATGAGAGGTATCAGGAAATTCAAACTGGCGATGGAATGCAGTGATATCTGGTTTAGTATTTCAAATAGCTGAAGCCTCACTAGAAAAAAAAAAATGAGGTCAAATTAGAACAGAACTAAAAAAATTGTACCTACATCAGCTGAACCTTTTTTTATGCCCTGAAAACTTAAGAAAAAAAGCCTGAGGTCAGATGTTTATCTCACTCGTCTAGAGAAACGGACACGGCACGAAAGTAGAAATATTCAGAGGTGACCACTTTGCAGTCATAGACTCATAACAGATCTGGGAAGTTAGGAGTTAAATCTTGAAGGAAGTACTTCACGCTTCAGCCAAGCAAGATCTTCAAATGGAGAAGCCCCATGCAGTCATGTTCCCTTGCCCCAGTCCAGGCCACATAAACCCCATGCTGAAGCTAGCCAAGCTTCTCCATTTCAAAGGCTTCTACATCACCTTCATCAACACCGAGTTCAGCTACCAGTGCATGTTGAAGTCTGCAGGACCAGATGATCTGAGAGGCCCCAAGGATTTCCGGTTTGAAACCATCCCTGATGGTCTCTCCTCATCTGATCGCGAAAGCTCGGACTATATGATGAGATTGTTCCTCTCGATAAAGCAATACTGTGTTGCTCCCCTTAGAGAACTCCTATCAAAGCTCAATAAGTCCTCTTGCAGACCCCCCATCACTTGTATAATATACAATTGGCTAATGGACTTTTCTCTAGATGTTGCTGAAGAATTGGACATCCCTGGGCTGGTGTTCTGCACTATGAGCGCTTGTGGTTTCATGGGCTCCCTTCACTTGGGTGAGCTCATTCAGAGAGGATACATACCACTCAAAGGTACCCACTTCATCTTTAGCACTTCATTCCATGCGTTCTAATGCCATGATGTTATTAGTCCTCTTGTATGGTGCAGATAAGAGTTGCTTAACAAATGGATATCTTGATACCACTATAGATTGCGTTCCTGGAATGAAAGGTATCCGTCTTGGAGATATTTCTAGTTTTGTTAGAACAGTCGATCGTGATGACATTTTACTCAACTTCGACAAGGAGGACGCAAGTAATTCTCGCAGGGCCTGGGGTTTAATCCTTAATACCTTTGATCACCTGGAATGTGATGTCTTGCATGCAATGAAACATATGTTCCCTCGGATGTACACCCTCGGCAGTTTGCATGCACTCCTCAATCATTTGACAGAAAACCAGAGAAATTCGATAAGCTTGAGCCTTTGGAAAGAAGATTCTAGTTGTATAGAATGGTTGAATACCCAGAGAGATTCTTCGGTTATTTATGTGAATTTTGGAAGCCTCACGGTGATGACAACCGAGCAGCTGGCAGAGTTTGCCTGGGGACTCGGAGAAAGCAATCATCCATTCTTATGGATAATCAGACCTGATCTTGTTGCCAGTGGGCTTTCTGCATTGCCTGAGGAATTCATTATAGAAACCAAGGAGCGAAGTTTCCTCACGAGTTGGTGCTCCCAAGAAGAAGTGCTCTCTCACTCTTCTATATGAGGCTTTCTGACACACAGCGGCTGGAATTCAACATTAGAGAGTGTTTGCAGCGGCGTACCAATGATTTGCTGGCCGGGCTTTGCAGAACAATACACAAACTGCAGATATGCCTGTAAGGAATGGGGAATAGGGATGGAGATCGATCAAGAGGTGAAGCGAGAGCAAGTCAAGAGCCTGATAAAGGATCTGTTGGAAGGAGATAGAGGTCAGGAGATGAGGAAAAATGCAATGAAGTGGAAAGAGATGGCTAAGCAAGCAACTTCACAAGGTGGATCTTCTTATGAAAACATGGAGAGGTTAATTGTGGACTTAGAATCCTAAGAAGACAGCCTATTAATTTGGAAGCAATTCCAATGGGAAAGAATTCTGATTGTATAATCTTACCATTGGAACTGAAATTTCAATTCTTATGTTTGGAGTAATAAAGCGTGGAACTTTGAAATTGAATTCCAATTCTTTTGTTTGGAGCCAGCATAAAAATGAAATTCATGGAATGATTTTACCATTTGTCGTTAATACAAGAAAACAATAGTTTTAAAAGATAAAAAACTTATAAGATAAAAGAACATAGGCTTTGATGATTTCATACAAAATCCAAAAGAATAGTAAAGGTCATTTAAGAATTTGAAAAGAGGATGAATGTGGTATCAGATGAACTTGAGTGTAATGCCCTAAGTTCACCTACTAACCTAAATAATCTATTAGTGAGTTGAGTCTATATGATCTTAAAAGCTTGAATAAAAATTAATTGGTAGCATATAAACTTGGTTTATAACCTCCCCAACCCATTTTTGTTTCCATTCAATGCGAATTATTTTTGCAAGGTATTGTTACAATCTTTCTCCTTTAGGAAGGGACGTCCTTATCGCATGCTATAAGTTAGCTAACATATATCCGAATTAAAGTCATTAGTATTATAGAGATGGCCTTATACTATAACTAGAAGGACTCTCGCTCCATCACTACCCAAAGATAGACTTTTTTCTTTTATTCATCAACTTTTGCATTCTCATGCATATCAACTCTACCATTAAAACTGCCATAACCCATGCATAAGCTAGTTTGTGACATAGCCACATCTTCCCCAAAGCAAACCCCTAAAAATATGCAAGGCCTTTTGGAACATTCAATTCGTAATAATAGTGCAATAGCAATAACAATTTTTTCATTGATTTAAAATAAAGATTTGAGCAAAACTTTTTCTTTAAAAATAATAGTTGAATAATATCATATGTGTTTTTTTTCTAGCAACATAAAAGTTAGTTTATTTAAACACTTCTATGCTGCTCAACCCTTTCATAGGCTAGTTATTTGTAGGCTTTACAAAATATTAAAAATTTAAAAAATATGACAAGTTAAAGAAGCTCTGTATGCTCAGTAAGAATTCTAAAAATACAAGTTAATATAAAAAAATAACATATTAGAACATACCTATGCATCATAAAACTTTCTATACTGCATTTTCTAAATTATGCATTTTTTTAAATTAAGTATAATAAAATAGTCACATGCCAACAAGAATATATATATATTAAGTTAATGCAATTGAACTTTTGGACTACCCATGATTATGCTTCGACCTACAGTGAGGAAATCAATAGTACCATACTTCGGCCTCTAGCAGGCAATCTATAGTACTACATTGGGTTGTCCATATAATACCATACTTCATTCCATGGTGTAGCAATTCATAATGCTGCACTTTGTCTTGTAACAAGCAATTCACAATACATGGCAATTCCAATGATCAAATATTAAAATCAACGATTCAATCAAATCTTAACTTTAATCTAAGCCACATTATGCTAGTTATGCATAAAATCCATAGTTTTCTTTCATGATACGAATTATGCCATACTATATCATATTAAACATGTGTATAACTCATTTAATTATTTATGCATATGCTAATTAGCAACGCCAAAATAGCAACGCCATTAAGGCATTGCTATTTTTTTAATTAAACATTAAATAATTAATTTTAATAACATGCTCAAATAATATTAAATTAAAATAAAAGACATGTTCAGAAATAGAATATTTTATTAAAAATTAAAATAAAATATATAAAAAATAAAAATTTATAATACAAACCAGTAGCACATAATTAAAGAGTAGTGGATACATGTAGTACTCATAAAATATAACAAAATCTATAAATATCAATGTCGATGAGCTGAAGGGAGGGTCATCTGGAGCTGAAGGTAAACCAGTGAACTGTGTCGATTGCGATATTTGCATAACCAACTAGTGCATCTCCTGCAACTGCTACTCATAACGATCGAGCTTCTGTCGATGTTCCTGGTAGATGTTTGATATCTCGGTCATCATATCCGATCTCATACGTTCCGCAATGAAACATCAATATCCACATAGTTACTGGTGTCACCCTGATTAGAAGAAGATAAACCGCATCAAAGAATGCAAAAGCTTTGGCATCTAGACTGTAGACTTTATGATCGTTTGGCTATATGCCAATAGCCTCTAAGAAGATGTGACTGGTCTTATATGGAGAATGGTCGGGCATGGACCCTTCCTCCACTAATGATGTGTGGTCTGAGAGGTCTGAGATAATATCTCGTTCACATGTGCCTGCAATGAATACATATCAAATATAGTGTAACTCATATCGAAGGTATAAATATATGAATAAACACATCATATTTTCAATGATTTACTTACTCCAATACGTTGGGAGCGACTGTCGATCCAAGACCCATCTTTTCTCATATGGGTCGCCTTGAATAGCCGCCAGTGCCCTGTATCAACGTTTTTCTTCGATCTCCGAAAAATAACGTTTCAAATTTATAGTTATGCTCATTTAAAAAATTATCATTAATATGTATACAAAATAAATAATTTATTATACTTACTAAATGACTGATGCTTCTCAATCGAAATGGATTCCGCTGTGTCGCAGGAATGACCAGTGCCCGGACCATCTTTCTTAGATCGACGGTTTGAGCTAGCTGTGGTCGACCTCTTATGCCACTCAGAATCTTGCCACTTCTGCTGCCAATCATCCCATATTGAATTAAGATATGAGCAGGGCATTTCGATGTCCTTCATCAGTGACATAAATTATCAGAGTATCGACAGCGAGCAAGTAAAGTCCAAGCCCTTCTTACAAAAGGAGTTAGGGTTGGATCCCACTCAAATTCTTTCTGCAAGTAAAAAATTATGAATATAAAGAAAGTAACAAATAAATGAAACACATACATTTGATAATATGACATTATGAATGCAATTATGAATCATGCAATTCATGAATATTAACCTTGTACGTATAATACTACATTAGAACTATAATAGAAATCAAAATAATTCAAATATGTTTATAATAATAAACGTAGCTAGCTAATATAATAAATGAATAAGTTTTAAATTGTATTAACATAAGGGTAATTATAAGTTACATACATGAAACTCTGTCCAGTAAAACTTCCTCATCTCCTCATGATGCGCTTCCAACAGTAGCCCTCACGCCTCTTAAATATATGTGTGATGCGCCTTAAGATAACATGTCTCTCTACAAATCTATGTAAATTTAGTAAAACATAAGATATAATTAATAATATAACAATTGTATAAACAAATTAATATAAAGATAGAAATACACTTATTGGCCATCAACCAGTAGAAGCCTCCTCCTTCCATTGGATGAAGTATTGTTGCCTGATGATGGCCCGGCAGATGATCCTGGCATCTCATCAGGAGACATCTCATGGATATGTTGCTCCTGTCCGAAGAAGCTATCATGTGGTACATCGAAAGGAGAATCATCGCCCGTGCTAGCTGAACCCCACCTAGCTATGAATCGTCCATGACCCCCTCATAGTATTGTAGATATAAAAAAATTATAATGAATCAACTTGAATAATCAAAAAAAGCATAAATAAAAATTTCTATTTCTAAATATAATCAGAGGTATAAATACTCAGTCACTATCATTTATACCCTTAAGTTCAGGTTCTTCATCTGATTCGGTCTTGGATTGCGATTCATAGTCATCTTCTTCATCATTTGAGACCTCATTGACATCCTCAATTTCAAGTAAAGCACCAATTGGATCATTACGGATTGGATCTGAATCAAGTGAATCATCTTGAATTGCATGTACTACCGTGACATCTTCTTAAAAAGCTGGAATTCAAGTATTTGCATAGATGAGCTTACCGACATAGAAATGGTCGTCCATGGCTTTATTTTACTCATAGCCCATCAATCTCGCTTATCGTTTTGAAGGCTTGGATATGTGGAGCAGTACACTTGTTCAGCTTGAGATGCAAGAATGAATTGTTCATATTTGTTTAACCTTCTTTTATGATTTACTTCAACAAGATTATAATCTTGATGCACTTTAGTCCCTACATTTAGACTTGGATTAAACCATTCATAGTTGAACAATGTAGTGCATTTAATAGGCCAACTAGGACATGTAACTTTAACAGTCTTCTTTAGCTTTTCATAAAAATCTTGCTGATATGCACCAACAGTTTGATTTTGTACACATACCCTTCAATTTTGAGTTGCTCTTGAAGAACCCAAAGAATGAACCTAAAACTTATACCCATGCACAAAATATCCGATATATGTATTCACTTTAGACAACGGCCATTGTGCTAAGGATTTAATGAAAATATTATTAACATTCGATGAAGGATTATTAGTTTGAAAAATTAGGAAAACATAATAAGTATTTATACGGTATGTGCTTGATAACCTATAAATAATGTGTAAATTTAATACTTACATGATCGTTGAACCAATATGCAAACTCTGTATAAAATTTTAATCCAATTTCAACATCGCTGATGTAAGGATCTTGCTGTCTCCACATATCACAAAACATCCTTGGAAATAACAGTTTATATCAACTTAGTTAAAAATAATATAAAGAAATAAATTACATGAACAAATTTAATTGAAGGAATAACCTCTTACTCTATGAACGGTTCCACTTCAGAGCAGTTGATCATAATATAATTGTGAGCAGCTTTAAATTCTTCGTTCAACATATATCTCCTATTTTTGGGGCCAAATGGCCTACCAATAGTCTTGAAAATGAAAATGCTTCCATCATCTGCTCCAAATGGCCTACCAACAGTCCTATTTTGGGGCCAAATGGCTTACCATGCAATAATTTTTTTGTTTTATAAAATGTATTAGTCATAACATTATCAGATGGCAGTACCTTTTTCATTAATTCGGCAACTAAATCAAATATCGCTTTAGATAAGTGATGTTCAGCCTTAATGTTCAACAATCAAGCTGCTACAATAGTTATGAATGAGTTTCACACCCAGGCTATAATTATTTATCTGCAGCACCTAGTATGTTACAGAAATGTTGGCTTTCCGGATTTGGTTCTTCATAAAAGTGCCCTAGATTTAAGCTCGAGCCCTCTGCATTCATCACCATTTCTTCATATTGATTTAAGTTATCATATTGATTTAAGTTGTCATATTGATTATAATTTTCAGCTTCCATGTCATAATTTTTTACTGCTACATTGTAATTCTCTGTTGTTTCATAAACTGTATCTGCCCTCTGATTGCTTGATTCTCTCCTAACCTCAGTTTCTTCATGGCAGTACTAGTTGTAGTAATCGACAGAAAATGCTTTCTACAAAGATGAATTTTAATTGTTTCAACATCCATATAAACTTTATTCTAACACTTTCTCATATTACACGGATATCTGATTCTGGATCCATCCATCCACTCTGATTGATTACATACAAATGCAATAAATTCTTCTAATTCATTAACAAATTCAGGATTAAGAAAATTATCCTTAACCCTTTGATACATCCACGAGCGATCAACATTTATTTTTAAATAATTATGTACGACCTAAAAATATATTTCAAATAAAACAATGGGTCAGAAATATTGATAATAATATAAAATAATATTTAATAATTCATCAATACAAGTAACAAACAACTAGAGTAGCATATAGAATTATTTTTAAAATCATAATATTGCTATACAATAGTGAACTAATATATCATTCCTAGTGCACCGCATGAAATTCATTTGAAAAAAATCAATGCTAAATATCGATTGCTAAAAAGTTTTCAACATTTTTCAACATCATACAATATATTAAAAAGAAATAATTAACTTATATAATCAATAATTAATATGTAGCATTGCATATAATTAACACAAAAATAACATATTTTAATATCATAAAATTTATATCAAATATATAATATAAAATTATTTACAATGCACATGATACCTCTTATCAGCTGGGACTAGGGAAACCGCGGGTATGCCGAAGGAAACCGGCCAAGGGGGAGAGAGGGGGCCGAAGCCGAGGACTAGGGGGAGAGGGGGGGCCAAGCAGGGCTGAGGGAGGGGGAGGAGTCCCGGGGCCGAGGGGGGAGAGGGGGCTGAGGGGGAAGGAGGGCACAGTGGGGAGACGGGGCTAGGGCCGATGCTGAGGGGGGTGAGGGTGAGGGGGGAACGAGGCCGAGGTGGGAAGGGGGGATGAGCAGGACCAAGGGGGGAAGGGGAGCTAAGGGGGAGGCCGAGGCTGAGGGGACCAATGGTGGAGGCGAGGAGCCATGGGGAGGGGCGAGGAGAAAGGCAAGAGCAAGGCCAGGGAGGGGGTTATGGCACGCAAGAGAAGGGCCATGCGCCAGAATTAAGGTTTTGGCATGCGGCCCGAGGGGATTAGTGCGCGCTTCGCTAGGCCGGCACGAGGGCCATCGATGCCAATGTGCGTTGCTAGCGCCCGCACACGCGTAGCTTATCATCGACGCGCAAGCAATTCGCTAGTCGAGCGCGGGGGCCAGCAACACCGGTGCGCGTCACTGATCAGCGACTTGTGCGCATCGGCCAGCGACACTGGCATTAGTCGCTGGGGCCTCGCACGCACCAGCGACGTCTGTGCATCGTTAATTAGTGATGCCTCGATGGCATTGCTAATTAGCAACGCTGCGCACGAGCATTGCTAATTAGTAATGCATCAGCGACGCTATTTGCGTCGCTAATTTTATTCGTCGCTAATTTATCGCTAAATTTTTTGGGATCGTTTGTTTTGTTGCTATTTAGCATGCGTATTTATGGCTTCACTAATGGATGTCACTAAAACCAAAAAATCTTGTAGTGGTAGGTCCAAATTAAAGCCACTTAAATGGATTAGGTGATTGGATTAGAAGGGTATTGACCTAATGAAACTATGATTAAACCCATTTAAGTCTATATATAAGGGGTATATTGGTAATTTTAAATATGTAGGCTAGAAGGATATAAAGGTTATAAATTTTAGTAGATAATTATTCATTTATGATTATAAATATAAGTGGTCTTTCAATGGACTGATTGACTAATATTGGTGGGTTATTATTGAGGATTTGGATCAGCGATCTGAAGTAGGAATCTTACACTTATTCTTTTGTGATATATGATTTCTTGCATACATTTTTACAACATACATCCTAGATTTGTACACATTGTTTCGTCAACATATTTTGGTTATACATGGATATGGCTTTTGTTCTTATATGATATTATGATTTTGAACATGTATGGCTATACAATTTATTATGGCAATATAATTGTGATATTGATGATATGCTTTCAAAAATCTTATGCATATCAAAATATGGAAATATGTGATGGTATGGTTTAATATTTGGCATATGGACTAGTTAAGGTGATATCAAAAGATGGCACCAGTGATTGGGCTTACTATTATAACTGTATGTTCACTAGTGGCCTAGTCGATATTGGTAGTTATATATTCATTAGTGTAGAAATGGTTTGAGCCTTGGTGGTGGCTAGATTAGGTTTATGGCACTTGATAGGCATGATTGATTAATAAGGTGGCACTAGTGGCCATGCCCACTATGTAACTGTATGTTCACGAGTGGCTGCGTCAATAGTAGTGTATGTTCACTAATATAGAACCAGTCTAGGCCTCGAATGATGGTAAAACTAAGTTTATTACACTTGATGTGGCTGTGTGCCTGATATTGATGTTATTGATGAGCTTGTATGCTGCATATTAATGAAGTTGTGTGCTTGATCTTGATATGGCTGTGTATTCGATGTTGATTCTATGATGATGCATTCAATGACATAGTCCAAGCCATAACAAAATAAAAGTTGACAAAAAAAAAAATTTGTTACATTATGGATTTTATCATGTGTTGCAGCATGATTTACTTTTGGTAGATATGTGTTATCTTTATCCTTTGTGTTATTTGTATATTTGTTTCATTTCTATTGTATATCCATATCTCTATATGTAAGTATTTCTATTGAGCTTTTAGCTGACTCTCCTCCCCCTACACTATTTATTTCAGATATTAAGGATGTAGATGTTAAGCCAGACTTTAGGATGGATGAAAAGTGAGATTAGACGAGCTAGTTGCATTTGATACTTTATAGTCCTATACTGTTAAGGATTTCGATATACTTTGTTAGTCATGATTCTTGTATGTTTGAGGATAGCATGTGATATAGTATGGACCACCTTATTTTGTTATAGATATGAGATTTATCTTTTTTTTGATATTATATTGTATTATATTGTAGATGATGAGTATTCGTAGGCCTTGTATACTTTTAGGGTTCGCTCCAAAAGTATGCAATCATATCAAGTTTTATCCTAAATCGAGCATCGGTTTGGGCCCATGACAACTTGACTGAACAATTCAAAATGATAGATTTTTCAAACTAAAAAACTCTTATATTATCTTAAAATAGACTAGCAATTATATTTAATGGCTTCTCAATATCATCCTTTGACAAAAATATTCAAAATTATATTTTGATCTAGTTTCTTTAAAGATAGTCATCACAATCTTCACTCGAGGTATTTAGGTTTTGTTTAAATTATACTTTTTAAACATTAAAAATATAATATCAATTGATCACATTTGCCACATCTAGAGTTCATTAGTCTAATTTTTATCCATGTTTTTTATCTATTTTCTTAATTAAGATAATATAATTTTTTTATGATGAGTACTATAATCATTTCATGATGGTAGTGATGCTTTCTTCAATCGAAGATAATAATTATATTTTTTATTTATACTATTTAAAAAATTAATAATTATTTTGGGTCTTTAAAGCTCTTGCCAAAATTGTTTTCAGCTTGGGATGAATTGTACTAATATGATATAAGGCAAAAATAAAATGGAAAAATGGAAACATAATTACTCATTGGTTCCGGATTGAAAACTCTCTTATAATTGTTAACTTAATGATTGATTTTGCAAGGAACATGCTGAGGAATGTGTCTACAAGGCCCTAAATGGATGTTCAATTAGACATTGAGTGCTAGTGCACAAGTTTTATATGAATATATATCAATAAATGAGTTGAAAACTATTTACATGTGCAATAAATGAAGAAAGATGATAAGCAGCTAGCAAGCTGGAATGACCATTTTTGAATCTCTTTGGATTGCAAAACAGGATAACTTTGGGTAAATCAAAAGCTGGCTATCATTAAATGAAAACTGAACTTGTTAACATGGACCTAGCCTTTCGATATGACTCGTATAAAGAATTGAGCACTATTGACTCCCTACATGCCTTACATTTATTGCATAATGATGTTGTCAAAAACTTCCTCTAAACATTTCATCAATGTAAAGAAATCTAGTTGAAATGATTCTTAATTATAATATTTGTCTGGGAAAATAGGCCTTCTAATGAATAGTTTTCTAATTTCCTTATCACAAGATTATCTATTAAGTGATCCATCAAACAAATATCAATTTTTAATAAAGAACAATATGTCTCAAATGCTAGTTGGCTATTTTAACAATAAGGTTAGATTAAGTGCCAGGTCATAGACATGTGAACCAAAATCATACGATTAATAATTATCAAGCAATGAGTGTGGAAGGAGTGTTTTTTTGCATTATCTAGCTTCTTTCACTTTCTATCCATAGAAAGTAGTTTGATGATAATATGATCCCATCATTTTACATATTATTTTATAAATCATGATTCTGATGAGTTTTATGATTTTCAAAAATACATAAATATCTAACTTTTGATATATTAAGGACATTTGGTGCAAAAATAAAAAGAATTCTTTAGAAGAAAAATAGTCTTGAGTCAATTAGCACCTATCTCAAGGCTTGTAATAGTTCATCGCTAATTTAGTTACCTTTGACAGAAATACAAAAAAGAATAAATTTAGACCTAGAACCAATAGCACTTATTGAGGTTTCATCTCTCCATTGTTTTCCTTAATACTCATCTGATAATAAGCAAAGATAGCACTAGAAAGATGTGAACTTTTTTTCTTCAAGCATTTGCACTCTCAGTATTTGTAGCAGTCGTAGTTGGTTGTTGAGAAGCTTGTGAATCTGAAATATTCATTAAAAAAATGTAGCAAATAGTTGGTATTATAAACTCAATGAAAATAATATTCTTTACCTACTAAAGATTAAAAAATAATATCAATCGTATGAATAATAATAAATTAATAAAATTAAAATTAAAAATGCATTGAAATTATAGAATGTCATCAAGTATTGCACATTATAACACACTATAGAATATAGTGGTTGGAATAATTATGAAACAACACATGCATTAATAATTGAAGTACTTATAATCAATGTGGCATCAAAAAATTTTCGCATAGATAATTGATGCATATAGTTAGAGTTATTGCTACTAAATAGACTAAGCCATTCAAAAACTAAATACATCCTTTTTTTAAGGCATAATAATGCAAAAAAGTATAAGCCATTAAAACTAGAACCTATTAAATGACACATAGTATCTATGTATCTATCGTTGTTCTCTTCATTAGCAAGTTATTTAAATAATTATATTTCATTTATTTATTTCTCTTAAATTATCATAAACACGAACAACTAACATAGTTATTAAGAGCATTAGCATCAAGTTAATGGTTTTTTTTAAGTATGAATCCTCTTATTTATGTTTCTATGGTTATATAGAATATAGAATTAATACATATAGTTTTAAGATTGACATAACATACTAGCAACTTTAGTCTAACTCTTAGCAACTAGTAAAAAGATTAGCTCATCATATTGATGGGTTAGAAAAAATATTGCTCAATTTTGTACATTTAATTTTACAATATTTATTATTAAGTATACATTAAGGATGTGTTTGGATAGAGGATTCGTTGGAGGGATATCATTTTAACTAAAATTTTAGAATTGAAAAACTAAAATTTCTTATTTGGTTACTTTTAAAAAAATTTCTAAAATTTCATAAAATTCATAAATCCCTCAAAATGATCATTTACAAATCTCACATCTAGAAGTGTTATTTACAAATCTTACCGAAAAATCTTCTTGCAAGTAATCAAACTATTTAATTTTGTTTACATACCAAAACATTTAAATCAATATTACAAAAAATTATTTACATAAATATTTATTTTAATATTTATTTATTTTACATATAAATTTGTATTACTAATATTACATAAAAATTATATATTATTAATAATTAAATATTACATAAAAATAACATTTGTTAAAGATGATAATATTATTCATGATATATACTATTAATATAAATATAATTAAATTCAATTTTACATAATTAAATCAATATTAATTTATAATTTACATAATTAAATATTATTTGCATTTTATAATAATAAATATTATACATATTTTATGATTAATTTAAATGATTATAATATTTTATAAATAAACTTATTTTTAATTAATAAAATATTTGTTATTTAACTAGAAATATTTTAATATTAATTATAAATATTTATTTTATTAGCAAATAATATTTTAAATAAAAATATAAATATGAATATTTAATGAATATAGTATTAATATATATTAATATTTCATAAATATTATATGTACAATACTACTAATAATAAATATTTTAATTCATAATAAAATATTAATATTAAAAAAATATTGATGAGTATTATTGAAATAAATACCAAATATGTATATCATAATATTCAATATTTATAAAATATCAAAATATTTATGTAAAACTACCTAAATTTATATACTTATTATAAAATAATGTTTATAGAAAACTTAAAAATCCTTAAATAAAGTTTCATTTTTAAGAGCACTATTCAAATAGAAAATTTGTAAAATTTTGAACGTTGCATTTTAAAATATTACTTTTCAAAATTTTAAATTTTTAAAATGCCTCATCCTAAGAGACTTTATGTTAGGAGAAGGAATGGGCAAAGTACATAGTTTTTAATTTATACTTTTATTTTTAGTATATTCTTTTCTTAGGTTATCATTTAATATTATTTTCTACTTAAAATACAACTTATAAGTATTTCCATGGCCTATAGCATAGTTCAAATAAGTTTACCCAGTAAAGATCCATGATTTTAAATTTGAAAAGTTTTGCTTAGCTAGACCTTATTTCAAACCAACCTCTTTCCTTTTTAAAGAGGATTTTGCAAAAAAGAAACAAATATTAGCATAACATTTTCAAATCAAATATTTGATAAGAATAAATATTAGAAAGTTAAAACTATAAATGATATAATTAGCATAATGGCATCCGATAAAACTATTAGAAAACTAAAATACAAATATACATATTTTAATTTAATCAGTTTTATTGCATTGAGTTAGTGTTATAATTGACAAGGATTTCAAATTTTGGAGACTTTGTACTATTATTTCTTGAAATTAATAATCACAATCATATGAAAAGGATATATTAATCTTAAATAAAAAGAAAAGCAACCAGAAATAGTTCTAAAATAATGAATTTTAAATATACATAAAATGTAACTTAACTATCTAACTTATATAAGCATAATTTAATTAATGATTATGCAAAGCAAAGTATAAGGATTTAAAATCTAAATAACAACTATAAATATGTAGACTAGGATAAAAACAAAATCCATAAGGTAATTAATTATCAAGCATCAACTTTCTTGAAGTTTTCAATATTCAGGTATTTCATATTATTAGAAAATATCATCTATTAGAGAATTTTACACTACCACTTATATACAACTAATTATTTTATCTTACTAAATATGCATACATATACAAGCTTACAAATAGATTGGCATCTTTACATTCCAACAAATAAATATCAAAAATTTCATTGTTCTATTTTTGTCCCCAATTGAATTTGAAGATTAAAGACAAATAGTCAAATAAATAGGAAATCTACACTAATAATATCATATAACAAACTCAAAAATGTTTACTGACATGTAAACTTTCTTTGTTACGAAATATGGCACTCATTTACTAATTAATGTTAACTAATATATGTCAATATTTGGATTCTAAATTTATATAATTAAAATATAGGTAAAAGTTATGCATCTTGATTAAATTAATACTCATGAAGGCAACCATATTACAAGTTTATTTTATATTTGGAGTAATATTAGATGGTAAGAAAATATAAGAATTTTCATCTTGTGCATTAAAAGATTCTACTAATTTCTTCCTCAACTCAAATTCCATATAATTATTTTAGCTTTATGTAGCATACTTCTTCCACTTGTACTTACACAAGGTCTACATATTTTGATTTAGCCTTTCAATTCTTTCTAAAACAAATAATATAAATTTTAAGCTAATAAACATACCTTTTCATAAGAGTGAGAAAAAAATTAATACAAGGTATGATCTATCCATTAAGATCTTAATTCATATTGATCGTATTATCTCACTTCAAAGGTTTCAAAAAAATCCAACTATATAAAACTTTGTATATATTAAGATTTGCTAAATGTTATAAAGAAGCTTATCTTGAAAATGGTATTAAGTTTGTCCTATAGAAATTAATATATACCTTCTAGTCTACACTTATTATAGATTCATAAATAAGATAATGAACGACATATTTTTCATCCTCTACTGAAAGCTCGAGCTCAAACATAGCTTCTTAGAACTTGAGTTAAGCCTGTCTAAATAAACTCATATCTACCCATAATAATTTATAAGCACTAATGGAATCATGAACTAAATTATTAAAAGATTTAGAAGAAGTCACCTGTTATATTTTGTGGTCGTCTTAAATGTGAAGGGGCTTGTAGCTGAAAGGTATAAGGCTGTGAAGATGATGGAGAAATAGATCCCTCTGGATATATAATAGGATATTGCATGTATGGTGACCGAGGACTTTGTGGTGTTAATGAAAAACTTGCCCTTGGATTTGGAACTGAATACCCCATCTGATAATGATACGGTGGACCAATAGTCGATGAAGAACCATACATCTGATAGTAATATTGTGACGTCATTTGGCTAGAGTTATATAGAGCCTGCTTACACATTTTATAAAGAAGAATACAAGTAAAATAAATAAATTAAAATTATGCATCAAAATGCATAAATAATAAGGGACATCTAAATTTAATCCAATATTGACTTCCATATATTTTATACTTAATCTCTTTCAAAATACTAACTTGTTTATTGGAAAAGTTTTTGTTACACTACATAATTAGTATTTGATGTCTATCTCTTATTGCAAATTAGCCGTCATAATCCTAAAAACTGTCATGAAAATAATTGCCTACTAATAATAGAATAAAATTTTGCCAAAACTACAAAGGCATCCCAAAAAGAAGAAAGAATGGTTAGTTGACTACAATATGATCAAATTTATTCAACTACATGGGGGGGTGGGAGGAGGGGAAGAGAAAAGAATATTCACAATTAAGGACTTGCCATAACTTCATGGAACTATAATGAATAAAAAAACTGAAAAAAAAATGCTAGGCTAATAAATAACTCCCACAAGCTACAATATGGGACTTCTCTCCTGGTTGGGATGAGGGAGGGGGTTTGGAAGTTGCCTGTAGGTCATGGGCTATACGACAAGGGGAAGGGAGGGGTAGACCTCCCCACATACCTGTTCTAACCTGTAGTAAATCCAAGTATTTAATATGAGAGAGAGCTGGCGCTTTCATGCGAGATTGGCTCTGGGACTAGTAAACAACCATATATGCCCATGGGGGGCTCTATGTACAGAATTTTGGATGTCCTGGGCCTCATATAGGGAAGGTACAAATGAGTTTTGTTCATTAATGTAACAGTGCTAATAAGAATATGAGAGCCAATTAAGTTTGGACCAAAATGTAGCACTGGCAACACGTAAACAACAATTTTTCAATTAAATAAGAGAAGGGAACTAACCTGTGGGTATCCATAATCAGTTGGGTAGGTCTGATACCTGCAAAGGAGACACAACTAATGCATAAGAAAATATACAAGCATTGGACGGCCATCCCAATCAATTAGCCTCAAAATTGGGTCAGAAACAATAAACCTATGTACATATGATTAAGAACCTCATGGATTAACCAGATAAGATTGCATTAGATTATTTGACCCGGCTCCGATGGATCGATCAGCCCTAAAGAAACTGACCTAAATGAACAGCCTGGGTGCACCTGATTCAGTTGTGCCAATGTGGGCCATCTGAATGCATGACATGCATTGAATGAATACATCTGAGGCAAGCAACCAACATTGGAATGTAGCAGGAGCCATTCATTTGGGTCCTCCATGTCCATGATGGATCTGTGGAAGGGGACCACTGGGTTGAATGCTGTGGCATAGCTCCCACCAATCCAATTAATGGGCTTCCCTGTATCCCATATACAAATATGGATGGGTCCCATCCATTGAAGTAGAGATCAACTACAAAATTACCAGTACTCACCCAAAATGAGTAGGGTAGAAGACTGGAGGAGGAGGGGGGGGCAATTGGACTGGCACTCTGCTATATGGTGGTCCCACAGGCTGAGAAGAGCTCTGATTAATGCTCCCAACTTGACCTCTCCCTGCACACAAAATTTCCAAGAATTCAACTAAAAGAAAATCTAATCAATGATAAATATATAAATTAAGTTTCACATCAATTTTTTTATAAAAAATGACTAGTTTTACAAGCTAGAATATTTGAGTTGAGCTAGACTTTGGCCAATCAAGCTTGGCTCATTAGGTTATCTCCTTCGTCAGACTCCTCCGACTTCCTAGGCTTCAAGTTTTAACATAGCTCAGCTGACACGACATTGACTTGCTTAACCATGAAGCATGGAAACTATGTATGACAAATAATAATGGCCTAGAATCAATGATAACAAATCTTTAAATATTAAACAAATGGTTGTTATCAAGTGAAAAATAAAATACTATATATATTCGTAATCAAAACCATAAACTTGCAACCGTATCTAATTTAATAATTGTAATATTATAATGGAGAACTAGAATGGCACTCTTCTTTCGTTGTGATCCATTTTCTTTGACCTACAAAGGAAACTTCCCACCAATATTCTTGTTAAATAGATAACTTCATCAATTTCCCCATAAGTTAATCTCATTATGATAATAAACATTAGCTGGCTAAAGAACCGATCATCGCTAAGAAATGGCGACACTACCTATGTCTACACTTCTACATTATAATCGCATGATATAAACTTGTATACCTAGTCCACTTCCACCCTAGCCAAGGCTGGCTAAACCTCATGCGGCCACATGTGTCCAACTTAATAAGCTAATATTGCCTTGCTGGCTCAACCGATTGCCCCACTAGTGGGTCTTGATCCTATAGGCTGGCAACCCTACTTTTAGGCAGGTGTTGGGCTCCACCTATGTCTCATCCCCAATGTCCCCTGGCCATGGCCATGGCCTCCTCTTTGAGATGAGCAGCAGCAGTAGGCCACAATAATACATCATCATACAACGATTATATATATATATCAATGATCAAAATATACATATATATATATTTTTAAGGAGAGTACCTCGAGGTGGGGAAGGGCGAGGCCGGCCCATGGAGGCGATGTTGCAGTTGGCTCGCCGACCGTCGATGACCGGATTGGGGTCCGCCACGGACAACCTGGCCGAGTTGGGGTCACGAAACGTTACCTGCCCACAGCCATACATGGCCCTCCCATGTTAGCAAAAGCCACCACTGAAAACACTCCCCAAGAACAATAACCAGACCCAAGGTGGGAGTCCATTTATTCCTCCCTTCCTTGTCTCCTCCATGTAGAGACATATCACACATAATTTCACTCGCAAGAATAAATATCTTTCTCACTTGCTTTAAAGACTTATTATTGATCCATGATCTCAGGTTGTTTGGAAGAAGAGAGAACATGACGGTTCACAGATATCTTGGATAATATATATAGGAGATTCTGAGAGGCGATGGAGGTGAGACTCCATAGTTTTTGTTCTCTTCAACCATGAAAAAGAGTGAATATACATGAAAAGTGATGCATAAACCTGAAGGTTTGCATAGCTAGTAGTGTTGATCATCATAGATCGATCATGATCAAATTAGTGAGGTGGAGAGAGAGAGAGAGAGGGAGCTCACAAAGCCATAGCCTTTGGATCGCCCGGTGTTCTTGTCGGTTATGATGACGGCCTCGAGGATCTCGCCAAACTGCTCGAAGTATCGGCGCAGCTCTTCGGTTGGGGTCTCCCATGCCAAGCCCCCTACGAAGACCTTGGTTAAAGTCGTGTCCCCAAACCTCGATCTATAACCAGATGGACTAGAACTGGATGGACTAGAAGAAGCCATGGAAACCGAGAGTAATATCTATCGCAGGCTAACAACCCTTTCGCTTTCTCTTTCTCTCTCTCTCTCTCTATATATATATATATATATATCTCTATAAAAGGACACAAGTAGAGGTGGCTAGTTTGTGAGCTGGGTTATCTTTCTTCTTTTCTTGAGGGTGTTCTTCTCTTCCTCTTCTTTGGTGGCCTCTCCACCTTCCATGACCTGGCCTCAAGGCCTGTGGGATAGAACAAGAGGTGGAGGAGGAGAGAGAAAGAGAAAAAGGGAGGGTGCTGAGGAATCTAGCAAGGTTGAGTTGGGGATCCGGCTGGTGCAAAGGGACTCTTCGCTGTATGAGGGGTTTGGATATCGAATGACAGCTGCATGACCCCTCTTTGGCTCTCTCCCTCTCAACCCCCTCCCCTGGTCTTTTCCGTTCTCCCTCTCTCTCCCCCCACTAATTAATATACAAACGCCCAAAGTATTATGTTTCGTCTCTCTCTCTCTCTTCTTCTTCTCTCCTCTTAGTTGATGATCTATTAGGATATTATATTCACAAAGAAACAAAATATGTTAACCTATTTCGTTTTGTAGCCATGGAGGATGGGGACTAAAAGATGTGAGGCTAATTCTTTTTGCTAATGACCCATCTGTCCAAGGAGTGTGCCAGATAAGATGAAATTATGATCATATGAGTCATCCATCCATTGCAAGCTGGCCCTTTGTGAGTCAGCAGAATGGGTCCCCCTTGTGTGTCAAACAATAAATTATTAGCTTGGTTGAGCTCAATGGTCACCGATATGCCCTCTAAAAGCCTTGTAAGCACCATTTTCCTTCCTTTCCTAACAAGCAATTGACAAACGGTTCAGTTTTTTTTTTTGGAAGTGGGGAGGAGGAGGGGGGGAGGGGACCGGGCCTAGGAGTATCTTGGTGGTATAGTCTTGAGCTTTTAACAATTAGTGCACCTTTCTTGCTGGGTCGTTATACCGAGTTTTGCATGCAAGATAAGCGTATCTGGAGCGGCGTCATGCAGAATCTACCATTCGTTTTCCTATAATATTGTCAGTCATCATGTCAAATTGAGGCCAAGGTTGATTGACTGGAAAAAGATCTCATGTCGGCAGTAGAGCGTTTCACATAATTAAATAACTGATCTGAAGTTTTAGGGGAATGAAAATGGTCTTCTGTGATCAATATTAAAGTGGTTTTATAGAGCATTTGGTGTCTTAAAGATGGATTGCCTCAGTTCACAATATTTGAGTACTTGTAAGGCTAAATTTGTTGCTGTGTTATAGTTCCAAGTAACTTTAATTTCAAATGGTTGACTTGCTTGATGATACATAATCTTGGAAAACGAAAGGACATCATAATAGATAACACTTGGGCTTCTCTCCACTATAAATCATCGTAATGTAATTATTCTCATCATGCCAACCTGATCTCAATTTGCTCCGCTGTCTCAGTATTACCATCATACAATTAGGTTATACAATGTTATTTTTATTTATTAATATATTCAGTGCATGCAATCCTTTAAAAAAACTCTCTATATTATGCATTAAGGATATCTGGCTTTTTAGTTTTCCTTTACAATTAAAGCAGTCAGTGTAACTCCCTGGCCTGAGCTACTTCCAAGTGTGTCTCCAGTGAGCAACAAAATGTTTCAATATATTGATGGTTCCTTAAGACTAACAAAGCGTGAATACAGGCAACGTTAGATGATTTTTTCCTCTTTAACCAATAAATTTTATTTTGCTACTAAAAATAAGAAAGATAAGCAATAACATAACCATAAAATCTCTGATTAAATTCACTTTCCCCTTCAATTTACTTTAAATTTGAAATTCTAGAATTTATACTGCAAATAAACCAGTTAAAATCATGCAATTCGTACTTAAGGTTTTCCACCTATGCATTAGCAAAGCTACAAGTCTATACGTTAACTTCAAGTAGTCTAATATGGATGATTTTTTTTATGAGAAAAGTAGCATGCTGCATGAAGTTAATTAACAGCATAAATGATAATAATGTGTATTCTAAATGAACTAATTATTTAGATATGTCCATTAATTACTTGAAACTATAGGAGACCCACAAATCCAAAATAATCTGTGTTGGAAACAATCCCAACACAAATTGCTTGTTCTATCAAGATTAAGGGTGGCCATGATAGAGAGACTATATTTATATCTCAAGTTGCATGGAAATTATACTTTCCTTGGTCCTAGTTGTGAAAATAAAAAATTAGAGTTTGTTGCCAAAAAACCTACTACTATTGCTTTTTGGTTCAACTTTGGCCTCCAACTTACGGCAAGATTCATCCAACCTGAACTTCCTTATCATAGACGGCTCTTTTATACATAAAGCTTAAAGCTTTGCACCAAAAAGATAGATACGGAAACCTAACCTAACATGAGAAAAGGGATAAATGACTCATTTGTCATATAGAGAGTAAAAGGATTACATTCGATCGTATCTCCCCCCACTTTTAGGGTAGTGCTTTCTTGACCATTGAGCATCACCCATAGATGAGCACCACAGCTATAGATTCTCTCAGAAAAGAAATATAGCTACAGGAAGGAAGGTTGGTGTATATCATGCGAGTTGGACCTATTCTTGGTTTCTTTCTTGGATGATTGAAGTAGTATGCAAATAATTTTCTTGTTCAACAAACAATTTTAAATTGAACTGCAGATCAAAATTCCCAACATTTCCTGATGATCCTACTAATTATTTATTTCCTGCCTTTAAGCAAATTGCTAGTTGTGCCATTTAATTACTTGTAAATAGCTGGCATAAAACTAGGTGCAGCAACTTACGTAGTCGAACTCCACATAAAACTAGATCCCTTTAAATATTCCAATGTTGTCGTATACGTCCACCTTTAATTTTGCTTGATGACTGTGCTTGTTTAATGCAAGTGCGACCATTACTCGCCACATGAAAATAGCTTTTCTCTTGCTATCAGCCCCAGGATTATACTACCAATTATGGGGTTTTCCTATGCATGAAATTCTCAAGTTGCTAGATGATTAGCTAGCCTCGTCAGCCAAATAAAGCAGCAATTGGCTCAAAACAATGACGGGGGAAATTTTTAGTTGCAACACAAAAAGAAGCTAAAAGCCAACAGTCTCTTTCGATCCACTGCTCAGTTCACCAACCTTCTGTAGCAATGGATGATGCGTAAAAGTACTCCAGAGAGAGAGAGAGATTTAATTTCCCCACGTCAAAGCTAATGGTTGAATGAGACTTGGGCAACGCGGCGAGTCTCGTTTTTTATCTAACAAGTTTGGTTTAAAAAGAGTACTAATCGTTGAATGTGATATTCTGTTGCCCTTGTTTGCATATTTGTAACCTGGCGATGAAATTTCGTGGATGATTAGACCAATTGTACATGCATGATATATCGGTGCCATCCAAGACGTTGAACACAAGTTAACATAAACATAGAGAGACAAATCAAATCACAGATATTAGTTGGCCAATTTTGCAAGATACCATAGTACGGGTCAAGAATGGGACAATAATTTTCTTTCTGTTAGGCCAACTTATGTGGGGCACCTTCAAGTAGTTCTAATAACCATTATCATAATCACTTTGGTCGCAACCCATTATGTTATTAAAATAAAAAAAATACAATGATAATTATTTTTTATTATTGCCTTATAAAAAAATATACTACTATAACACAAATAGGCATGGATATTTGCCCCTCTACTTTCTTTTCAATACGTTGGGTGAGCCAGTGCATACCAAACAGATCAAGCGCCTACTTAATTTGATATGAAATGGACCATAAGAAATTAAGAATAGAAAGAAATCTTAGGTGCTGCAGAATTCCTAACCAACTTACTTCAAACCATTATAAAAGGAACAAAGTTTGAAATTACGTTCCCAATAACAAATGGATAGAAACCTTATCATACCACAATAATGCTAAATTCTTTATATCCAAGGCTTCCTCTGCATACAATGTCATCTTTGAATACCTTATGTTGACGCCAAATCACCGTCCTCGAGCACCCGAGCATCCGGTCGCCTCCTCCAGTGATCGAGCCCAAGATCTTTCGACGAGCTCCTCGCACTTGAGAGCCTGCAAACAATCTCGGGGATCGAATATTCCGACAGGGACCCTTCGATGCTTAAGTCAATGCTCTGAGCAACAGCCGTGAGCTTGAGGAAGCTCGAAAAAGAGAAGAAGAGAGGCTTAGAGCCATGCTCTTTGTGAGCGTTTAGGAGTGTTGTGTATTGAGTTATCGTTACCTCGTCGGGGGTCCCTCTTACCCATTTTATTATGCTTGGAGTCTATGAGAGTAGCTTGGAGTCTGTGAGACTTGGGGCATGATCATTTGTCAGAGCATTTATGATGATAGCAGCAATGGCAAAGCTTGCTTCTTAGTGGCATGTCAAAAGTGCAGCCACATCCAGTCAAATATGGGTGGCTGCATAGTTGGCAGGTATTGCTTGGTTTGAACAGCTGTTGCAGGCTGCTGCAGGACGTGGCGACCATTACGGCGTTTGCCAGATGTGTCCCCATGCCATCCTTCCGCTGTCCTGTGTGGATAGTGATGGACAATAATGTCAGGCACGTGGGCCTCACAGTGAGGCCGACTCCAAAAACGATGGGTCCAATTCCGGTGAGATTACCGTTGCCAATGGAGCTTATTGGCCCCATCACCTTAACCTATCACATTAAATTATTATCTTTCAACAAAGTTTTCCATTGAAACACGGAGTTAGAGAGCTCGAAGGCAATCAAATGATGGCAACACACTACTGCATCACCACGTACATTGAAGAGGAAAATAAAGGTTAGAGAAACTATCACAGTATAAAGCTGCTTCGATCGAAAGGATGAATGTAAGTTATAAAAGAAAGTTAATGGAAGACTTAGCTTCAGTTCATCTAATTAAAAAAGATCCCACAAAGGTAATCTACGTCAATTATGTTCTATCAAAAAGGACAAAGATGAGCTCATAAACTTTTTATGGGTGAGTGCCGATGTCTTTGCTTAAACTTCCATAGATGTGCTAAGGATTGGCTATAAAGCCATAGCATATGAGTTGAGCATAGATCCAATCTACAAGCCCATGCAGCAAAAGAAGAGAAGTATTAAATTGATGTTTAATATATAGTTTATGTAAGTAAATTTTATTTATTAGATTGCACCAATATTAATCCTTTTTATTCCATGTCAAGCTTTAATCGTTTACCCAACATTAAGGAACTATTGATATTGGTACGTTATTGAATCAAAATAAGGAATGCCAATCTTTGAGAATTTTGTTGTCATCATCCAATTATTCTCAAATTGTCTCATTCAATGGTTCAAAATATAACAATGTGATAAAAGAATCGGATCCCAGCTTTGTTTGTGGTTGGCTCAAACGGGAAGAAAGGTCTAAGACAGAAAGAATTGTTTTGTCAACCCTTGACCTTTAATAACGAGAATCCACCCTTTTTCAAATTAACCGAGCCAACTATGTAAAAAGGTAGCTCCGAAGTTAGTAAGTTAGTCAATTCATGAAGTCAATCAGTGAATCAAGCCAAATTTAGACTTCTAAGATGAAAATCAACTCTTATTTTGATAAAATTTTCTCTTTAGTTTGAAAAGGTGAGTAAACCGATTGTATTGTCTTCTTTTCTTCTTTGTCAATGCAACCAATTTAAGAAGCTTTGAAAGTTGGTCTCTGGTGTTGCTTGACGTTTTTTTAAAATTATTCGTAGACCTCTTTGCAATAAAAATCTCTTTTGTGTAATTCTAAATGTGAAGTCTACGTATCATATTGGTAAATTGATAGAACTTTTATTTTCTTCTGCTGAAATAATTGAAATGAATAAATTTTTGACCATAAAAATTTTTTTCTATCTTTTTTTTCTTTACCATGAACTTTACCAAATTGATAGAAAAAAATAAAAATAATTATTATTATGCTAGTTATTTGTATTATTATTATGCTAGTTATTCTTGGCATACTGAAACGACTGCCATTATTGGTATTAAATCATTAGTGATTCATACAAGCTAAATCTTTCAATTGGTAATTGGGGCAAAAAAATAATTTGTATTTAATGAATCTATTTGTATTTTTCTATCCAAGTGAAGATAGTTTACGTCTTCACAAATATGCCTATTTTACAAAACCTCTTTATGAGATAGTGTCTCGATCGTTAATTAGGCCTTTATGAGTCAAAATTACCTAACAAGAAATTTTGCTATCTTAGGACCGTTATAGTTATGTCGCCATTTATTGGGGCTTCATTCTTCCTATCATCATATCACTAACTTCCTTGACCATCCAGCACTGGACAGGCGTAAGTCCTTTTTGAATCGAGAATATAGCAATTTTCCTTAGATTGATCAGACTAAGTAGGAGATAATATATCTTAATATTATTGATCATTTTTGATTCAAGGAGTCATCCCATCTTAATTGAAAAGAAATTTTTTTAAGGAAGAAATATGGTTATTTATATTTTATAAAAATAATTATTTAAAAATATAAATTTAATTAAAGATATGTCTAATATCATAAATATTTTATTCATGATTACATAAATATTTTAAAAATTAATATTTATTAATTATATATGAATATAAATTTTAATATAATAAATGTTTAAATATTGATAAGTATTATTAAACTAAATATTAAAAAATTATTATATTATGTAAATTACATAAATATCATAGAAAATATGTATAAAAAATTTTATCATCCTTAGATGAAATTTTATTTTTAAGAATAACTATTCAAATAGGGTATTTATGAAATTTTACATTTCTAAGTATTACATTTCGAAATAGCGCATTTCAGAATTTTATGAATTTTTTTTTTGTTACAAGCGGGCGATCACACCAGTCTGGCGTGAGTCAAACCCGAAAGATTGAAATACATGATTTTCTGCAAAATTAAAGGGCATGGGTCACCTATATGCCAAACCCAAGGGGTAGGATGGCGAGCTACGACACTAGCGATCCAATCAGCCGCAGCATTGGCTTCCCTATACACATGGCGGATCCGAGGCATCGTAGAAGACCGGAGAGAGTCCCAGATAGCATGGAGCAGAGGATTGGTAGAGTGAAGATCCTCATCCCGAAGAATCCAGCGAATAATCATGAGAGAATCTCCCTCTATAATCCATCTGCTAGAGGCCAGATGACGAACGACATAGCTGATACCAGCCCAAGCAGCCTGAAGCTCTGCCATAGGGACCGATATATCAAGGGATCCATGGTCACCCGCTGCAAGCAACTCACCCTCAGATCCTCTGATAACAAAACCGGATCTAGCACTACGGTCCGAGACAGAACCATCAAAGTTTACTTTGACTTAACCCGGGGGTGGGGGTTCCCAAGAAACATAGACCGTAGAATGGTGCGCTGCCGAAGCAGCAGGGGAATCCCAGAGGCCGGGTTGGACCAAGTGAACAGAAGAAATAGAATGGCCATACTCATTGGCAAGGAGGCCAGCCATTCTGAAAATCGCCAGGGGTGGGACAATCTCCTCCAAGAAAATCATCTGGTTTCTGGTAAGCCAAATATGATAAGCAAGATAGGCTGAAACAGCACCCTGAGATCTCGGACCGCTCTGAACAGCAAATCGAATGGCACGCAGAAAAGAAAGCCGGATGGAACCCACATCAGACAACCATGGGGTAAACTGCATCCGCTGCCAGATCCTCCTCGCACGAGAACAGCTGAAGATGATGTGATCGATCGACTCATCTTCAAGCCCACATATTGGGCAGAGAGGCGAAATGGAGAGGCCTCGGCCAGCCAATAAAGAACAAGTAGGAAGGCGATCCCACTTCAGCTTCCATAAAAAGAGCCAAATCCTGGGGTGAATGGGCAAGCGCCAAATCCAAGCAACATCATCCAATCTTGAAACCCGAGTGCGGAAGCAGTCAACCAGATCCCTGGTAGAAGCACGGGAGAGACAAGATGGCCGCCAAAGTCTGGTATCCGAGTCTGCAGAAGAAGCCAAGGGAATGGCGAAAATCCTTTGCGCCAACTCAGTCCCAAAAAGTCTAGATATAGTGGAAACATTCCAAGCATGACCATCCTGGCAGATCAAAGAAGACACTGGCATAGAGGGGTCAACATCAATACTAAGAAAGGTCGGCCAGCGGGATAGAGGAGTGGCAGCAATCCAACTATCCTGAGTAACCTTAACAGATCTCCTGTCCCCAATCATCCAGTGAATATCAGTCAGAACAGAAGAGGCAGCCTGACAGATGGCCCGTCAGATCAAGGAACTCCCACGGGGAACACAGGAGATCGAATCAGTTGACCAGACACCATATCTACCTCTTATAAAAGAGCTCCAGAAGCAGTGAGGATCCAGAAGAAATCTAGAAGCATGCCTAGCAATCATAGCCTCCCGGCGAGTGAGTAAAGACTGAATCCCCAGGCCACCCTCACGAATAGGCAGACAAACAATATCCCATGAGAGAAGGTGAAGACCATGGCCATCCTGTCTCGAGCCCCAGAGAAAATCCCTGAACCGTCTCTCAATCCGGCGAAGACAGATAGCTGGAATCAGGGTGTTAGATAAAAGATAAATGGGGAGCGAGGTGAGGATGGACCGAATCAATGTAATCCGACCCATCATAGAGAGGCTGGAAACCTGCCACCTACTCAACCGATCAGAAATCCGACGATCAAGAACCCCGAAGTCGACTACCGGGGGCAACGCCCCGTAATAGGGATCCCAAGATAGGACAGACTGTCGGAGAGGGAGGAAATCCCTAACAACTGGGAGATCGCAGAACGGCGACGAGGGGGGGTCGAAGGGCTGAAACATAGAACAGATTTCTGAAGGTTGACCCGCTGACCGGAGGCTTGGCAATAAGCTTGAAGAATAGAAGAGCAGACCGCAGCATTATGAGCAGTAGCAGGGCTAAGCAAAATGCAATCGTCTGCAAACAGAAGATGAGAAAGAGGAGGGCCCAGAGACCCAGGCATGTAAGGCTGAATCAAAGACGCACCAATAGCCTGAGCAAGAGAGCGAGAGAGATCATCAGTGCACAGAATAAACAGGAATGGAGAGTGAGGGCAACCCTGACGAAGTCCCCCAAATGAAGGGAAAAACCCAGATGGGCTTCCATTAATAAGAATGAAAAAGGAAGGCCCCTGCACACATGCCATAACCCATTCAATAAAAAGATCAGCAAACCGAAACTCCCTGAGAGTCTGTCGAAGAAAAATCCAACTGATCCTATCATAAGCTCTCTCCATATCCAGCTGAACAGCCATAAGAGCCCTACTACCCGACGCACGATGAAGGTCATGCATAAATTCTTGAGCAATGAGAGCATTATCTGTGATGCTACGATCCTAGATGAAAGCCCCCTGTTCCGGAGATATAAGACGGGGAATCACTCCCTACAGCCATGTAACCAATAGTCGAGCACAGACTTTGTATAGGGTGGTACATAGACTGATAGGCCGATAATGCTGGGGAAGCGAAGCCGTCGGCTACTTAGGAATTAGAGAAACAAAAGTAGCTGCCAATCAGGAGGAAGATTTCTGGAGGAAAAGACCATCTCGATGGTCAACACCACTTCCGGTCCGACAATATCCAATAATGGCGAAAGAAAAAGGGAGGGAAATCATCGGGGCCAGGGGCCTTGTCAGAACCCAGAGTCCAGACAGCAGATCAAATCTCCTCCACCGAGACCTCCCTTGACAGCAGAGCATTATCATCATCAGAAACACGGGCATCCGAGGAAACAGGGGAGATGGGGAAACCACTGGCAGACACCTTCGACCATCGGGACTGAAAGTAAAGGATAATCTGCTCTCGAATAGACTCATCATCCTCAACTATGTTGCCATTCTCATAATTGATATACCGAATCCGATTGGTAGACCGCCGAGCCACCGTAGCCTGATGGAAGAACCTGATGTTCGGTCACCCTCCTGAAGCCACTGAATCCGGGACCGCTGACGCCAGTAAGTCTCCTGCTGACTAAGTAAGGACTGGTGCAACGACAAGCTCCTCCGAAGAGTCTGGAGATCGAGCTCAGAGAGACCACCATCCGTATCCTTCCTATCCTGAAGAGAAACAATGTCTGCTTCTACAGATTGAATACGCTGCATAAGATCCCCCACCTCTCTACTATTCCACCTAAAGAGCCTGCGCTTTAGTAACTCGAGACGGCGAGAGAGACGGTAGGTAGCACTCCCTCTAACCGGCATCCGCCAAACCTGACGATAAGAGCCCGGGCCGAAGGGTAAGAAGTCCAAAACTGCTCAAACCGGAAAGGCCTCCGAGGCCGAGAGGAAAGCTCTGTTGATATAAGAAGAGGGCAATGGTCAGACGCTATCCGAGGTAAATGAGAAGTAGTAGCACCAGAAAAAATTTGCATCCAACTAGGGGAGGCTAAAGCTCGATCAAGGCACTCCCACACCCGAGCAGTACCACGACGGTTATTACACCAGGTAAACTGAGAGCCAGAGAACCCCAAATCGACAACCCTAGCATTGGAAATAAAAGAGCAAAACTCGCTAGATTTCGGAGAATCGACAAATCGATGCCCCCCACGCTTCTCCGAAGCATCAACGATACAGTTAAAATCCCCAGCAATGAGAGTGGGAAATCACTGGCGTAAAAGAGTGAGAATCTCGGACCATAAGTAGCGCCTCTCCCTATAATCCGTGCTAGCATAGATACCAAGAAGCAGCCATGGCGGAGAAATTCCCTCAGAAATAACCAAGGCCACCTGCTGAGTACACTGATGAAAAGCATCCACTCGAATAGAAGGATCTCTCCAAAGAGCCAGAATGCCCCCAGACAAACCAATGGATTCCATAGCATAGGAAGACCAACACCGAGAAATCCACCTTCGGAATCACTGAAGACTGGATCCGACAGGCGGGTTTCCAGTAAAACACAGATATCAAAATGCCTAATTCATTTGCAACCTGTGTTCTCCCATGTGCCTCTCTGGACAGATTAGCTCAAGCGTTGAATATTCCTAGCTTGGATAAGGAGTTCGAACCTAACCTAACATTTTTTAAAAAAATCTTCAACTTAATAATCCCACACCCAAAGTATACCACCTCAACGCTCAACAAAACTCATTACCTTGGAGCTCAAACTAACTACTCCCTAACCTTAGCTATGCAAGTATCATGAGAAAAAGTTGATTTTCATTAACTTTCAATGGGGTCACGTAGCAATTGAGTCTCCAAAAGTTATGTAAGTCAACATGCCAAACAGGTTAGCATCCACTTAGAGCTTGATACAGAATAAACTCTAAAGAATTTTAGGATAGAAAGGAATTCTAGTTGCTACAAAATTCATTACCATGCAAGGATAAAGAGACAGGTTTGATCTAACCTAAACAATTTTTTTTTTTTTTGAGAAGAAAACATTTAAAATTTTAAGGTGTTCCTTTAAACTACCGCTATTAAAAAATTTTTACCGACTCAAATGTTGAAGAACCCTTTCGCAAGATCCCTTTCTTTTTCGTTTGATTTCTTTTTATTCGGCAAGCTATACCGATAATTGTTGATGCCCGATCACTTTGAGTCGGCGTTCTTGAGCATCGGCCGTTCCTCCATAGAAATATCGGAGCCCTTCCTTTGTCTTCAAAGCCTGCAAGAAGCCCACGGCCGGGCATTTCGCGGGGACCCTCCGACGCTCAAGTTAGTGCTCTGGGCAACAGCCGTGAGCTTGAGAAAGCTCAAAGAGAAAGAAAGATCCCCCCAGAATGAGTGTGTTGAGTCCTTTTTGAGTTACCTCTTCTTACCTAATTTATTTACCTTTATACTCTGTGTAGCTTGCTTGAGAAGTTTGAATATTTTCGTCTAGTGAGAATGAGTCACGTGGAGCCTCATGATGGATTATGACTTTTAGGGCTTATCTGTTCTGAGTGGTTGAAGTATCATGATGACTGATGACTTTTGGTAGATAAAATGTCAGGATTAATATCTATAAGACCTGAGGTGCTGCCACCTGTCGAGGCTTTTATGAAGATGCTTCTTCTTAGTGGCATGTCAGAGCTGCGGCGTTGTCTTTTAGTGATATGTCAGGACTAAAAGCATCTTCTTACTTCATGCAAGTCATGATTTCATCCGCAGATCAAGTGTGCACAGCTGGCCTTTTCTGGTGCATTGATCTTGAGTATTTATTTAGTGGCCAGAGTCCTTGTTTAGTCTTCATGAGTCCCTTCTTGAATTAAATAAAGGCTAATAGTACCCTCGGACCCATAGGCCACTCAACGATGCATCTAGCTTATGCATATGCCACCTGACACGTGGAGAAGCTATATCTCCCCTTCATCCAATTCTATTGCCTGGACCTGGTCCTTGGTGAGCCATGGAGACCGTATCCTCTACCTGGCATGTAGAGTCGGAAGGTCCGCGGAAGGTCGCGGCGAGGGGCCACCGTGGATGGCCAGCTGGGAGGAGCTTGCTGGCCGAGAGAAGTAGGCCACCTAGGGACGCTGGTGGCCGCCTAGGGCCTCTGCTCCATGAGGCCGTTGCTGGCTGAGGCCAAGAAGGCATCTGTGGGACCTGGGTTCGGTGAGGCCGCTTAGGATTGCTCGAGGCCGTCTATGATTGCTCGGGGCCGTCTATGATTGCTCGGAGAAGCTTTTGGGACCGCCTAAGATGAAGACGGGTCCCGAAGTTATTACCGAAGCACATTTACGTGCATGCATGGGGCCAAAAAGGGAGTCAATCGTGGCAACCATAAATGTACATGGCCTTTATAAGACTATAAAAGCCCCGGCACATAAATGCGATGAAAGGAGGGGGCCGCTTAAGATGAAAGGCCGCCTAAAATTATTGTGAGGAGGGGCCGCTTAAGATGAAAGGCCGCCTAGAATTATTGTGAGGAGGGGGCCGCTTAAGATGAAAGGCCGCCTAGGATTATTATGAGGAAGGGGTCACTTAAGATGAAAGGCCACCTAGAATTATTGTGAGGAGGGGCCGCTTAAGATGAAAGGCCGCATAGAATTATTGTGAGGAGGGGGCCGCTTAAGATAAAAGGCCGCCTAGAATTATTGTGAAGAGGGGGCCGCTTAAGATGAAAGGCCGCCTAGAATTATTGTGAGGAGGGGGCCGCTTAAGATGAAAGGCCGCCTAGGATTATTATGAGGAAGGGGCCGCCTAAGATGAAAGGCCGCCTAGAATTATTGTTTGAAAATTTCTATTTTTATTACCCATGGGCCTGTTAACTGGTCCTATCAGATGCCCCCTTCACTCCTTGAGCTTGTAGGTCCTGCGCTAACCAAGGTGAAGGTGTGTAAAAAAAAAAAATTTAGTAACATTGAGGGTAAGTTTATTACCTTGTTCCCGCCACTTAAAGTAGCGTAGGCCCAATTTTTTGGGGAGACAGCTCGTTAACTAGTTGGCAAGGCAAAAATAGAGCTGATGACGCTTTCGGAGGTGACATTAGGTGCCAGGGCTGGCCTCGGGTTCTGATGCTGACCGGAGTCGGGCTTAGCTGCAAAGCTGGTCTCGGGCTTTCAGGGCCACCAAGACTACAGGATTTAAACCATCTCAGAGGTCTCGCGCGCTAATCTGGGGGTTTGACTCGGGGCCGCCCAGAATCCCAAGTGTAAACCTTCGGGAGTTTCTTGTGCTGGCCCAGGGCGCCTATGCCCTTTTTGGGTTAGATGTTGAGGCCGTTCGAAACCACCCGAGGGCAGGCTAAGGGCCAGACATGACTGTGGCCGCCTAGGACCAGCTCGAGGGCCGACTAGGGGCCTTAACATACGGTGGCCGCCTAGGACCAGCCCGAGGGCTGGCTAGGGGCCAGACATGACTGTGGCCGCCTAGGACCAGCCCGAGGGCTGGCTAGGGGCCTTAACATACTTGTGGCCGCCTAGGACCAGCCCGAGGGCCGGCTAGGGGCCTAACATATCTGTGGCCGCCTAGGACTAGCCCGAGGGCCGGCTAGGGGCCTAACATACTTGTGGCCGCCTAGGACCAGCCCGAGGGCCGGCTAGGGGCCAGACATGACTGTGGCCACCTAGGACCAGCCCGAGGGCCGGCTAGGGGCCTTAACATACTTGTGGCCGCCTAGGACCAGCCCGAGGGCCGGCTAGGGGCCTAACATACTTGTGGCCGCCTAGGACCAGCCCGAGGTCCGGCTAGGGGCCAGACATGACTGTGGCCGCCTAGGACTAGCCCGAGGCCGGCTAGGGGCTTAATCATACTTGTGGCCGCCTAGGACCAGCCCGAGGGCCGGCTAGGGGCCTAACATACTTATGGCCACCTAGGACTAGCCCGAGGGCCGGCTAGGGGCCTTAACATACTTGTGGGCCTAGGACTAGCCCAAGGGCCGGCTAGGGGCCTAAACATACTTGTGGCCGCCTAGGACTAGCCCGAGGGCCGGCTAGGGGCCTAACATACCTGTGGCCCCTAGGACTAGCCCGAGGGCCGGCTAGGGGCCAGACATGACTGTGGCCGCCTAGGACCAGCCCGAGGGCCGGCTAGGGGCCTTAACATACTTGTGGCCGCCTAGGACCAGCCCGAGGGCCGGTTAGGGGCCAGACATGACTGTGGCCGCCTAGGACCAGCCCGAGGGCCAGCTAGGGGCCTAGCATACTTGTGGCCGCCTAGGACCAGCCCGAGGGCCGGCTAGGGGCCTAACATAGAGCTGATGGAGCTACACTAATGCCGCTGAGGATGAGAGATAGAGCCAACGAGGCTGCAATAAAACCGTTGAGGTTGATAGAGCCGATGAGGCAGAGCGATAGAGCAGCTAAGGCTATAATAATTACGCTGAGGTCGTAATGATGCCGCTGGGGCAGAAATGAAACAGTTGAGAGCCTTTTGTACCCCGAAGGGTGACCCGAGAGTCGCTATGATGGGACCATGCTCGGGAGCCTTTAACCCCGGAGGGCGACCTGAGGGCACTTTGACCTGGCTCAGGGCCCTTTTGAACCCCAAAGGGTGACCCGAGAGTCACTGTGATGGGACCATGCTCGGGAGCCTTTAACCCCGGAGGGTGACCTGAGAGCACTTTGACCTGGCTTAGGGTCCTTTTGAACCCCGAAGGGTGACCTTTATTGATGGGGTGAAAATAAAACCGCCTCGGGGGTTTCTTGACTGGCCCGGGGTGTCTATGATCTCGGGACCACTAAAGTCATTTTGAAAATATTTTGGGGGTCGCTCGGCCGGTCCGGGAGTTTGACTCGGAGCCGCCGAGACCATAGGACTTGAACCTCCTCTGAGGTTTCTCACACCGGTCGGGGGTGTCCTTATGATCGCGGGGCTACCAAAAACTACCTCGGGTCGCTTGGCTGGCCCGAGTGGTTTTTTGAGAAATTGAATGAAAAAACTTCTTCTTTATTATATTTTTTTTGTACAACATTGCCACAGGGGTTTAGCTCAGGGCCACTTAGGAAACAGGGCTTGAACCTCCGGAGGTTTCTTGTGCCGGTCCGGGGTGTCTGTGTCCCTTGGAGCGCTGAGGGGTTAGAAAGTCAAATAAAAAGAAATCTGCTGGATTATATGAAAAGAAACTTTGTTCTCAGAGTGTGGCATACTTAGCTTTCAAGGCTTTTTGCCTTTGCATTATGTTTGGTGTCGATTAAGGGCTTGGGAGCTTTTCTTTTGGAGAAATTGGTCCCCTGCTGCTGACCTGGGTACTTCAGCCCGCTAGCGGTCTATCCTCGCTTGGGCGTCATCACTTGTCCATTGCTGAGGATGCTAACTCTTCCCTCGTCAGATGCCCACCAGCATCATTTAATATATGAGGGTTTTTTTTTTTTTTTTTTTGCTGAGGCTCTATCACTTGCAGCCACTTTGTTTCCCTACTCTTGGATGCCCCTTTTTTTTTTTTTGGATACTCTCCCTATTAGTTTCTTCTGCCGCAGTCACAGTAGTGGAATCTAGTGCCTTTTGGTTTCAGATTCTCAGTTTTTTGAAGTGGTGGAGAAGTTGCAAAGACCTTTTTTCGAAATCTGGTTTCCCTCCCCAAGTAACTGGGAACAATCCTCAGAAGCCTTCAATTGCTCAAAATCTTCTTCGACGTTATGCATGTAAGGGAAATCCTTTGCAAGCTCTCCCACCTCCTCCACAAGCTTGTGTCTACGTACACATGATTTGAGCTCATCCCGCTTTCGATCCAGAGGCTTACGTCCTGACTCCTCTTTCATAGCTTTTTGCCCTTGTGCAGTGTTTTTCCTTTGAAGGAATTGGTCACCGTCAGTGCTGAAGTCTGAGAGCAGCTGGAACCGAATATGCAAGAGGGCTCAGGCTCGGTTTGGCTCTTGGGTGCAATAGACAAGAAGAGAGAGGAACAGAGAGGGTTTTGGTAGAGTCAGTAGTCGAAGCCTTTTATCTTCATCTTTCACCTTACATTAATTGCATCAACACCTCTTGGCCTACTACCACCAGAAATTAAAATGCCTATAAATGCTTGGAGTGACGGGGTATGGATAATGTCCCAAGTTTGACCCTTTTTGGAAATTATTCTTCTGACCATGTTGCAATCCACCTCTTGCTGATTGTTGAGCCTTTAATCGAGCTCCTCTGGCCACTGGTGTTGTTCATCCAGATGCTTCTTCACCTTAGAATTAGGATCTTTCCCAAATGGCTCAGAAGATGAGTAAGGAGAGGAGTGGCAGCTTGAGCGGGGGGTAGGAGACTGCAATCTCCTGAAAGCTTTACGATGGTCTTTTGCTGCTTAGTGCGGTGTGGATGCCCCCCAGCATGATTGGTGAGGACCTTCAGTACGTGCGTGACCACCATGGCTATTTTAGAGGGGACAAAGACTTACAGATCAGGGAGACAGACCTCTCTTTCCTTTAGCACAGCCGCCCCCTTCCTGGCGCACCAATCTGTTGATGCCCGATCACTTTGAGTCGGCGTCCTTGAGCGTCGGCCGTTCCTCCATAGAAATATCGGAGCCCTTCCTTTGTCTTCAAAGCCTACAAGAAGCCCACGGCCGGGCATTCCAGCGGGGACCCTCCGACGCTCAAGTTAGTGCTCTGGGCAACAGCCGTGAGCTTGAGAAAGCTCGAAAGAGAAAGAAAGATCCCCCCAGAATGAGTGTGTTGAGTCCTTTTTGAGTTATCTCTTCTTACCTAATTTATTTACCTTTGTACTCTGTGTAGCTTACTTGAGAAGTTTGAATCTTTTTCGTTAGTGAGAATGAGTCACGTGGAGCCTCATGATGGATCATGACTTTTGGGGCTTATCTGTTCTGAGTGGTTGGAGTGTCATGATGACTGATGACTTTTGGTAGATAAAATGTCAGGATTAATATCTGTAAGACCTGAGGTGCTACCACCTATCGAGGCTTTTATGAAGATGCTTCTTCTTAGTGGCATGTCAGAGCTGCAGCATTGTCTTTTAGTGATATGTCAGGACTAAAAGCATCTTCTTACTTCATGCAAGTCATGATTTGATCCGCAGATCAAGTGTGCACAGCTGGCCTTTTCTGGTGCATTGATCTTGAGTATTTATTTAGTGGCTAGAGTCCTTGTTTAGTCTCCATGAGTCCTTCTTGAATTAAATAAAGGCTAATAGTACCCTCGGACCCATAGGCCACTCAATGATGCCTCTGGCTTATGCATATGCCACCTGACACGTGGAGAAGCTATATCTCCCCTTCATCCAATTCTATTGCCTGGACCTGGTCCTTGGTGAGCCATGGAGACCGTATCCTCTACCTGGCATGTAGAGTCGGAAGGTCCGTGGAAGGTCGCGGCGAGGGGCCACCGTGGATGGCCGTTGGGAGGAGCTTGCTAGCCGGGAAAAGTAGGCCACCTAGGGACGCTGGTGGCCGCCTAGGGCCTCTGCTCCACGAGGCCGTTGCTGGCTGAGGCCAAGAAGGCATCTGTGGGACCTGGGTTCGGTGAGGCCATTTAGGATTGCTCGAGGCCGTCTATGATTGCTCGGGGCCGTCTAGGCTGGGAGAAGCTTTTGGGACCGCCTAAGATGAAGACGAGTCCCGAAGTTATTACCGAAGCACATTTACGTGCATGCATGGGGCCAAAAAGGGAGTCAATCGTGGCAACCATAAATGCACGTGGCCTTTATAAGACTATAAAAGCCCCGGCACATAAATGCAATGAAAGGAGGGGGCCTCTTAAGATAAAAGGCCGCCTAAAATTATTATGAGGAGGGGGCCGCTTAAGATGAAAGGCCGCCTAGAATTATTATGAGGAGGGGACCGCTTAAGATAAAGGCCACGTAGAATTATTATGAAGAGGGGGTCGCTTAAAATGAAAGGCCGCCTAAATTATTGTGAGGAGGGGGCCGCTTAAGATGAAAGGCCGCCTAGAATTATTGTGAGAAGGGGGCCGCTTAGGATGAAAGGCCGCCTAAGATTATTATGAGGAAGGGGCCGCTTAAGATGAAAGGCCGTCTAGAATTATTGTGAGAAGGGGGCCGCTTAAGATGAAAGGCCGCCTAGAATTATTGTAAAGAGGGGCCGCTTAAGATGAAAGGCCGCCTAGAATTATTGTGAGGAGGGGGCCGCATAGGATGAAAGGCCGCCTAGGATTATTATGAGGAAGGAGCCGCCTAAGATGAAAAGCTGCCTAGAATTATTGTTTGAAAATTTTTATTTTTATTACCCATGGGCGGTTCTATCAATAATCATGTTGATATCTTCGTTCATAATGGTATTCATTATTGGCCTTTAAGTCGCTGGTACTATTATCAACTTCTTGCAACTATTAAGAAATTTATTAGTTTTAATATGCATCTTAATAAAATAATATTCATGTCAAATTTTTTTTATAGGCTATTATTTTTTGTAATTATAAAGTATTATTTTAGTGGTTATATTAATATTAAAATTTAAAATTTATTTTGTACGATCAAATAAGGGAGACAACTGTTATAACAGTCAAGTTGCGGGAGGTGTAACAGCTGATTTAGATTGACTTTTATGATTCGAGGGTCTGATAGAGCTATATTGGCAGTAGAGTATTCGATTTTTTTGATTTCTTTGTTTCTTTTGTCGAGCTATACGGACTGAAATTTTTTTTGTCATTCGTAGCCTCAGCGTCCATGATCTTATTATTGAGAAGAATTCTATTATTGTTATTCGTTGGCTTCAATAGGACTCCTAAAATTCAGCGATAGATTGAATTACGGTTTAAATGATTCATCACTCTAATTTTTACAATTGAAAGCAAGAAGATTTGTATTCTCTTTGTTCTTACATAAATTTTATTTTTAAATATATTAGATTTGATTCGTCCCTAAGATGATGTGTCGTTTTTATGTAAAAAAAAATAAAAAAAAATTAAAATGAGATGTCAGTTTAAAAAGGAAAGGTCGGCGCACTGCCGTTGCCCTCCCGTCATGCGCACGTGGACAAAGCTGTTCCTACTGTACCAATCATGGCACCCGTGAGGTGCCCAGACCGGATCAGCTCATGCATCCATAATACAATGAACCATATCAAACCATCCATCTATTGACACGGATTCCGGCCCGACCGCATCCACCACGTGGCAAGGATTGATTCGCGATCGAAAAGCGCTTGTGTTTGGGTTCGTGCTAAGGATCCGGTCTGAGGCCGGCGGTGGGGTTGCGGCGCCTTGCATGGCAGAAGACTTGGGCTCCTCGGAAGGCCACTAAATTTTTCTTGGTCCACGAGGCCCCAACTCGATGAGATGATTCCATTATATCTCCATAATCCAAATCTCCACAACCTTTTCAGTGCTCTAGTGTGTCATTATTGATCCTTTTTCAAAGTATCCAAGATGGCGGTGGAGCGGTTGCTCAATATTTCTGACAGCTAAAGTCATCCTCAGACACCTGGCTCTGCAGTGGAGGGATGTTCTGCTGGTCATTGGAGAAGGAGCTGACAGCTTTCCTCTCCACACTGTTTGCAGTTTGCACTCCATTATTTTAATATGATCCAGCGATATTTGATCACGGCCATTAAAAAAAAATCTAATCATAGCATAAGATGACAGCGTAACAAATATAAACAATAGAACATGAGTGGGAGTTTATGATGCTAATTAATGTCGTTAGCAATAGCCTCAATAGTGCTTTAAAAGCATTTGGCAGGGGCACGGCCTATGATGGCGCAGTATCACATGTATCCAAGTTGTATGGCATGGAAACTTGCTTTGAGAACTATAGTTTAGACAAAGGTTGAATTGATTAAGCTCGGCCAGGTCATATCGTAAGCTTTTGATATCTGGATTCTCAACTCGAGAGTTAACCTTAGAACCCAAATGCAACTTAAGTCTAAGTAATACATAGGCAATTGTTGCCCTTAATTAGCACACCCCGGTAGAATACCTTATAAAATGCTTTAGATGTAATGTAAAGCTTGGTACATTGAAAAAAATATGCCAAATCTGTTGACGCTCGATCACTGAATTGAACATCGGGAAGAAACTTCGTTTGCTGGTGCAGTCCTCTCTGGAGCGAGTGGCCTGCAAGAAGTCTCGAAACCGAAGGAAGCTCCGATGGGGACCCTCCGACAATCAAGTTAGCAATCAAGATCACATCAAAGGGCGAGCTCAAAGAGACTCCTTTGAAAAGAAGAAGGCTATGAGGTTCGGATATCTTCCTTTGTGGCAAAGTGTGTAAGCGAATATACCTTTATTTTGGATTCTCTTACCCCTTTTATAGGCCTTCGGTATCCGTCTGGGGATTATTAGCCATGTGGAGTTCGCGAAAGGAATGTCTGCCGGGCACGTGACGATTACGTGAACAGGAGCTTATCGGTGGGCCTAGTCTCATCGAGCGCATGGGCGTGGCGGTTGGTGGGCCTAGTCCCATCAACGGAGTGGATCAGATGGTAGGTGAGCCTGGCTACGTCAGACGGTGCAGGTCAGGCGTAGGTGGGCCTGGCTGTGTCAGGCGGTATGGATCAGGTGGTAGATGGGCTTAGCAGGGGCTGCTGGGGATGACTTGAAAGAGTCGAGGCCACTGGGGACCGATTCGGAAGAGTCGGGGCTGACTTGGAAGAGTCGGAGCCAACTTGGAGGAGTTGGGACCGGCTTGGAGGAGTCGGGGCCGCTAGGGACCGACTTGGAAGAGTCGGGGCCGCTGGGGCCGACTTGGATGAGTCGGGGCCGACTGGGGACCGACTCGGAAGGAGTCGAGACCGCTGGGATCGATCGAAGAGCGGGGCCGCTGGAGACCGACTTGGAGGAGCCGGGGCCGCTGACTTGGAAGACTTGGGGCCGCCTTGGGGAAGCGCAGCCATCAGCCTCCGTCCACGCCATCGGTCAGCTTCACCGTTAATGCCCACGTGGCGCTACTAGCCATATCAGATGCCCTTCCGCTCCTGAGCTCGAGGGGCCATACGTCCATTGACCCTTGGGCGAAAGGAGCGCAAAAATTCATAATAATTGCCAGCCTTTGCATGCCTTTAATCGTGGAAGTGTGGCGTGCTCTCCCAAGGTGATGTCACTTTGAAAATCCTCCATAATCAAGTGAAAAGGTGGGGGATGACATCAGCACCGGGCACCGAGAGGATATCTCTCGAGGGATGAAAAAAAACGGGCGCCATCATTACTTTGTTGTTCTCCATGTCTTATCATTGGCTGAAAGTTCTATTCCTAGGCAGAACCGAGGCATTGCATCTTGGGCACTAGCGGGATCATCGACAGCTGGATATCCTGCAATGGCTGGAGACCACGTGGTGGGACCTTTGGTGAGGCAATTCAAAAACTGGTATAAAACCATCCCTCACGCCGAGAGAGATCTTTATGCTACCATCGCCTTCTTCATCATCCTCCTCCTTCTGAGCCCTAAGTCTTCGAAGTCCAAAACTTCCAACCTTCATATTCTTCCCTGACACCAAGTCAGTTCCCCTTTTTGTCTCTTTTTCCTGCACCTATGGATCGTCGCGCCATTAGGGAGGGTAAGAGGCCCATGGTGAGTTCTTCTAGGTCCTTGGATGAGGAGGATAAGGTCCCTCTGGTCCACCGTAGGCGCAGCCGATAGGGGGCATCACCATCCGCGACCGCCCAGCAGTAGATGCCCAACCATCCTCTCGAGTGTCCTCAGCTAGGGTAGATCTCTGCCCTCAGCCCGTTCGGCCTCTCCTCCGGTAGCCAGCTCTGATTTGGCAGGGCCGGGGGTGGCTTCCACCATGACTCTCGAGGAAATAGAAAGCCTTAGGAGTAGGTATAGGATTCCTAGCTTCATCCGGTTGTCTGCGCCTGAACCCGAGGACAGAGTACTCCGATCTACCCGGTCGGATAGCTCTGTACGAGGAGTTCTTTATGTGTGGGCTGCATCTTCCTTTCACCCATTTTTTCTGAACTTGCTAGATAGATATAGGTTAGTTCCTGCACATTGACTCCGAACTCGATTCGGATCATCTGTGCATTCGTCGTCCTTAACTTCTTTCAGGGCTCAGAAGCTAGGCTTTCCTTATTCGGGCCTTCTACAAGCTCCGCCACTGGCGAGGATGCGTGGTGGATTTTCACTTCCAAGCTGGGTCAGGCTTTACTCCTTCGTCTTTCCTCCAAAGTTAGGGGATGAAAGTTTCACTTTTTGTTCGCCATATGGAAGGAGTGAGGGCAGACTAGAGAGAACCCGACGTTGATCCTAATAAAAATTCCACCGTGGACGAAAGGGACCAGGAGCTCGGTTGAAGATCCTTTGGTGACAGATGGCCTAGTTTCATAGGGAATAGGAGCCTAATGATTAAACACGACAAATCCCAAATATAGATTGTAGTCTAGGCCACTAGGAATCTTTGAGCTAAGACTTTCCTAAGTTTACTCTCTAGCCAGATTGGAGGTAGTAGTTCTGAATGCATGACAATCAGCAGGGGAGGAACGAGATAGTAATAGACAATCACTAGTAAATAACAATTAAGAAATACTTAGATCATTCTAGGTAGCCTAAATCTCTCGAATAGCCCCCTAACATACAATCTTACATAGAGCTTGAGTAAGCATCTCAACACACAAGATGAATAAGTACAAGGATAAAGGACACCCTTACCGAAGACACATATTGAAATTGAAGAAAGTAAAGGGGGATCCATTAACTAAAATACAAAGCTGAGGAAAACATATACAACCCTGAATCCATGGTATCATCCTAGCAAAAAAATAAAACCCCTAAAGAATATCAAATAACTAATCTTAATTTCGATCATATACTTGTTCCATATCAACTTTATAGCCATAAGTGGATTAGTACGAGATACCTTAGGGATGGAGTAGAGGACTTCTGGGCTAGGATAACGTTGTCTGATATGCCTCAACAAGTGATAAACATGGCATGCTCCTTCAATGCCAACTTATGAATCATCCTTTTTAATCTAAGTGCGACAACCTTTTGCCACTAGTTTATAGGTTGTATTGCATAGATGATAAGGCTATAATGGGAAACAAGCATGGGATTCGTCCTCTTAAGTACTAATAACAAATGTAGACTTTCAGGATTCTGACATCATGCCTGATTGGAAAAATGCTTAAACTACTTCCTGACAGACATCGGGGCCAACAATACTCTGATAAGTTTGGAAGAAACCTAGGTTGAATCCATCAGGACTAGAAACCTTAATGCAAACCCATCGATTTCGGTGTAGAAACAATTTTATGAGTAGAAACCTCTTGAGATAGGAAATGAATGTCCTCAAAATGTAGAGTAGAAAGATTGAAAGGAGGGTGGAGCAGCATCCTCTGGTTTGGGGGGGACCAACGAGATTAGAAAAATTGGTCAAATTCTTTTCGAATCAAGTCCTCAAGTTGCTGCTCGATAAGCTATTATAGTCAGTCGGCTTACTTCAGCAATCAATATTTTGAAAACCAGATTAAACAACAAATTGGCTTGATATTTGGGTCATGGATCAATTGGTTCGATCGGATAAACCAGTTTAATTGAACCGAATAATAACATAATTAATTTTTAATTTAATAATATAAAAATAATAAAATATTAATATTAATCTAGGTAAAAAATTAAAAATCTAACCCTAATTTTATTTATCGAAACAAAAAGTCTAAAAATCGAGGTTGAATCAGTTTTTTTAGAACCCGACCAGTTCAATAGATTTTTTTGATTTTAATCGGATCATATGAAAGTCAACTTTAATAATAAAATCAGATCAGATTCCCTGTTGGACTGATTCGATCGATCGATCCGATTCAGTTTTTAAATCATGACTGCAATTGCTCGGAGGATAGTCCAGGACTTGAATCTTGGACAACCTCTTCGAATAGTCAATATCACCTTTTAGGATTGTCTGTTTTGTTGTCTAAGCTCATTCGAATCAAGGAAAGCCTATTTCAATTTTGAAAAAGTTATATATATATATATATATGTATATCAATCATATGCATGTTATGTTATGTATATATATATATATATAGCCAATCATCATGCATATTATGTTATACTGTATGCAGTATATAAAAAGTTTTCTTTATTGTTCTAAATAAATAGATGTATAAGGTCTTAGAAAAAAAAAAATCTTATTGTGCCGGATATGTGCGTGTTCATGTTAAAGTAAAATTATTTTTCTTTTTTTTTTGGACACGTGCGTGTGCACGCGCCGAACGGGCGTGGTGCAGCTCCTTCCCAAGATACCGTTCTTCCTCCCGCCGATGCTTTCGAATGTAACCCTTCCCTTGGCGAGGCCTCCTTCAACCAGCTCCTCGACAAGGTCCGCGAGCTCCGCCGGGCCATCGCCGACGAGCTCGAGTCCGCACCGCCCTCGAGGCCTCACGCCAGGCCACAGGCGGTTGCTTCTGGACAGTCACCTCGCCCACCACGAGTATGCCCACGCCGCCCTCCTCTCCGACCTCCCCTTGCCCTTTTGGGACTGCCATGACCTCTTTCGGATTGTGCGGCGAGCACTGCTTCATCCCTGGGGGCAATGGCCGCTTCTTCTATAATCGCTGAAAGTGTGGGTAATGAAAGATGCTGCAATCAACTAGTTCTTGCCTTAAATTAGGTACTTGTATCAAACCCTGGCATGGCGGCCTTTAGTAATAACATCTCTCTTTTTGAGTAGGGCCAAGTTGTTTGCTTTGGGGATCGTGACATTCTTGCCCAGGATTTGTGAAGAGCTCGTCAACTGCTAAGCCTGAGGCTTTTTATGGATCCGTGAGGTGGGTCACATTATTTGTCATATTGGGTATATAAAGTTTGTGTGATAATGGTTACCTTAGGCCTTGGTTCTAGCTAATAGATTGTCGTACAGATACACAAAAAAAAAAAAAAGTTAGTTGGACTGGTTGATCATTTTTCATTGGCATGTGGTTCTTTTTGAGATTCTGCATGCATTTCTTTGTCTTGTGCCATGCATGCATCATTAGCTTTGCTTTTACTTTTCAATTTTGTATTTATTTTGGACTGCACTGACTAAAGGCCTCTATCTAGAAAATCATAAAGCCTTTTCAGCTTCAGGCAACATTATAGGAAAGAATATAAGAAATTACATACCGTAAGTTATGCCGTGGACTACAAAAAAAAACTTGGTTTGACAAGAGAAACCAAAATCCTGGATAATAAAGCAAAAAGTTGATAACATGGCAAAACCGAAGGCAGTGGTTTGTGTATGGGCATGCTCTGCTGGGTTCTTGTCAAAATCAAGCAGTGTATGCCCAGAATTCTTCGGCCTTGTGATATGGAAGCTGCATATTAGCTGGGGAAGCGATCGTGGATTGCAGCTATTCACATATTGGGCTAAATTTAAATTCAAGTTTGAAATTTTTCCTAGCTCATCCTCACCATGTAAAAGGGCTTCTACTTCTAAAAGGTACGCCCTTGCAAATTAAGTAGAAATTTGGCATGATAAATGAAATAGTACCCCTTTCAAGATTCAAGTCATAAAATGCTATGTATATACAAAGCCATGCTAAACTTAGTGATAATGACAAAGCACCCATTTTCCTTGATTGTATAGTGGAATCAACAAATGGATAGAAATAAGAATGTGTTACTTCGAAACAAGGAGTCTTGCCTTTATCAAGAGAATACAAGACAAAACCGACTAGGTATCCATAAGAAAATGATTGGTAACAACCAACAGTTGTTTGCAACCAGGATGATATTACAATTCAAGTTTATCATAAAGTTTAAACCCTTAGAATGTATTTATTGCTTTTTCCCTTCAAATTCCTTGTTAAACCAAATGTGTGAAATTGTTCTTCATCATGTGATCATCTTCATTAGGATTTAGGAAATCGATAACTCCAAGTAATGATCTACTTCTTAATGTGATCGATTCCTGGATAAAAGAATAGTGCATCAGTTTTGGCAATGCTACTCAATGCTCCATGTGTAAGTATTATATTTGCGATAAAATTAAAATGACCCTTTACATTTCTTCTATCTGACTTGCTGTTTAAGATTTGATTTGCTTTGCTTTCAAAACTCATTTGTATGAAAGAGTGGTGTTGGAAGAAACTAATCGATTTTGAAGTCTTGTTTCCCATAGATATATCTTCCAGTCATTTGAAATTAGGCAATAGATTAAAATTTAGACATCATGAAATTGCCATGTTGAAACTTTGTAGTACAGACTGTCTAATTCTTCCTGTCCACTTAATGATTTCTCATGAAACACCTAACATCTTTCATCCTGCAATTCTCCATAATTCACTCATTAACGTAAACGTACTTTCTTATGGTTATTCTTTATATCACTTCCTTTTTACCATTTGATTTCTAGCTTGCCCTTTTCTCATCTAAAATTTCTTTGTGGAAAGTCATGCCAAATGTATGTTATTTATATACCCTAACAAATTTGAAGTTGCATGTGTACCCTCCTCTTCACTATTTGCATGTGTACCCTTATAAATTATTTATTATTGCATGTCTGTCCTTGACATCATAATCCACTCAATAATGTTAGTTGAACTAGCATTTAGTTATTATCATTTTTTTTTTTTTTTGCATATATACACTTAATAACATGTATATCCTTATAAATTTTCCGTTTGTATGTATATCTGTTTGCTCGTATGCTTTTATTGAATTAAAGGTATTTCAGTCACATCAATTTTAAACAACTTGTATATTCATGGTGTTAGATGACACATTGACTGCAAGGTAAACATGCTAAAAGAAGTAATTTATAAAGATTTACATGAAAATAGTAAATGTCCAAGGACATACATGTAATTTCAGATATTTATAAAGATATACATGCAAGAAATCTAAATTTTTTATTCTTATTGAGAATTATTTATAGCTCCTTTCCCTTCTACACCTTTTTAATTTTTTGAATTATTATTATTTTTTCAAAACCTTAGCCATGTTGACTAGGACCTCATCCAAACTCATATAAATTAGTTAGGGGTTTGGTTTTTGCTGATTTGATCAACTGTAAGTTGGTTTCTGCTGAACATATTTCTGACCCAACTAAACTCTGACCCAGCAGTCCTGCTTTACATCACACCCTTTATTCAATAACCATAAGACTTGGTCCTTTGTTGTTGGAAAAGAGAGTACAATTTACGTTCATCTCACTAATACCACTGTTCCTCCAATCCAAGGTCCAAGGTTGCTCATATTAGGGTGCTCATATTCTAACTCTTTGTACAAGATTCTGTCCTGTTTTCATATCGCAAGTTTCAATGAGAGCTTCTCTACTTTTTGAGTTAAAATCTCCTCATTTGTTTGATAAGACAAGCAGGGTTGTTTTAATTTGAGTTTGCATGATGCTGGGAGTCCATGCATAAATGTTGGAACCACACCACTTTAAATTGTTTACATCATTTTTTTCTGTGTGATTCCAAGTTTTTCTCCAGTTATGAGTTCTTGCAGAGCTGTAAGACAGATAAAAATTGTCTATACTAAGAGAAGAGTTTTTACTTTGTAAATAATTCTTGATGTTTTGAAAAACATTGTCAAGTGGAAGCATGTAATGTTCTTATCTTCCTGCTAATTTGCTGTACCACACTAAATTCTGTTCTGATATTTCTAGCTATGATTTGCTTAATCCAATCATTTCTAGGCACACAATGTGAAATGTATCGATGTAGATTTGACTTAAATATGTAAAACAAAATCCCTATTTTATGTTTTAGTGCTTGTCTTAAGGGAGGTTGTGGCCTTTGATAAAAAAGATAGGTGAACGTGGCCCTATTAAGCCGCACACATAAATTTAAGATGATATGTGTTGGTTACTAACAAAACTTATAGGCATTTATGTCACCACAAGAGAATGATAACATGTAATGATTTGTTGTGTTAGCAATAGATCATTTTGACATAGAAAAAGGCATGAGTTTGAAATGTTTGAATCATCCAAAATGGTTGAGTTCTTAAGTACTAGTACTTTTTTTTGCTTTCGGCAAAAGAAAAAAAAAGAGAAAAGTGGCGTGGAGGTCTATCAAGCAGATGCTGAGTGAATGTAGGAGATTCATGTTAGATAAATAGATTTGATTTATTTCTTGGCTAAATGTTAAAAACTAAAAGGTTGAATGCTAAATAATCAAATTTGAGTTCTAATAAAAGAAACAAGGAAGGAAGACCAGGATAAAATTAAAGCACAAGATAGTATGAAGATAAGAAGGAAAGGTAAGAATGAAGAGGAAAAGATATAGAAAAGTCTTGGGGTTGGATAAAAAAATAATCTTTTGTCCATTAACAAATTGGTGTATGAACATATGCAGAGAGTGTGATAGATTTGATAAAATTTTGGAGTTTTGGGTGAAAGTTCATACCATGTGATTCGAATATCCTCTTGTCTAGCCATTATAGCATTCACTAGTTTATAAGTTCTTAGATTGTAATAGTATTTTGAGAAGTTTTTTTTATGAGGGGAGTTGATATTTAAAAGTTTTAGAATACTTATTGATTGTGCTCATACTATGCTACACCAATCTATTATGGAGTTACCAATTGAGTTTTAGATTCTAAATGGTAAAATCCTAAGAAACTACGTCACTAGTCTATCTGCCAAAAACTACATGACAATCCAGGTTAAGGAGGATCAAAGGACCACCACTGATCTCCCCAATAATATTAGGCCTAAAAAAGAGATGGAAATAAAAGAAGAGAGAGGAGGGAGGAAGATTAGGAAACTGGTGTAGTGTTCACACCATTGATTTCTTCACCGTCCACTTCCTCCACCTAATGCCCTTGATAATGGATCCATAGAGATAGACCTCCGGTCCAAATTATGGGTCTTCCTCCCTTAAGCTTGGCTTAGATGGGTGATATATCATAGAGGGCGGGAGATTAGGGATGATTTGGTGGTCTCCATTGCTAGATGAGAATAGAAGGTAGGTGTGTTAGGGTTAGAGGAGAACAAAACAGGGTCATAGAATATGAAAGAAAAGGCAGTAGTCTCCCTTTCTCAATATGTACCTTATTTTATCTACCCTTCTATAGAAGAGAGTATGGAGATGAACAGCTAAACAAATTCCTTCTTGGGGTTTCTACATAATGGAGGCCTAGGACTGAAAGTTGTGTCAGAAGGTCAATATGTATTTCAGGGCTGCTGTGGACTTGTACATATGGGTGGATGAGGTCAAATTTCTAATGCTTCATTAAATTCATATGGGTAAAATTCAAGGATAATGAGGAATGTTAGGATGAAAGGCCATTGAGGACATGATGGGAACTGATGCAGTGAAAAAAAAGGACCTAGTGAAAGTGATAGAATGAGAGATGGAACTTTGTTGATGAAAAGATATGGCAGAGTACAAATTAGAATTGAGTACACTTTGCTGGACAGAGAGGAATCACTCAGCTCTCATTCAAGCTTCAGAGCTGTCCAATCCTCATAACCCTTATTAAGCCTCTTTTCTCTGACCATGCAATGATTAAGCCTCTTTTCTCTGACCATGCAATGATGTTTGGTTAATAGAATCAGGGTGATCCATCTCCTTTTTTTCAAGAAAAAAGTTTATCCTAAAATAAATTATTAAAAAAGAAACCACCATCTGACTTCATTAATTATTTTCATGGTGCCTAATATTGGAACTTAATTACTTTCTTGAAGCCCAATGCCATTCACTTTAAAACCCTCTTTCTTTCTGACATTTAATCGCGTGATTGTCTTCAGGCTTTTTTTCCCATGCACAAAGTAAAATTCCAGGTACTGTTTATTTAGGATGAATAATCATGATCCATTATAATGGTAGTCCTATGCACTATGTGCATCACTGGTCATAGTTTATCTTTGTCATCATTCTCCCCTCGTTCAAGAAAATCTGTCTGCAAGTTTCAAAGTGAAAAGCAATTCCACCAATCATGCTTTTAGTCATCAAACTTGATTTTGAGGGAACATGATTCCATTGGGGATATGCTTGCTATGAGATGTCTATTATCTTTGCACTATAGATTGATTATACAAGGTTGCAGCACAAGATTAAATAGATTACACCTCTGTGAGCCACCGTCCTCTTACCTATGATATTTATAGACTTAATTTCAAAAAGAGTCAACAAGGCCAACCATCATCTAACTTTGATAATTGCCTTCTTGGTAATTAGTTATCTCAGAACTCAAGGCTTAACATCGTTCGCCTTAACAGCCTCTTTCTTGATGACATTTAATTTCATGCATCTTCATTACATCTTCTTTTCCCATGCATGGAATAAAATTCCAGCTAGTATTTACAAGGATGGATGGTCATGCTCCATGATAATGTTGATGTCATGTTCACAGGTGCATACTATGTGCAGATCATGGTTTGCCTTAACACTGGAATTAGATAGAAGTGAAGGATTTTGGCAAGGAAATATGATAGGTACAACAGGCATGATACCTCAAACAATACAAAACAATACTTTAACCCATAGCATGTTATTCGTTTGAGAGGGATGATGAGGAATATAGGAGAAACTCTTTCTTTCATTGTGTAAAGTCAAGTGTTGTATTATGCAGCCTTTGAGCACAAAATATCAAAAGTTAATGCTGATGTTTCATGAGATGGGAGAGATAGAATTTGGATAGTTTTGGATATTTAGGATCTAGGATCTGGGTGTGGAATGCCAAGTATTTTATATTACAATGAGTAGGGTGAAGTCACACAAAGAAAATAAATTCAATCTATGTAGTATGGAGGCTAGAATCTAAATATTGGGTTTAAAAGGACTAAATGGTTGCAAGTACAACCTAGTGGCTGTTGGATGGGTATATTTAGATGAAATTCTAATTGCTGTAGTTTTGTGAAGGTTAGAAATAGGGGATGTGTTTGCACATGAAGACTATACAATGTCTTTGACTGTGTGGTAGATTTTAACCACTTTTCTAGATATTGAATTGTTGAATGATAGAGAGCTGCATGCACATATGGCGTGGATGACAACATGAAGTTGCTAAGAACACCATTAATGGCAACAAAACCGTCCATGGAGAGAGGGCAGCACCACTCATGGCATCATACCTATAGTAAATTTTCCAAATTGATTATAAAGCAGACCTTGAATAAATCGGGCATGGCCTTGATGTTGGCTGTGACGGTAACATATGAGCTTAAGGTGCTTTAATATTTTATTACTGGGTATATTGCTTCACAATGCACAAGTCATCATGGAGTCTTGGTATGGTTGGCATATCCAAGTGCATGAACAAACCTATAGTAACCTTATCATCAGAGTATCTTCAACCCAATTCACAGGGGAAAAACTGCTAGCTCCACTCTAGGCCAAGGTATGCCTGCCTACTATGCTAACATTAGGTAATCGAGACTTGACTACTCGGGGATTGGTGGACAGAAATTGGAATCAGGAGAGACTTTCTTGGGCTAGCATTCAATGTCCACGGGCAGCAAATTTGCTGCACTCTGTCTGCTTTCGTTAGTTTTCTCTGTCACGTGAAAATAACTTGATCAGACTTTCTTCTTCTTTTTTCTTGGTAAAATTTTATCTCACCCTAAGGACCATAAAGATGCAATGAGCTTGCAGTTATGGCGTATAATATACCACTTCTACAAAATGAATATTGTGTTTCCATCTATTTTTACAATCTACCACTTCTTCTTACATCAGTGATATTGCATTTCTACTTGCATCAGTGACATCCTTATTAGCTGACAATAGAACTGTTTCATTCTTTTCCTTATCTAGGGTCAGCAACTGAAATACCTTTGATTTTGGATCTGATGAACAAATATATCTTCAGGGGGTGACTGAAGTACCTTTGATTTTTGATCTGATGAACAAAAATATCTTCAGGGGATGCTGCAAGCCTGTAACACAATACAATGACATGTATAGGGATGAGGCATGGCATTTGAAATTAAACCTGTACATAGTTTGGGGCATAGGAGGTTGAATTCATATTTAGGTTTTGATACTTGCAATGATGTTTAGTTGTGAGTCGATTAATTGGTCTTTTTACCCACGAAAACTCAATATTAATTGAAGCAAAATGATGACAAAGTTTGTGGAAGTCTAAAGAGAATTATGTCACGACTGACAACTTACAGCTTCATTTGAACTTGGTTGGAACTTCAGGTGATATGAAGTTGTTGTAGCACAACATTTAAAAGGACGGCATCAAATTGGCTGATGAGATTTTTGCATAGTTGGACTGACCTCAGGGCAGCCATTTTGCATTTAGAATCATGCCTCAGTATAATTTGCTATAAAAGTTTGGGTGTTGTCCCACAAAAGCCCAATTGTGATAATCTGTTGCAAGAAACACATTGGGCTCAGCTTATGGGATGCTGAGTGTTGTTGAGGTTCTCTCGTGATATCACGTTCTTGTAATTCTTATGCATCCCTCAGAGTTGAATAAGTTGTGCGTGGTCCTTGTAGACCATTTTATCATAAATTAATATATATACATCTGTGATACACCTGTGTGATGGCCAAGCTGGTACTTATCAGCGGTACAAGTAGTGGTAATCTAGGCATTGCACTAATTGCTCGTAAAGCGATTGATGATTAATTGCTCATTTCGCGGGTATTGCAATAAAATCCAAGGAATCCTTACGTGTGTGTTAAATGGTCTACAAAAGAGGAGGGCAAGACCTGAAAAATATGGGCAAGTTGGACGACAAAGTGACAAGGCCTACAGTGACATCAACTTTTGTCCGATAATGAAATGAGACAAGCTAAGCTTAGCTGGAAAGTTTAGATCTTAAACTTAGGTGGTTGAGCTTAATGTCAGTTTTTGAGAGAAGCTCAAGTCTTCATGAGAAGTTTGGTTCATATGTTTCCTCAAATGAAATGTGCAATATCTAGTGAAGGCAATTATGTTTTATGTTTGAAATCCATGTATTCGAGGACTGCTCCTCCAATAATGCCTCATTCTTGGATAAAATTGTTAACAGATGATGTTTGGTGTCTTATATTTGCATTTATTCCTAAATCACGAATAGAAATGAGAGAGCCAAATAGAAATGAAGTCCTTACTAGAGGTCTCTTTTAACTGATTGGCTAAAATTTGAGAAGCATCATATACGTGCACATCATTTCTTGTACCAGGGATGGGGCCGGCACAAATTGGATTTTTTTGGTGTAGTGCCGAAGAAGAGACATTTGGTATTTGTTCTTCTTTGATCCCTTAGCTGGCTATCTTTCTATGAGGTGATTCTCCAAGGAAAAAAAAAAAAAATCCATGTTCATTCTTTGCCATGAAACATAGAAAACTGTACACATGTAACGAAATAAAATTTAACTCATAGAAAGCTTACAATTATGCCACATAACATAAATTAGTACTGTTTATCTGGAAGCACGACATGAATGCATATGCTTTATTTGTCTGGTTACTAGGGTAGAATGAGTCATGTGCACAATAATAATGATGCATCTATTAGCTGGAGATCCATTTCAAACTCTTTCTTAATTTGTCAGGCCATCAATAATTATGCATTTCAGTTCAACTTTGAGTGCAGATTTCAAGACCAAAAACAAATGGTTCAAGACTTCAGGTTCTACCGGAGCGGTTCATATACAAGGACTCAATTATAAACTTGATCAACATTTACCGAGGCTGTAAGAAAACTAGATTTGAATCATGAGTCTTACCATCTTATGGCACTTCCTCCCATGTACACAGACCCTGAGCGTGCGTCCATGTGAACTTGGCAACCCCTTCTTCAAATCCAAGGCTTCACTAAGTTCCAAAAAATATAGAGCTATACCAATGCAAGGAAAGTCCATACTGCTGGCATACGAGACTTTAATGTCCTTGCCGCGAATTTTGGAGTGATCTATCAAGTCCATAATTAGTGGGCCATTGATTCCTGGTATTCTACTTGGTTTCATGATGGTCTCAAAAATGAATGACTCGAACCGTATTCGTGCTTCCAAATCCAATGGGCCATCTCCTGGGATGGCCATGATGTGGAATCTTGTACATTTGCCGCCTCTTGGATTTTCTTCCCACAATCGAACATCACATGAAAATTAAGCACAGGATTTTATTTGTACCAAAAGCCTTGTCTTCAGATTGAGACAGACATGGTCACCCATGCCTGCAGGCTCAAGCCTCCATCCAGAACATGGCGACAAGCTTTCTGATTGCTAAAATCTAAATCTCCTCTGTATTTTTCTCTGAAAGTTTTCTCTTTTTGCTGATTTCATTGATTTCTTTTAATGGTTTTTATGTCTGAAGTAGTGGATGTGATATTTTGTTCTGTTCTGCAAAATCTTGGAGTTTTTTTTTATGAAAAAAAAAAAAAGAGGAGTGGGTTTGCCACTGGTACATTAATTATGTGATGGATGCCTATCCAGCAAGACGTTTGCAATATATTTTTGCTCTGTCACTCTTTTTAATGTTTAATTTTTTTTATATCATTCTGAATTATTCTCAATTATGAAATAAATTGTGTGCTTTGCAATATGGAATATTAATTATATATCCTGGCTAGCAATGCAATGAATTGTACTTTGAATAAATGCAAATAATGGACCAGACCAAATAGAGCCAAGCCAAAAGCTATGCTAAGAATCTATCATCTTTTTTTTTTTTTTTTCTGGGACCATAAACAGGGGAATCTGGTCCCCCATTTTATAATCGGAAGATTAATTTAAAAAAATTTATCATCTTTAAAGGAAGGAAATTGGAAGATGAAGCGGTACCATGATGAAGCAGGCTTGTGTGCGGGCGAATCATTACGTCTGGTGCAAGTCATCTTGCGTCATCTTGCATCGAAGTAATGTACAACGTTTTTCATGAATGAATATATGTCATGAGGCCTTTTATTGGTATATTTTGCTTCTAATATGTGGCTTCTCCTTACAAGATTTAAATGTAAATCCTCTTTGGAACGCACTTTGTGTGGTGTTCATGAACACCAAGAGAATTATTAGGTTAATGTTTGATGTTAGTGGGAGCTGCACCATGTCGGCATTGATATCATAGTTTAACAGCTCCTGAACAGCCTGGAGTGGTGTGACATTAGATCCTTGTCAAAGGTCCACTTCAAGTCTTTTTCAGCTTAACCATTTGATGCGTACTAATCCATTCCTTTGTTAGCAGTAGCCATTTGTCGTTACTAAAAGATCCCTACTTTACACCTTTCTCCAGTGATTTCGATATTTCGTTTACATCACAACTAAATGACCAGATATTGTTACTGGATTCAATCGGAAAAACATGCGCTTTTATTTTGTTTCATGTTCATGGTTCACTAGGAGAAGTTCTTAAATTTGGAGGAAGATACATGTAAAAGAGTTCAGTACTGTCTTGTTTTATCACCTCATTTGATGATTGTGCTAATAAGCTGTGAATGGATTGTGGTTATAGGCTACTGAAATTGTAATAATTGATGATTGTGTTATCCATCTTATGACCACTTAAGCCTAAAGCTACAATTGACAAAATAAAATCATGAAAATGTGGTGATGAATGATTTTTTTTTTATAATTATGCAAGGCCATGGCTTGCAATGATTTTGCATTGATATAGTGAGATATCATAATGGTACACTCTCACATATTGCCATTGATGTGATGATCTCACTCTATGTAGGCATGAGATGAAAGGTTCAGCAACTTTTATCATAACCTCACAAAACATTGGAAAAAGAATACCGTATAACATGTGACCAAGAAGATGAGAAAAAGTTCAGTATAAAACCATCAAGAGCTTGAAATATTCCAGACCAAGAGAAGAAGTATGGGCTAGCAAAAGCAAGCTAAGATAAGCTTATTATAAGTAATTATTGGAACATCGACCCCATTATATCTAATATTAATAAAGATTTGGTGCTTTCCACAGCACTAAAATGTTGGTGTTAGTGGGAGGTTGCACCCTACTGACGCTGATAAGGGTGTCAATGGTGCTAACTTTTGGACTCTAGTGTGGAGGTCCTACTCCCCACTCCCATCTTCCTTCACTAACCCACTAAAGTCCAGTTGTTATTCGGCCGAACCTTGCTCACAGAAACCATGCAGTGTGAAATCTTGACCCCTTATAATTCTTTCTTTTTTTTGCAGGACTTTATTATAGTCATAAGTTATGAAATAAAACCAAATTGATGCCGACAACGATCGAAGTTTCATCATTTTGTGTGACATATAAGAATGTAGAATGTCCAGAGTTAGAATAATTGATATTGTGCACCTTCTTATGGCCATTCTTTGGATGAGTCAGCTTATGTGGATGCTGATAAATAGCCATATTGGACAACAGTTTATTTTTCATTATCTTCATCCAACCATGTCCATCTAGAGCGATGACAAGGATGAACTACCTAAGCTTGGTTATGGGCTACTAAATCAGTTGTCATACTACATTTATCTTTCAAACATCTATACATATTCTCATCAATAATAAATTTATATGGATGCACATTAATATATATATATTATATATATATGTGTGTACACAGGCAAAGGCATGTGTATTGGTAGTGAAACCTTGGTCCCTCCAAAATATTAGAAAGTCAAACTTACACTGGTTATAAGAAAAGTCTTTTATTTTCTTAATTTTAGCTTCTCTAAAAAAAATCAAAACATTATAATATATAATAAAAATGATATAATAAAGCCTAGCTTGTATGTTACAAAAATAGTAATTTTATTTAATTAAAAAATATATATATAAATTTATTATTTGATTCAATATCATATTTTATGATTGATTATTTCTTACTTATATAATATCTTAGTAAATAATTAATAAAATCATTGCTTAAGTAAAACGAAATTGTAAAACCTATACTTGGCTCTTCCAAAAGAGAGAATAGTGTTATGGTGTGCATGCAAGGTGTATGCTATCTTTATCTTGTGGATATGGACTCAAGAGCATTGATGAGACAAGAGCTAGGCCAAGTTCAAACAAAGAAGTCAATTATTTCCATACTTTAAACTTTATTTTGAACCTGACTATTATAAGAAGGTGGAAGCCTATCTAGTGTCTACATTGACCAATATCTCAAGCCCAGCTGTCATGGTGTGACCCAAGCATTCTTGTTAAATTCCAACCCTCCCACTCCCACCATAAAACAATGAGTTATTTTGACCAACAACCATCAAGGTAGGCTGTGAGGCCTTCATTATTCTTCCCATTTGGGTTTTCAACACAACAAAAAGTCAAGTTCTTTTTCATGCACTCACTCGCTATGTCTACCACTGTAAGATAGAGCCCAAAATACCCATCCACATGTAGACTTTGACAACAGTTTTGTCATCTTGTTTTAACTAAATCAAGGAAAAATATTTGTAGATTTTAAGCTTAGGCTTCTCGGTGTCGGTGGGTATATTTGATGGATTTGCAATGGCAAGGGGACCCAGCATCAGCCTGATGGGGAGAGGTCACATGCTGTTGCCATGAGAAAGGAAATTGGGTTGCCATGCTCTTCTTCTGCCCACTTGCCATGTTAGGCACAAAGGTAGCTATAAAACATGGGACCTGCCCCATCTGTGGGATCCTCCTAGTGCCATTGGGTCTTGGCTGAGCCAATAAATCCAAATTAGACTGCTAATAAAATTAAAAAAATGAGTATTTTATATGGTAAAATAACTATTGGTTCTTATGGTTTCTAGAAAAAGTCCTCCTGCAGCACAGGATGAAATAATGTTGCCAATAAATTCAAATTAGATTGTTAATAAAATTTAAAAAATAAGTATTTTATATAATAAAATAACTATTGGTTCTTAGGGTTTCTAGAAAAAGTCCTTCTGTACCTCGTTTGGTGCAGGAATACATGCATCGCACGCACGTATGACTGTGCATACGGTGCATGAAAGGATAAAATTATTTTTGATCGTGCATACTGTGCATGCAGCCATACATCCGCACGGTCAATCATCACATGCACAAAGTCGTTTCCATGATTTTTAAAATAGTATTGGAATCCAAGCTAAGCCCTCCTTTATTGAAAGTAATGGAGATGAAAAAATTTCTTACTTTTTTTGTCTTATATTAAATAAAAAAATTCATATATAAGATCATACATATTTTTACTCTTTCATCAAAAAATAAATACCATGAAAGAGGTGGTATCTATTTTTTTAATCATCTTTTCTTTCTTTAAAAAAAAATTATATCTATAGGTAATATTTATTTGTTTGGATCTATGTTTGGTAGGCGCTTGAATAGATGTTTATGAATTATTTATTGCATCAAGGGAGGGATATAAGAAAGAGAATTATTTACATACTCAAGCTGGCATGAACACTGACTACAGACTGTAGTCAGTGTACCCCACTGGTGTCTTTCTTTTGGAGAGGAGCTTTTTCGTCGGATTCTGTCCATTCCGCTCATCCGGGTATTTCTACAGACTTTAGACTATGACGAAGATCTTGTCTTTCTAGGGCCCCCACTAAGGATCTTGTGAAGATCTTCAGGCCTCAGGCTCAACGGTCGTTGGATGCTGCATGGATCTGAAAGCTTTCCATTCTTTACAGGGTCCAGCTCTTTATCGAAAGCTTATGTGGGACTGCCTTCCCACTTATACCTTGCTTGCGAGGAGGGATTGGCCTATCCAGCCTAGCTGTCCGTTGTGTGGTTTGGAGGCGGAGTCTACTGATCATATCATCTTCTCTTGTCCTAGAGTGGGGCGGATCTGGTTGTCAGTAGGTTATTATAGTAGAGTGGATCATATGGGCTCTCTGTGCTCTTCTTTCTTAGATGACCTACGGAAAGCCTCTCAGTATAGAAGTGCTCTTTGGGCTTCTACGGCTTACCAATCTGATTGTCTAGGAACCAGACTATTTTTACTAATGATAGTATATCTTTCCAAAGGATCATGCGGAAAATCAGATCTTGACGACGGATTGTGTCCGTGGTTTCTATATAGGTGGTTCTGATTCTTTGGCCTTTGGGGTTCCCCTGCTGCTTCGGCAGCGAACCGGCATACGGTTTTCATATCTTGGGAGCCCCTTCAGGGTTTGTTAAAATCAACTTTGACGGGAGTGTCCGTGGTAGATTAGCTGATTTTGCCTTTAACATCCGTGGGCCGGAGGGTGATCTATTGACGGCAAGTGGATTTGGCAGTCTGGACTCCTCTGTCCCTATGACTGAGCTTTATGCTGCTTGGATGGGCATCTCCTATGCTGTTCAGATTCTTCATACTTATAACCTCATTATTGAGGGTGACTCTTTGACTGTTATCCGATGGTTGCGGAAAGATAATGGCTTCCAACCCCTATCAATTCACTCTTATATGATATATGGACGATTTTGAGGGAGGCCCAGGGAGTTCAGGTTCACCATACCTATCGTGAAGTTAATCGGCGGTCGACTGGTGGCAGTGGCTCATCATTTAAGTTTTTAGAGTTAGAGGCAGGATGATCCCTGTCCTTTTATTTTATAATGTTGTCTACTTCAGTTGGATGCAAGATCCTAAATTTCATGACAACTTATGTATAAAATGGTCAGCATTTAGTGCTAGAATTCCTACATCCCGGCTAGAAGTTGGGTGGCCGTCACATATCACTTTAATGAGGGTGGAAACTACAAAGGCAACTTCATGGATTTCATGACATAACTTTCTAAAGAATTACTTCTTAAGCATAGGATTCATGACTTGGAAGGAGATCAACTTTCCTTATTTGACTGAATTAGTTAAGCAAGCACTATTAACTTGTGCTTGGTAACAGCGCTTTCCAGGCAACAAATCATTTGTAAAAATATTTAGTCCTTTTAAGAATCTTAGAATTCACACCTCATCCAACATATCAAAAATAAATAACAAGGATAAATAATACTTGGAAAAAGGGTGTAATTAATCTTCCTTGAGGCAAGTATAGCTACCGTTGCATAACTCAATCATGTTTTCAATTAAATTTTAAATTGAAAAAAGATATAGAACATAGTAGGTGAGAAACTATAAGCATCATAAGTAAATTTTTTATGTGGTATAGACATAAATCACATAATATTCAAAATTTGGACGTGTATTGTAGGTGGCTCATGCCACTTGAATTTAACTCTATTCATGAAATTTTGCCAACAATAAAGTTATCATACTGATATTTGCTAGATTTTATCTTATAGTTTATAAGCTCAAGAAAAAAAGGTTTTTCATAGCCAAATGAAACTTTAGTCCTACTCGATACTGTCTTGAAATTTAGAAGATAAAGAAGGACGTGTTTCCATATTTATGTAGGACTTGAACCCTAATCCTTATATTACACCACATATTTTTCTTTTATATAAACACAGGTTGCCTAGTTTTCAAGATGATTTTGTGATTCTAGTATAGGCTCAGGCGCAGGGGCATTTCAAGTGGCTAAAAGAGTTATTGTAAAAGTTTAGAAGAGGATACTATTGAGTGTATATGAGTTTAAAGATTTGAAAGTGAAGTTTAAAGATTTGAAAAAGGAACTTAATAATTTTAGAATTTAATGAGAAACGGTCTTTATAATCTTTTGATTTTTTTTATAATAGAATTTTCTACTCTTCATCACTAGTGAATATAGATAAATGGACTAAATTGCATAAATCTTTATATTTTTTAATTTTATTTTTTTATTTTTCTTATTGATATTTTATCTCTACGTACTATTATCATTTCAAGTAGCATCAAAACTTTTTCTCATTGGCTTTTGTTACAACAATATTCTGAATATTATTTCTACCAATATGTTTGTACTTGATTTACTTCAAAACAAACCTAAGGGCAATTGTCAAGTTGCTATTTATATCAAGCAGTACTGGTCATTTATGAAAGGGTAAAATACTATTTGTTCAATTATCTTTTTTTAAATAAAAAATAATCTCTAGTTACTACACAGATGAGTTCAATTAAAATATTTTTATAAATTTTTAAAAATTAATTAAGCTTTAATTTCATCAATCCAAAATTCTATTCAAATATTTATGCTATTTTTTTATATTCTTAATTTATTTTTATTTACGATATCATTCATATAAGCCAAAAGCGTGATATTACAGCGGAGCCTCCCCCAAAGTCTTCATATGATCGTTGTGACAAACCTTATCATGATCTAAAAAGTCACAATGTTCTTGAAACTTTTCCCTTCAAAGCACCGTTTAGTCTGCGTCATCCTCCAGAAGTACAGCCCCATGACCACGATCGCTCGTAGCCCGCATGCCACGGAGCCGTGGCAGCCATAACCAAATCCAAAGTTGGTCAACTAACTTTAGAGCTATTTTTTAAATCGATGTTGTGTATCATTCAATTTAACAAAAATAATATAAAAAAAAATTGTAAATGTAATATTAAAATAAAAATATCATTTAAAGTGATGCTTTTAATGACGTTTTAAGTTAAAGACCGTCATTTAAGTAAGTTCGATATTTGGGAGTCAATAAGGTAGTGTTTGATAGCCCAAAAGTTATCCTGAATAAATGTACGGAATAACATTTATCCAGGGGATAGCTAAGGGAATAAGCACCTTTTTAAAATTACAAATCTGTCATCAAGAGATAACTTTAGTTGTTCCTGGATTCCCTAGAGAATAAGTTCAAGGGATAACCCATGGTTAAACATGAATTATCCCCTCTAGTTAAATTTTTTCAGATCTATCATCTTTAGCTATAGCATTTGGGAATAAGGGGATATCCATAGGATATCCTTCCTTATCTCCATATCAAACACTACTTAAGAGTACAAAGAAAGTATCACTCTAAAGTAAAAAAAACATGATTTAAATAGCATTTTTATTTTAACATTATTCTTACAAAATAATTTGTTATGATGTTTTTTTTATAATTAAATCAGTGTCAAACGTTACCAATTTAAAAAACAGCTCATCAACTTTAGGCCACGCATGATTGTCAAGCCTTCTTCGCATTGACACGTGGCATGTAATGTACCGTGAACTTTAGCCACTTGTGCTTCCACATTTTTAAGCATACATGGATTTTAGCTTAAAATCACTCGTTCGTTGATTTTGCCCTCAAAAATAATTGTTTTTAACAAAATTTGGTATTTTCATTTGTTTTTAATAACTTTGCACTTGTGTCAAATCTAAGTTCTAGAATGCTAAAAAGATTTATTTTATTTTGGTTTGAATTCAAATACATGACTGGTATAAAATATAAATTAAGTAAAAATTATCAAAATATGTATTTTTAATTTTTTTAATCGATATAAAATAATAATTTATGTTTGCCATTATAGTTAATTATATGTGCTAGCTTTTAGTTATGATTATATGTGATCATCAATTAAATTTCTTATAAAATATATTTTTGATAATATTTACATGTTATATATAATTAATTTATAATATGACATATTTATGATGTAAAAATTCATTCAATTGCTACAGTTAATACTATTAGTTTTATTCATCAAAATAAAATAGAGTAGATTTGAATAAATTTTTGTAGAATTATTTTTTAATAAAATTGATAATTAAGGTAGTGTTTGAAATAGGGGATAAGAGGGGATATCCAGAGGATATCCCCTCTTATTCCCAAAAGCCATAACTATAAGGGATAGCAGGGAATAAAGTTAACCAAAGAGATAATCCATGGTTAACCATGGTTAACCATGGGATATCCCCTCAATTTATTCCCTAGAGATGAGAAGGAATAGCTGGTTATCCCTCCAATAAGAGTAAAAAAAGGTTATCCCATGGATTTACCTTTTTGCATTTGATATGATCAATGGGATAGCCAAGGGATATCCCTAGGGATAGCCAGGGATAAATTCTATCCCCGTACACTTATCCATGGATAACATTTTTTCCTATCAAACACTACCTAAATATTTTTTTTATTAAGATTCAGTCAAGTGGGACCATAAGGTATGTCTTTAGCATTCTAAGAAGGGAGTTTCCCGCAAAGGATTAAAAAAAGAAAAAAAAAAAAAAAAGAAGAGAAAGAAAGAGAAGAAAAGGTTTACAAGAAAGAGGTGGGATAAATCCTTGGATTGGCGGCTGCGAGGCATTTCAGTGGCTGTTTTCTAATAATCATATAAGATAGCTACTATGTATAGTTGAGGCTGACGTCTATTTCAAATAAACATTTAATCTGCAAGTTAATTAATAAACACTTTGATAGTAATTTTAAATTTTGAATTTTGAATTGTAAACATACAAACCTATGCATGTTTTGGCCGAGCTTTAAGATTCGTGCTTCCATCCCTTCTTCTCTGATCTCCTGGTGTTTTTTTCGATGCTTTTTTCTTCTCCTATGCTTCGATCGTCCTCTCAGCCATCCCTTCTTCCCCTATGTCGTCGAATTCGGCTGCTGATAGCCGGGTTCCTGGGAGAAGGTCTATGGATACGGGGTTTGTCTGGGTCACTCCAGCTCCATCGCCGGCTGAGATCGCGCGGCTAAAGGCTTTGTTCCCTGACGTGGTGATTGTGTCGAAGGCGGATCTTCAAGCTGAGATGGTAGAATGGCAGCAAAGGCTGTCCTTGCGCGCTCCTTCAACAAGTGGGTTCTGACTGAAGCCTTCATCAAAGAATTTAGACGCGCTGGAGTTTCTGGAGCTATTGTTCCTGTCAGTATGGCATTTCGATGCCATGTGTTCCGATTTGAATCATCGAAAGCTTGTGATCTGGTGCTGCAGCGTCCATGGGTAATTAACGGCTAAGTGATTGCGACTGAGTCATGGCGGCCGAAATTTACTCCAGCTGAGGACTCTATCCCGTCGGCGATGGTGTGGGTGAGGTTGTCGAATCTCCCTCTGGAGTTTTGGAAGTTGGATTTCCTCAAGTCTTTTCTGGCATCGGCGGGAGATTTCATCTATGTTGATCCTGCGACGCTGGCGAAGAACAGGGGAGCTTTTGCCAGGGCCTGTATCCGAGTAGACCTTCATCGTCCTCTTCGGCCATGAGTTTGGATTCAAGGGTTCAATCAGCCGTTCTGGCAGCAATTTGCATATGAAAATCTTTAGGGGATCTGTCCGAGGTGTGGTTCGTTGCATTTGGGAGGATCGTGTGCTGTTCCGGCGAGGTCAGATGAGGACAGCCCTGCTTCTTTCTCTGCTTTCGGGTCGTGGCTTGCTGCTGTGAGGCAACGGAGGGTTGTCTCAGGTCCTCAGTCGATCGAGGGGGGGAAGGCGCAGAGCAAGGCATCCTCATCTGTCTCTGGATTTGGTTCTGCTCCTCAGAATGTTTTGGCCGAGCATCGTTTGGGTAAGGGGGAGTTTCAGAGGTCTGGGTGACTCCGACAAAGGTGGCTCGCCGGAGGTCTTCCTCTTCATTGAAGGTGGTCAGGGCGCTTGAGGCTCATTCTAGTGATCTTGTGATGCAGCCAGGCCACGGGACTTCTGGCACGGTGGGCATGCCGGTTCAGGAGGACTGTGCCGATAAGGCACTTAAGGATGACCTGTTACTCACTCTAAAGGAAGCAACCTGAGAGCATTGTCTGAAACATTATGTTGCCTCCAAGAATCCTTTTGCAACCCTTGATTTGGAATTGGGTGTAGGGATGCTTTCCCAGGGTCCTTGAAGCGAGCCAGACCGGAGGTATCTCTGTCTCCTTGGTCTCGTTCTAATTCTGTGAAGAGTAAGGGGAAAGGAAAGAAGTCTCTATCTAAAATTGGGGGGGGGGGGGGGGCGAAAATCTTGCCTTCTGATCGGTTTGCTCTCCCCCTCTGTTGCCATGAAGGCAGACAGGAGAAGGCGAGTTCACTTTTTGATAAAGGTGCTGGGTCTTCTGTGGGGATTAATGCTGCTGACCCTTCGGGACTGGGTCCAGTTCCCTTATCCTCGGCGCAGACTTCCCAGAGTGATAAGCCAGGTTTTGATGCGGAAGGCCCGCAAGTCTGCTCATCACAGATGTCTGGAGAAGGCATCCTGATGGAAGGGGGTCTTACTGATAGTATTATGCTGGAAAACCAGGGTGGGTCCAGTCTCTCCCAGACTGTAAATGAAGATTTTACTTTGGAATGTGAGAGGAGCTCGAAAGCCTTCTTTTCGATCATCCTTTGGTAGATTATTACAGATATATCATTTTGACATATGTATCCTTCTGGAAACCAGGCTGTCAGGTGATAGTTTGGCCCGGTTCCGTAGGCAGATTGATCGTGGTCCTCTTATGCGATGGAGGCCGTTGGTCTGTCGGAGGAATTTTGGCTATTTGGCATCTCTCTGCTATTCGGATTGATGCATTTCATCAATGCAATCAGTAGATTGGTCTTGTTATCTCTGAAGGTACTTCTGTCCCTTGGCTTCTATCGGTAGTGTATGCCAGTACGGATTACAGGGAGAGAAGGGTTCTGTGGTCTGAATTGCATTCCCTCCTTGCTCAAGGTCTTCCTTCCATTGTAGCGGGGATTTCAATTGTATCACTAAGGCTAGTGAAAAACGCGGGGGCAGACGGGTAACTGGCTCTGCTGATATTAATGAATTTAGATCCTTCATTAGCTCTCTGGATTGATGGATTTGGGGTTTTCAGGTCCACAATTTACCTGGTATAATAATCGTCAGGGGTTGCTCGGGTATGGGAAAGGCTGGACAGAGCTTTGGCTATAGCTCAGTGGGTTCATATGCACCCTGCTGTTACTGTCACTCATCTTCCTTGGATTGCTTCTGACCATTGCCCTATTCTGATCTCCACGGAGGTTGACCAGTACCAGTGTAAGCAGTTTAGGTTTGAGCAGTTTTGGACTGCCCACTCTGCTGCTCGTACTATTATTTCTCAGATCTGACATCTTCCAGTTAGGGGCAATGCTGTATATCGGTTATCTCGTCGTCTTAAGATGGCCAGACACAGATTGTCCAGGTGGAATAGGACGGAGCTGGGGGATTTGGTTAGACAAGTTGAACTGGTTGAAAATGATATTAGGGTCTTGCAGACTAAGGAAGATCAGGAAGGGTTTTTGGTGGACTCCGACCTCTCTTCTCTCCGGGAGAAGCTTGCTCGTCATCGCTCTCTCCTCCGGCAGCAGGAGGTGTATTGGTGGCAGAGATCTAGGTTTCAGTGTATTTGTGACGGGGATCGAAATACTAGATTCTTCCATCAGGTAACTTTGAAGCGGCAAGCTGCTAATAGGATTCGGAGGCTTGTTGATGATGAGGGGCATAGTCAGGAGGATATTCATTCTATCAGGATATGCTTTTTCACTTTTTCAGTCTAGATGGACGGAATCCACTGGTGATGGGGCTCCGGTTGTTCAGGTTCCGGACTCTAGAAAGGTTTCTTCCCAGGATAACTATTTGCTTGTCAGTTCTATCACAGAGGAGGAGATTAGGGAGGCCCTTTGGGAGTTGGGTCCAAATAAGGCCCCTGACCTGATGGTTTCCCGCCTTTTTTCTACCGTCACTACTGGGATATTGTTGGGCAGGAGGTCATTCAGGCTATCCAGAAAATTTTTCAATCTAAACAAATACAGTGGAATGAAATCAAACCTTTATTGCTTTGGTGCCTAAGCTCTCGGATGCTCCCTACCGCAGCACTTTCGGCCCATTAGTCTATGTACTACTTTGTACAAGGTCTGTGCTCATCTTTTAGCTCGTTGTCTCAGTTTGATGATCCCTCGCCTCATTTCTGCTGAACAGGGGCGTTTATTAGAGGGCGTTCTATTTCAGATAACGTCCTCATTGCTCAGGAGTTTATGCATGATCTCCAGAGAGCTCGGCTAGCCGCTGCCTTATGGCTGTCAAGCTCTATATAGAGAAAGCTTATGATAGACTGAGTTGGACCTTTTTGCATCGATCTCTTCAGGAGTTCGGTTTTGATCGACTGTTTATTGAATGGATTATGGCTTGCATATAGAGGCCTTATTTTTCTCTGATCATTAATGGGAGTCCAACTGAGTTCTTTTGCTCCACTATTGGACTTCGGCAGGGATGCCCTTTATCCCCTCTACTATTTATTTTGGCCGTGGATGATCTTTCACGTGCTTTCTATCAGGCTCAGTTAGATCGGCGGATAGCTCCTTTTAGGGCTGCATCACAGGGCCCTTTGGTCTTCCACCTTCTATTCGTTGATGATTGTATTCTTCTGGGTCAGGCCTCTATTCATAATGCGCTTCATTCTATTCTATTATTTAGCACTATTGTCAGGCTTCGGGACAGAGGGTTAACTTTCTTAAGTCTTCTATATGTTTTAACCCGAAGACCTCTAGGACCACCAGGGAAGCCATTGTTAATCTGTCGGGTATTACTACTCAGACTTACAGGTTTATGTATTTGGGGATCCCTATAACGGGGAGACCCCCGATGCTCTGACTTTTATGAGCTGGAGAGGAGGGTTCGTCAGCGGATTGAGGGGTAGCAGGTCACCGGCCTATCGATGATGGCTAGGCTTATCATTATTCGCTCGGTTCTTTCTTTCTTCCCCTGTACCTTATGTCCAATGCTGCTATTCTGATTACTTGTCTTAAAAGGATCGAGAGATGCTTTAGAGACTTTCTCTGGACGTCTATGCAAGAAGGTCACGGTGTTCATCTTTTATCTTGGGATACGGTCTGTATGCCTGTCCAAGATGGTGGTCTTGGGATTCAGTCCCTCATCGTTAGAAGGCATGCCCTTATTGCTAGACATGCCTCGAGATTTCTTCTGGAGCCGCATTGTCTTTGGAGCACCCTGATGCGTGCTAGGTACGGAGATTAGTGGTCTGCCTTGCATATCAGTCCACCTCGGGGATGCTTCTCTTTTTGGAGAGAAGTTTGCCGCTTGGGACAGGAGATTCTGAGTAATATCTCTTGGATGATTGGAGATGGTTCATCGATTGATGTTATTCAGGATACCTAGATTTCAGAGCTTCCTCTCTCTCGGTGGCCATCGTTTATTAGTGTTGATGCCCCTTCTAGTTTAAGGGTCAAGGATTTGATTTCATGTGATCCCCCAGCCTGGCATCTCCCTTCGGTCACCCGATTCTTCGGCGTGGAGCTTTCTAGGCGGATTCTCTCTATGCCACTTATTCCTGGCCGCTTATCTGATGTTAGGCTATGGCAGAGGTCATGTCTCTCCAGAGCTCTTACTAGGGATTTGATGAAGATGTTCAGGCCTGTGCCCCAGTGAGTGGAGGATGCGGGGTGGATTTGGAAGCTTCCCACTCCTTCCAAGATTCAGCTTTTTATTTGGAAGCTTCTGTGGGATTGTTTGCCTACCTGTGCCCTTCTCTCTCTGAGGGGTATGGCTATCCAACCGATATGTCCCTTGTGTAGGCTCGAGGAGGAGTCGACTGAGCATGCTATCTTCATCTGCCCCAGAGCTAGACGAATATGGCATATGGTGGGTTATACTGTTACGCAGGATGACTTGGGCTCCCCTCGCTCCTCTTTCCTTCTTGATCTCTATAGGAATACTCAGCAGAAGAGTGGTCTTTGCGCTGTCACGGCTTATCATATTTGGCTATCCAGAAACCAGATTATTTTCACAGATGATTCCATTTCTGCTCTCATGATAGTGAGGAAGATTAGATCTTTGGTGGCGGATTGTGCTCGTGTTGGTTTTGATGCCTCTGGCCTCTGGGGATCCCCTGCTGCTTCGGTAGCGAACCGGCATACGGTTTTCTTTTCCTGGGAGCCCCTGCTCCAGGGTTCGTCAAAATCAACTTTGATGGGAGTGTCCATCGTAGAGTTGCTGGTTCTGCTTTTGTCATTCGTGGTCATCATGGTGACGTGCTGGCTGCTAGAGGTTTTGGTACACTTGATTCCTCTGTTCCCATGTCCGAGCTTTACGGGGCTTGGGCGAGTATTTCTTATGCTGCTCGGATTCTTCATGCTAGGAGGCTTTTGATTAAGGGTTATTCCACGTCGGTCATTTTCTGGCTGCAGAAGGAGAATTGCCCCCTGGCCCTGCGAATCCGATTCTTACGGATATTTGGATTATCTTACGGGGGGTTGACTGTGTCCAGATCCGTCATATTTATCGTGAAGCTAATTCGGCAGCGGACTGGATGGCTACTTCAGTGGCGCAGCATACTGGATCATGGATATGAAAGCCGAGCGACCCTGTCATTCTTTATTGCTACAAATTTTATATTATGACCTTTCTAAGCTGATTCACACGAGACTAGTGTGATCGTCCGCCTGCACCAAAAAAAAAAATTAAATTTTGATGACCTGGTATCCATCTTGAGCAGTCAAGTTTAGCCATACTCATTATCGATTTAATCATGATTAGAATTGAGCTGTACCATAGCTTTAAACATAAGTTCAAATAAAATATATAAAAATTTTAAGCTTTACTTTAATCTCATCCGTCCATTGCTTTTATTCCAAATCTTCAATCTTTTATACCATCATTCTTTTATGCTACTCAATGCTTCTTTATTTATAACACCTTTCATAAATGCTTATAAGCATACTCAACTCAACTAAGCCTTTTTCAACTGCTACATGAATTTACTTCCTTCATTCTACTTTATTCAGAACCAAATTAATATTTAAATTACAAATAATTATATTTTTTAATTATTTTTATCCATATTAGTTTAAATCTATCTCTATCTCAATTTTACTATAAATTGTTAAAAGATCACTATTTCCATTTAAAGGTCTATATTGTATATGTCCAAACCATCGTAATCAATTTTCTCTAATTTTATTTTCAATTAGGGCTACTCGTATTTTTATTATACTTAATTTATTCACATATTATTTTAATATTGCTTAACACTCTGTTGCATATAGCATAGCTGGCCTAATAGTAGTTTTATAGAATTTTTAAAAAATTTTAATAGAATGCACCAATCATATAATGCTTCCGAAGTACTTCTCCACTTAATTCATCATACTTTAACTCTATGATTCACATATTCATCTATTTCACTTTCTCGCTAGATGAACATGATGCATGTCTCATATCATGGATCATATAGAAAAAAATTTTTTGTATTGAATGCGGTATGAATCACATGCATTATATATGATGATTAATGTGCATGCATGTATGTATTAAAATAATTTTTTTTTATTTTTAGTATGTATTATTTATTAATAGTTTTTATTTGTTGCATCGAATGTGATGCAGCAAAATATTTTTTTTTTATATTTGCCATAGATTTCTCGTGTGTAGCAAAAAAAAAAAAAAATAATAATAATAATAATAAATTATGGCTCTTATATGACGAACCCATGAGTCCATGCCTTCGTCACCGTCCACGAAGTGAGCCCACACCAACTGCAATCCCAGCCATCCAAGCCAGAGGATTTTAGCACTGCTAGGGTGGCGGTTCGGTGCTCGAGACCACATGTACGGCTGGGATTATCCAATTCCCACTGCTTGCGAAAAAAAAATCCCACTTTCTCGACGGTGGAGAAAACGCGGTTTCAGAATCCCAAAATCCACAGTTCCCTCATCATAATGTCCAAATGACTTTTGAGGGCATCGAATTGAACCAAATTACATAACCATCCCCCGTGGTTCCAGCGTAAATTTTCGGCAAAGACAAGGGCTGAAATAATCCATGAACGAAAAATCACGTGACGGCATTAATGATTCGATATGGCGAGAAAGTCGCATAGTGGACAAAACGGTGTGCATGCGGAGGAAGTGGACGGTTCTGATTTATGGAGGTGGCAATCTTGTGGACCGAAGTACGACACTTGGCACTAGGCAGCGTGTGGGGAGGGCGGTGTGGTAGACTACCGACACGGCCGTGCACCGACAACGCGGTGAGAGGGGGTATGATTACCTGGCAGGGACCACATCCCAGCTGGGTTGCTTACGTGGGGTGAGATGCAAATGAGACGGAATGGAGGTTAGTAATGCGTTTGGTTGCTAGATGACTAGGTTTAGATTAACAAAGTAATTAAAAGCTTTTTTTTTTTTTTTCTCTCTCTTTTCTTGCTCAGGAATCGAATCGTTTGTTTAATGGAAATTAGTTTTGTTTAGCTGCCGAATAAAAGATGAATCAATGGAAGGAAGGGAAAGAAGATTAGATTTTTTTAAATATTTAATTTAAGCTAAAAGAATTGCAAAGAATATTACAGAGGGAGCATCCAATAGCTTAGTGTATAAATAAGTTATTTTGAATGTCTTGTTCATTCTTTAGTTTCTAATTATCTTAATAACTCTGAAGAAATAAAAATTTTAGGACTCTAAAAGAATTTGATCATTTGGTCATTTTTTTTAAAATTTTTCTTTTATTCGTCGAGCAATGCAATTTTTAATTACAAGAGTGTTCCTAGCCTAATTTTTCATATTCAACATTCTTAAAAATTAGAATTAAAAATTTAAAAGCACATATTTTTTTGGAAAAAAAATTAATGTCCAAGCTTTTGTATAAATATAAAGCTCAACTAGTTATGTGAAGCTTTTATCTTTTTTATCATAGAACTTCTAAGATATTATCTTATATTTTTAAATGATAAGATAAAATAAATTTAAATTTGATCCTGGTTATGAAATTATTTTTTTATTAATTAGATTTTATTTGAATCTTCTTTGTGGCTCTCAAATTGTTAAAAATAATATTATTTTTTACTCAATTGAAATTTTAAGTACTAACCGGACTTTCAATCCATCATCACATCCATCAACTATCATGGTCAAACAATTAAGAATTTTTTTTTTTGAAAAATAATGATGAAACTACCATTCTTTAGGCAAACTTTGAGTCTCTTTTTAAACAAAAGCTAGTCAACATTCATCCACTAATAACAAACATGTATCCATTACAAATTCAAAAGCTGGGAAAAAGGTTTTTTAAGGTAAAAAACCAATCTCACAATTGACTAGGTCAATATTAATCCAGCATAATATAATATAGCTAATTGACTCCTGCAATCCTCTTCATAGTTCTCAAATAATATAATGATTGGACATTCAATATATCATCACAATAATAAACGATCATAAATAAAATATTATAATTTTCAATGTCGAATAAGTGATAAAGCTGCCCCTCTTCAATGGAACTTGAGTCTCTTTTTAATGCAAGTAATAAGGAGAGTGATACCAGCTTGGCCAACAAAAGCTCATCAACATATCTCCGCTAATAATAATCATACATTCATTACAAATTCAATAGCTAATATAAAACAGTCTTATTTAACAAATAAATCCCAACTACTTTAACAAGTAGTATTTATATATGACAAATCAATCTCAACAACTTATAATTAACTATTCAAAATGATCTACCATAATTGCTATTACTATCATATTTTCTAGCTTATTCTACAAACTATCTAAGCTATATTGACTTTGCTCTTTAAAACGTTTACGTCCAGTATAGTTACCATTGAAAACAATGACTCTCCCCAATACTTGTATATCTTCATTATTAACATAAGTCCTGTTTCCATAATGGAAGACTGCTAGGTGATTGCATTTGACTATTAGCATTACGTACGCGTTATGGTGACTCTATAGCCCACAGAATGTTGACCCATAGATATGGCACACTTGGCAGCAGAAGCTCAACTCTTCAACAAAAGTTGGACCCTTTCTTTTTTGAGGAGGGAGGGGATGCTAATGCTACGTTTGAATGGAGAAAAGGAAAAAAAAAAAAAGGAAAAAAAAGGAAAGGAAAGAAAATTAAGAAAAAAATATTATTTTTTTATTTGAATGAATGAAAGAAAAATAGAGAAAAAAAAATTTATTTATAATAACAATAATATTTTTATTAATAATTAAAAAATAAATTTATTTTTCTTAAAGAATTAATATTAAAATGAAAAAAAATACTTTTAAGTTTTCTTTCCGAAACCTTTTTTGGTTTGGAGAAAACTTTTACATGGAGTTCATCATTTTTTTCATCTATTTTTTTTTTTTTTTTTTTTTTTATTTTTCTCTTCGTTCAAACAACATAAACTTCATTTTTTTTTTTTTTTCTTATTATTATTATTATTATTATTATCCAAACAGAATGTACTTACTACATGTAAAAACTTAAAACCAGTAAAAATACCGCAAGGCAATCGTCATCTAGGGGTGCAACTTAGGTTGGGTTCAATCCAAACCCGGCTCACGGAACCCGATTTGCAGCAGTACTCAAACTCTTGTTTGATTAACCCGAATCCGAAGGATCCGGGTTGAATTCGGACCGATTTGCAACTTGGGCCGGGTTAGGGTTGCAGTCAATCCCCGAGAAAATCCGAACCCGTAAAGCCACAAGCAGCATGCCCACTGATGTTGTGGAAGTGATGATTTAGCCTTGTTTGTTAGGTTTAAAGTATGTAAAGCTGATAATAGTGACCTCATTAATGCATATAGTGGCTATTGAAATGTTATGCAACATTTGGATTACTTTGGATATGTTTTGGTTTAAAAATGTACTTTTTTTTGTTTAATCTTATGTAAAAGATGTATATTTTTAAACATGTAATTTGAAATGTGAAGCTTGTTTGTTTCAAACTTCAGCTTGTTTGTACAATGCAAAGCTTATTTGTACAATGTTAAGCTTGTTTGTTTTAAATTGTCATATATTTTTTTTATCAACCCGAATTCTAAACCAAAATTTAACTTGAACCCGATTTTTAAAAATAAGATTAGGGTTAAGATTTTACAAATAGAATTAGAGTTAGAATTAGGATTGATATTTTACAAATAGAATTAGGGTTAGAATTAAAGGAAACTCGAGTTTCATGAATTCAAATTGCACCCTTATCGTCATCATCATTATTTTATATTTAATATTTTGATATTAATTATAGTAGTATGTGTCGAAACTAGGGAAAGTATTTTATGGTGACAGAGGCTGGATATGGTCATCAAGGTACAGGCGTACAGCTCGTCCAGTAACCCGCAGGTTAATAAGTTTACCAAACTATTTTAATGTTATTTTTTTTTGCATGACTGTTGGCTCTTGTTTGGGAATATCCTTAAAAAATATAGCACTGTGATTGCATGCCTCAAAAGGTGTCAAAGGAGTTCCACAGATCTGCCCCACTTATCGCCGCGGTTTCTCTTTCCAGTCAATACCATCAAGAATAAATTAATCCGTGTCACCGTAGAAGTTTAGCGCTACTCTTGTTTATATTTGATTCCATTGTTTCCTACGTAGATCCGGAGCAGTGGTGAAAGGGCTGGTGGGAGGGAGATAGAGGGAGGGAGGGAGAGAGAGGGGAGCACTGGAAAGCGAGGGAGGTGAAACGCGGCCTCTTCTTCTGTCCTCTTCTCCTCCCTTCGGCCATTTGTTAAGAGAGCAGAAGGAGACGAAGTGGGAGGAGAAAAGAGAAGGAGAAAAAGATAGTGAAGCCATCATAGAGAAAACCGAGCGTAAATCCAAGTGTGATTAGTCGTGGGCACGGTGGAATGTCTCTGTCGGGCGAGATCGTGAGCTCCCCAACCTGAGAAAGCTGGGATTTTTCTCGTCCTCGCTTCAATTCTCTTGCAGATTCCTTGGTAAAGATTCCTCCTTTCCTTGTTTACTGCCTTCGCTTATGCGTACATGTGGTGTCTTCGATGAGAGGTTGGGCTCCATTGGGGAATATAAAATAGGACCTTTGATGCATTGCTATGTACTTTACTGAACTGGAACTGGGGCAGGGGAAACTAGCCTTTAGAAAAAAGTCCCCTTTTTTTCCCCTCCTGTTTTGCCGTGGAATGAGGTAGCTGGGACCATTCCTTGGCTATTAATCGTGTTCTGGCGGCATGGGCAACCGAACCCATCCCTCCATGCCTTCCTTATCTCCTCACTGCCCATTCGGCCACCCCCTTGTTGTGAACTCAGAAGGGAAGAACTTGGCCTTTTTTTTAAAAAAAAGTTTATTTTGATCTGTTTGCAGTGGAAAGATGAGTTCTTGATGTGAAAGATGATTTTTTGATCATGGATTTTGTTGAATTCCCATTGGGGCAGGCAGGAAAGGCGATGTCGAGGCCGCTATATCGCGGGCTCTCCGGCGGTGGACGGGTCAGTGGCGGCGGCTATGACCTCTTTGATCAGAATCTTAAAGTGAAGGATTCTTTGGAGAATGGATTCGGTCATGAGGCCACTAGCCCGGAAAGAGGAGCAAGAAGCCGGCCAAGCCTGATACTTTTCCTTCTTAAGCTGGGTCTAGCCCTCATCACCATCCTCGCACTCTCGGGATCGCTCTATTGGGCCATCTCTATCTCCACCTCCTCTCGTCACAACGTTTATCATGGCTACCGGCGGCTCCAAGAGCAGGTTGTTGCTGACTTGTCGGATATTGGTGAGCTGTCGCTGGGCAAAGCAAGGCTGAAGGAGCTGGAATTCTGCCCACTAGAGTATGAGAACTATGTCCCATGTTACTACAATGTCTCAGAGAGTTTGGATTTAGGAGATCAGGAGGCCCCTGTCGATTATGAGCGTCAATGTGTTCGAGTGTCTGCAACGGATACGGGCTGTTTGATTCTGTCACCAAGGAACTATAGAATTCCTCTGAGGTGGCCAAGTGGTAGAGACATCATTTGGAAGGGGAATGTGAAGATCACTGGGCAAGAGTTCTCCTCTGGGAGTTTAACCAAGAGGTAAAATTTGTGTTTGTTTTTTCTGCACCAGATTGGATTATGCTTAAGCTTCTTTCAGTTCATGTGGCTTTTAAACCGTTTGATTGCAGGATGATGGTGGAGGAAGAGCAGATCTCTTTCCGTTCTGACTCCCTTATGGTTGATGGAGTGGAAGATTATTCACATCAAATAGCTGAGATGATTGGGCTGAGGAATGAGTCTAATTTCAACGAAGCCGGGGTGAGTAGAATTTTGCTCGTCATGTCTCCCTACTTGTTATGGGCTAATAGCTAATTTATTATTTTTTTACAAACTTATAATAGGAGAAAATGATGTATGGAAAATAACAAATCATACAATATTTGTGAATGTAAAACAAAATTAAGCTGATCTGCTTTTTTTTTTGAAAAGCAAGTATATTTAACAGTATGTGTCCTTTAAGTTGCTTTTGGTTCTTGTTGAGCCATAAATTAGAATATACTTTATACAAGGCTGTAAGGGAACCATATTTTATTGATGCTATTTGTAAAAGTAGGCTAGCGTATGAAAAGGCTAATATTCCCAATTGGATGAATCCTTAAGAACTGTTCTTTGAAATATCGATTGGGACTGTTTTTTAAAATATCAATCGGGTGCACGGAATGCATGCCTTTTGGATAATAGATCGTAGTGATTTTCTCTGCTTTGCATAAACACTTGGAGGGAACTGTTTCATTGTGCATCTATTTATGTTTTTTCAGACAGGATTGCAATTCTGGTTGCATAGTTCTTGGAATTTAGACCATCACCACAGAATTTCTTCAACTCAAACCTTTTTATTGTTATGAGTTTTCATATTTCTGTTGTTTTCAGCATTCAACTAAAGTATTTGAGATTAGCATATGCTTGGTGTTATTAGCGTATCCGTTTTGTTGATATCAAACTTTTGTTTCTAAAACATTTTTTTAAGTGTTGGTGAAAATAAACCTGAATATGACATTACTTCAAAACTTGTTGCAGCCTTGAGTTTGACAGGTGACTAGATCATGTTGCCTCTGTCTAAGAAGCTGAGCAGACCAAAATTATTGTCATACAAACTTTAAATCATTGGAATTTTCATTTTAGTTTCTTCTTGTGGAGAAAAGTTAATTTTAATGTTTTTAGAAAAATCTTTTTTACTTAACACGCAACAAACATTTTTGTGTATTTTTGTCAAAATTCTGCTCATTTCTCTCTTTTATGTTGTGCTTGTCTCAAAGTTTTCTCTGACACCTTCTTTTAGAACTTTTTGATCTCATGCTTCAAGAGGTCAAAATTTTGCCCCTTCTTTTGTCCTGGTGATGTGATTTTCCCTTATGATTTGATTCCAATCCTTAAATTATATGCCTTGATCAACAATGAGTTGTAAGGATACATTAGAATATAAATACATACGTGTACTGCTACTGTTGAATAATTAATAATCTCTTGCATGATTTTGTTAATATACCTTTACAGGTTGTAGATTGATAAAACAAGGCTTGTTGTTTATGTTTATGCTAGTATTGATATAATTATCATTATACAGTTAAATATTATTTGGTTTTTTTTTTTTTGTCAACTGGTCATATCATGTCAGTGTATTTAGAGATTGTTTGGTTGACCTAGCACCATATTTTGTGAACATACTGTATATGAGGAAAAAATCTTTTGCAAACTTGATTTTGCCAAGCTAGTCTAGGAAGAAACCTCATATATTTGTTCATTCACCTGGCTGAGATAAACTATCTCCCTGAACTAACAAGAAATCTTGACTAGTACATTCAGACAAAAACACTTATTTATTTTGATCATTATTTTTCTCTTGACACTAATTAGTTTCTTCTTCTCAGGGGAAATGCTCAAAATAGTTTTACTTACCAAATTTTGCTTCCAGATTTTTGTCTGTCAACCAATGTTATTTGATAGACATACAGCTTGTTACTATAACTGTAGTGGTGATGGTTCATCTTTGTTCTACTTTGCCTATTTAGACATAACTACAGCTCTGACCATAATGTTGCAGGTCAGAACTGTCCTGGATATAGGGTGTGGTTTTGGTAGCTTTGGAGCACATCTTTTCTCAAAGCAGCTGCTGACGATGTGCATTGCCAACTATGAAGCTAGTGGCAGTCAAGTTCAACTCACTCTTGAGAGAGGCATTCCTGCTATGATTGGTTCATTTGCATCAAAACAGTTGCCATATCCATATCTTTCCTTCGATATGTTGCATTGTGCAAGATGTGGAATTGAGTGGGAGAAAAATGGTAAGTATCAATTGGTCTGAATTGCTTAAACTGGAAGTTGCCTTGAATTATTATCATTCCACTGTCTCTTTAATCTTGTATCTGGGTTCCAGCAGCTTTGATGGCCCTAAAAAGACCAGTATTTCTTATTGCAGGTGAATATGATAATGAAATAAAAACATTTGGATCGTTGAACAACTGCTTAATCAAACAAAGTGATGACATATAACATCTAGATATTTAAGCTGATGCACTCTGTGTTTTTTTAAAAAATCCTGGATCATTATTTAATATTAGAGGGAACATTCTAGTTGTCAAACTGGTTATGCATTATTATGATTTTTCTTCCGCATATTATGTTTTTCTATTGGTTTTTAATAGCCTGTAAAGGCAATAAAAATCAGTGCTGCATGATCAGTACAAAAGGAACGTGTTTGTGATACCAATTGCTACAAACTGTTTATAAGAACTTTAACATGCATAACAAAAGAATGAATGGACAGAAATGGTTTTTCTCAGCTTGGAATGATTGCATAAATGGACTTTCATTATTAATTAGAAATCTGAATGACCCAGTGACTTCTTGCTTGTACAGTTGCATATTTTCAACTCTATTAATTTGTTATGGAGTCTTCCATTTTGGTGGCAGTAACATTAGTTTAGGACTTCACCTTAGATTCTCAGGTATCATGGGCACTGGGCACCATGTTACTGCAGCCCACATCAAAATATATGGATACCATTTTGCAGCACACATCAAAATATATGGATACCATTTTCCATTCTTAGTTATGACTCATAACTATGGTAGCGATGTACTTCTATCCTTTTAATGATCATTTTTTTCTTACCTCTCAGTTGTCTGCATTCCTCTACATATTTTGTTCATCTGGACCTTGGAAGGTCAAATAACATGTTACAAACTGCTTGTTCATACCAATTTGTTCATCATTGTGATGAAGTTACATATTCCTATAACATGAGATAGAAAACCTGGATAATCCTAAACATTTTCTAACTTAACTATGAACTGAAGACCTTAAAAAGTTAACATGAGATAGACATTCATGAAAATAAAGATTTGATCACATAAAACACAACAAAGCAGATATGAGAATGCTATATAAGTGCTTGTACCAAGGAAGAATAGTCTACAGGTGTGCATATGATACCCAGCATTTGGACATTCTCTAACTACATAAATTGACCGAAGTAGCATAGTGTAGTCATGTGCATTGAATATTTGACACTGTAGTAAGACAGTAACTTCGATGTGTATCTTAGGTGAATAAATAAGAGAGAATGGTCCCCATTAAATAAAATATTAAAAGGATATGCATGTAGGACTAAGTAGAAATTAAAGGGTATGACTTAGAAAATATAGATGAGCCCAAATACTTGGGATTAGTTTCATTGGCAATTCATATGATTTAACTATATATGACCTTTGCAACTGATAGATTGCAAATAGTGTTTAATATCTATCATTTTAGCAAAGGATGATGTATTAAAGAAATAATTATTAAGAAGATAGAAAAAAATAAAAGGAAGGTCTTATCAGAATTTTAAAAATGAAACTGGGAGATAGTTACTCAGTTTTAAGGGCGAGCAGCATGAAATTGAATGCTCATTAACACTGTCTGCTGCTGAACACACATAATTAAACGGGTGAGTAATAAGAACAATTTTTCTAACAACTGCTTCCTGAAGGATGTAAGTTGCATGGGCATGGATCCTGTGCAGTTGTTTTAGATTAGAGCTACTTTTTATCTCTTTTTTTGATAATTTAATATATTTTAAGTTCTCTGTAATGAAGGGATAAAGTGGAAAAGAAAGTAAAATCAATATGCTGAAATTTTAATTGATGGTGATGACTTTAATTTACCAAGTTCACAAAAATTGCAGGCTTGCTTCTGTGTTCCCACACCGTCAAAAGTCAAAACAATGGGTTGATATTGATATGTTCTTTCTTTTTCATTTGAATGCAGCAGAGATCTTATTCATAAATTGTACTTGATGTGATATACGGGAGCAATAAACTATGCAAAACTACAAAGAAATGCATATACTACTAAAGTCAACTTCTTGACCTATTGTTTTTGAAATGAAATGAGATTCCTCTTATTAAAAATCCCAATAGAACTTCCTAAACCCTTGTCTTATTATCTATGTCAGAGTAATTAATTTATTTGTTATATTTCAAATTCTAACTTTCTGTCCATTATGTTGTTGCAGATGGTATCTTCTTGGTTGAAGTTGACAGACTTTTGAGGCCTGGGGGTTATTTTGTCTGGACTTCACTTATGAATACTCATAGATCTCTACGTGACAAAGAGAACCAAAAGAAGTGGACAACCATTCGTGATTTTGCTGATAATCTCTGTTGGGATATGTTGTCACAACAAGATGAAACGATCGTGTGGAAAAAGACCAGTAAGAAGAAATGTTACAGTTCTAGGTACGCAGTCCATATCCATGTTCTATGTAATTCTGGTTATACACGTTCAATGGATGGCCTGATTTATGACAATATAACACATTCATTTTGTAGGAAATCTGGACCTGCAGTATGTGGTAGAAGTCATGATATTGAATCCCCATATTACCAGCCACTCAATCCATGTATCGCGGGAACCAGAAGCCAGCGCTGGATTCCCATTGAATATCAAACATCCTGGCCTTCTCAGGCTAAATTGAACTCTACTGAACTTGATAGGCATGGTATGTTTGTATGTGTTTTTTCAAAGTTACCATGTCAATAACAAAATCAAACCATTACTTATATATCTGCAAGCTGTTTAACATATACCGACGATGTTTTCCTTCACCAGGTGTACACCCAGAATACTTTGCTGAGGATGCTGCAAAATGGAGCTCAGTGGTTCAAAATTATTGGTCTCTTCTCTCCCCTCTGATATTCTCAGATCATCCAAAGAGACCTGGTGATGAAGATCCTGCCCCACCTTTTAACATGCTCAGAAATGTGCTGGACATGAATGCTCAATTTGGTGGTTTCAATGCTGCTTTACTGGATGCTGGAAAATCTGTGTGGGTGATGAATGTGGTGCCAAGAAGTGGGCCTAACTATCTTCCTCTCATTTTCGATAGGGGATTTGTTGGTGTTCAGCATGATTGGTATGTATGACTGCCTCTGCCCTCTAAGTTACTGTTCTGCAAGTTATTTGTGCTCTTGCCCAGGTCCCTGCCTGTGGATAATGCATTATCTGATTGCTGGTTGTCCAGCTTCTATCCCATTATCTTTTAGACAGAAATTGTTTAAAATAAAAACAAAATCCTACACAAGTTTTCATCTCCTTTTTCTTTCTTTCTTTCCTTTACCCCCCCTTAGTCCTTTGTGCTTTTGTTGCCATCTTTTCTATATAGAGTATTTGATAAAGGAAGCTGCACACATTTAGTATCTTTTGCCTTTGTTTCTTAATACATTTCTTCTCCTGGTCTGGTTACTTTATGCATATCATTTCACCTGACCTCTCTGTGCAACTCTTGAGTTTTTAATTATCCATTGAGAGCCATCCCAGATAAATAAGACTTGTTAGTTTCGGTTATCATTAGGTCTACTCTTTCTATAAATGTCATGCATATTGAATTTTCTAACTCAATTATGCCAGCATATTGATCACTGAAATATCTATTTAGAACATAGTGTTAATGAGTTCCATTAGATTTATTTTTTAGTCTTAAATCTGTCTTTTCTATTAATTTGTTTTCCATATTATTCATAAAATATGCCTCTTGAATTAGGTGTGAAGCATTTCCAACATATCCAAGAACTTACGATATGGTGCATGCTGATGGATTGCTAGCGCTTGAAAAACATCAGAAGCATAGGTGCTCCATGCTGGACATATTCTTGGAGATTGATCGCATTCTACGACCAGAGGTATTAGAATATTTAAGCTCTCTCTCTCTCTCTCTCTCTATATATATATATATATATATATATATATATATATATATATCTTTCTCTCTCTGTGCGTTGGTTGATAATCAGTATGCATTTCACAAGTTTCTCACAACCTGGAATGTAAGCTGAAAATGACTGTCACCTGCTATTTTAGCTAGGGCATAAAACATTTCCATTGTGCATGGTTGTCCATGCATCATGAATAACCATGCCTTGGAATGGAGAAGGCGTTTGGTTAGAATGGTGAGGGCATTTGGTTTGGTCCACAATAAACTTACTAAATAACAAGTTTGATCTCTGTGAAGTTTGCCCCAACTAGTTTAGAATTAAGGTTTTGTTATTGCTGTTGTATCTCTGTGAAGTTTGATTGTTGCTTTATCTTAATTTGTGATAAAGATCCTATATTTATTACTGTCATTTGTATTGAAAAAGAAACTAAGGAGATAACCAAAAGAATGTTCTGTTGCATTCTTGAGCCAAAAGGTGAAGTTCCTTTTGTAAACAAATTTTTTTTTGGAGTGCAATATTTATGAACAAGTTTAAAAAATACAACTTGTCAGACTAGCCATAGCCAACAATGATATAAAACTAATTTCTCCATTGGATCCTATTGAAGGCCATGTCATCCCGTCAGAAAGTGCTCCTATGAAAGCTCCTTTTATACCTTCAGTCAAATTTCCTTTCATTTATTTCTCCTGTTCCCACATTATTTCCTAGGTACCTAAGTCATGAAATTATGACCAAGAATTGATGCTCAAAATTAAAGTACTTCGACTGTACCTCCATGTTACCATTATAATTTTCCTGATCTAGCATGTTTAGTTTGATAACACATCCACGGCTAGGGCATCTTAGTATGTCCTTTCTGCTTTTGCATCACATGTTTTCAGAATTCTCATCTATAATATGTCCAGCTTTCCAACATTGCTCTACCTAATCAAGTGTGCGATGCAACATAACTTTTCTTATTGTTGCCTCATAAAACTTTTAGCCATGTCATATTACCTTACAACAATAAGAACAATAAATAGTTGAAGATATAAATTATAGAGTTAAAGCAGGATGAATTAAGTGGAGGAATGCTTCGAAAGTATTATATGATTGACGCATCCCATTAAAATTGAAAGAAAAATTCTATAAAATTGCTATTAGGTCAGCTATGCTATATGGAACAGAATGTTGGGCAATACTGAAACAACATGTGAATAAATTAAGTGTAACAGAAATGCGTATGTTCAGATGAATATATGGTAAAACTTTAAAAGATAGAATTAGAAATAAATATAAGATAAATGATAGGAATAGCTTCAATTGAAGATAAAATAAGAGAAAATCGATTACGGTAGTTTGGACATATACAACGAAGACCTTTAGATGCTCCAGTTAGAAAGAGTGATCTTTTAACAATCCATGGTAAGGATAGAGGTAGAGGTAAACTTAAATTAACATAAATAGAAATAATTAAAAAAGATATAACTATTTGTAATTTGAATGTCGACTTAGTCCTGAATAGAGCAGAGCGGAGGAAGCAGATTCATATAGCCGACCCCATGTAGTTGGGAAAAGGCTTAGATGAGTTGAGCTATGAGTTACAGAAATGCTTCTTGAAAGTTTAGAGAGGATTCTTGATTCTCTAGCTACTCTATTTTTTGTGGAACACCCTCTAGTCTCCTTTTAAAATCAAAATGAGGTTCAAAACCATATATTTAGAATATGCCAATTCTGTCCTTCATGATATTGCAGACCTTCAAGTTCGAAAGTTAATTAGTTATGCTAATCTTGTAAACTTGCTCTTGTATAATTTAAATTGTGATTTACATAAGGTACACCATCTTACTGGTATCAACAGATTTGTGTAACCTTTAATACTGCACTTTCATCCACGCATTCTCTAACTTTAATACTGCACTTTCATCCATGCAACCTCTAGTCTTTTTACATCTATATTTACCTTCCTTCCAGTCATTTGTTGTATTTAGCAAAAATTTTACTGGTGCAAGAACATGGCTATAAATGCTGAAGCCTTATATTTCCTTGGTAATAAATAAGAAAGAAAATAATAAAGGAATAAAACTTGTCATGAACATGAAAGAACTAAATGTTTATTTACTTAAGACAGGCCTTCCAGATGCTAAGCATTTATTATGTGGGAAAACATTATCATAGTAAGGCGAACCTGAATTGCCAAATCTCCATTTGAGAAACACACACAATATGCATATCCTGTTCATAGTCTGTTCTTTTGCTGGGAGAGACTACACTTATGTCTTCTAGGAAGTGATATAGTGTTGCAAATGTTGATAGATTTGGAAGATCATGATTGTATATTGGAAGGTAACAGGAGGAAGGTATTTCGGTATCTCGACAGTCATGCCTGTCTTAAATTTGATCATCGTTCCTCTTTGTCGAACTCTTCCATTTCAAGTAGGACCTGAAAAATAAGTTGATCAGTACAAGAATTCATTGCTCACAGTGAATAAATGACCATGTTCTTTTTGAAACTAAAACTAGTTGGCTACAACTAAATAAAGAACAAACCTGTAATCCATCAAGCTGGAGGAGTGTCCTGCTCTTGTAAGGTTTAGACATTACTTCCTACTACCTGGAATCACTCGGTGTTGCTTATATTTTCACCTGTCACAGAGATAGTAATGCCAAATTAATCCAAAGTTCTTGCCAGATTGACAGGGAATTTCCTAGTTGCTCAGTCCTCTTCACACTCCATTTCCCTGTAAGAACAGGAATAACAAACGGAGCAATATGTTCCCATGCTGTAATCTCTTGTCATGTCGAAGTTGATTATAGGTAAGATGTTTGCTTGTGTATCAGGGGAATATGCCATCCAATCATCCCGTTCATAACTTGATTGTTGGTAGGGGATTAGAAACAGAAATTTTAAAATCTTCTGATAGCTGCTGACTATAGTTTTTCAGGAGTCAAGATTTCTTGGTGACTGTTTTCTTTTCCTCAATCTTTTTTAGAAGAATTTTTAATAATTAATCAACTTCATGATTGCTTCACTGTAAAATAAAGTTCATGAAGGTCTGTCTAGTATTTGTGAAGCTCTGCATCAGAAAGCTATTCCCTGAACTTCTCGTAAAGGTTCAACATTGTCACTTGGATTCAATTTCAAACAATTTACTCTCTCAGGACTTTTGCTTCTTCACTGCAGCAGTTGAAATTTTAAGCTAAGTTGCGAAGATTACTGATGCTGCTTTCTTCTTCTGGTCCCTTCTGCAAAATGTCTTAACCCCAAGAATCCTCAGCAATTGTAGAACGTGTTTTATTCTTTTCCTGGCCAAATTCTCCAAAATATATTCTTATTTTAAGCACCTAGTTGATAGCAATGTTGTGGTTCTAAGGTATGTGACTGCCTTAGTAGAACTCACATAAACTGGTAATTGATACACATGCAGGGCTGGGTGATACTTCATGATACAGCTCCTCTTATTGAAGCAGCCAGATCTGTAACAACACAGCTAAACTGGGATGCGCGCATGATGGAACTTCATGGTAACAGTGATGAGAAGCTCCTAGTTTGTCAGAAGCCCTTCTTCATGAAGCAACAACAATAATGAATACGGTTCACAATGTCTCCCATGGGATATGATATTGGTTATTCGTGAATGGTGGTTGGCATAAAGTCCCTGTTAAGAGAGGGAGCATCAGGGAATTAGAATACAAAAGGAGATGAGGGAAAAAATATTCTTCTACAAATACAATCTTGTACTCCTATGGAACCGTAAGGCGTCCATAGGGGCCTTATAATCAAGCAAACGCTGTTGGAAATTATAGGTAGGTTACATTTTACATGTTAAAGTTTATTATAAGGATACAAAGATGAATCTGTGAAAGTTATTTTATTGTCAAGAAGAAAATCAAATAAAAAGAATGTTGTTGCAGTGTATATGGGTTGTGGTCAATGCATTAAATGGATGAATTCATTTTTCCATTGTGTTCTTTTAGCAGTTCTTGCTCTTCTATTTTTACATTTGTTCTGTATACTGCTTATCTCAGGTCACAACCTTTATCTTCCATTGTTAATTATTTTGAGATAAAATTATGAATGGGCAGGCAACATTATTTATGTTCCTCTGGAAGCTGACAGCCTCATCAATTGTCCCACCTAGCTTATGCACGAAACGTAAATATTGATTTGTCTCAATGCTCTCATATTTTGGTTTTTTTTCTGTCTACCTTTTCATGTTTTAATTAATCCAACCAAATAAACTGCATTTAAGTAAGCAGTTAGTGATGGGATTTCAGTGAATTTTCATCTGACTTGAACCTGTAGTCTTTCAATCACTTCAATCATTATCATTGTTATGGAACCAGCTCATTTAGTCAATTAAATTGTGCCTTGTCAACTAGTTTAATCCCTAAAAAGTTGATGATAGGCATAGTCTTTGCATAAGGGTATTAACGTGCGGCTGTGCATGCGGTGAAAGAAAGAATAAAATTATTCTACGTGTAGTTTACACGTGTGCATAGTCAATCAATCACGTGTGCATATGATCTATATGCTATGTAAGACCTTTTTTGGTATTATAGCCATTGCAATTACCATTCTATGATTTTGGCCATCTTCCCTTATGGTGTTTGAACTAAAACAAGTATAGTAAATATTTTTCGTCAAACCTTTTTTTCAATAAAATAGTTTTCACTTTTAAATTTTGTTCTCTCTTAAAATTCTCTCCAAAAGTGATTGTGCGATCCAAAATATATAATATTTTATCTAATAAAAAAAAAAAAGATAATACCATTATTTTTCTGTTATTATCCATTATAATACCAATATAACATGATATTATATTAACTCAAACTATAATATTAGGTTGATGGCCATTTGTAATATTGTGCTTAATCTTCCATGAGACTTTTTGGCGCAAAGCTTTTCTTCTCTATTTGGCCCCTAAAGTCTTCATTTCTCATGGATTTTTTTTTCTTTTTTGCACTATTCTCCTAGCTTGGGTTCTTATTTTATTAACAGTCATTGAATCTTTCGCAAAATGATAAATGACTAAAAGGAGCTAATTTACTAGCTATGGACATTACATTGGCCACTCAGTGTGCCCAGGTGCAGTGGGTCCTGCAGTTATTTCCTATTGGGAGTCTGCTGCATCCATTGGCAGTAATATTCGTCCATCTCCATTGTCTTGGATGCTCGTCACCTAGCTCTTGCAGCATGTGTTGGGGGAGTCAAAAAAGAGTTACCTGACCCCATTATTTATAATGATTTTATTTGTAAGATTCTTCTGTTCTATCTGTCCTTGTGTGCTAGAGGGCTCCATTTCATGGACATGGATGGTTCTCCAGCCAAGTGTGGAAGGGGGTTGGAGCAAATCACAGGATTTGACTATCAAATCCACCTGTTACTGCTCCATCTTTCATGTTCTTATGAAGATAGAGTTTGCAAGGAATAATTAATTCATCAGTTCCGTCTTAAGGGTTGTCATTTTCAATCAAACCTCAAAAAACGTAAGCACTATCCATAGTTCATATTGAAGTTGGGTATCAACCATCTTCTCAGGGAGGGAAAGGAAAAAAAATTATCAGCTGAGTTCAATCCAAAGCTATACGATGCACATTGGGTCATTATAAGTGAAATGTATCAGCTACGTAGTGCCAGGATCCTACTGTTGATTTATTTTTTATTTGTGGTTATTGGTCCAATTTTTAATAGCTGATGTTTCTACTTATTTGCTTAAGTTGTCACGGGTGAAAAATATAAAACTTTCACTAATTAAGCATGAATAGTACCGGATTGTCAGAATTGTGATTTGAAACCTTATGATATCCGTTTATGGGCTCCATTGACTCCCCTCCCTCTTTTTATTTTTCCTTTTTTTTTTTTTTTGTTTGGAGATTGGGAGGGGATTCATGTCCTATCCATTCTAAGTGGAGGATTTCAGATTGCACCTGTCAGGCTAAATCCAACGCACTGGAGTCAATTCTTTGGTTGAAGCAAAGGTGGTTATCCCCCAAGCTCAACCCTAGCCTCTTTCTTTTAAGGGCTTGCTTGGAAAAGGAGTTTTAAGGGGAGAGAAGAAAAAATAAAGAAGGAATATTAAGATAATCTTGTTTAAAATATTTTTAAGTGGAAAAAAAGAGAGGAAGGATTGAGAATGTTTTCAATATCCTTCCAAATTCTGCGATAATTTTTACAAGCCTAAATCAGAAAATTTGTTAGGGTTTAGTTTACTTTTTTTTAAAACAATTAATTAAACTGTATTAAGATACAAAACCCTTCTTTTTCTCCTATAATTTATGATACTTCCAACCAATAAAAGGTTTTAACTCTATCTTCACTTTTCTTTTCTTTATCTTTCTTTACTTTAAAAATCTTTTCTTTCATTTTCACTCTAACTGCTAAATATAGTGTAAATGGTAAGAAGATATATTATTCAAACTAACACTTGATAATAATTTAAGAGTAAGTTAGATCTCTATAATAACAACGATAAAGCTTTAATCTTAAATTAATTGAAATTAGCTCAGTTTAAGACTACTTTTAAGTATACAAATATCAAGATTTTTCTATTACTTTCTCACACATGATTTTCAATATATCATTATTATTTTTTATTTTATATGTATTAAATTACTCGTTCATATTAGTATATATCTAAACCTATATTGTGCATGCCTAAACTATGTTAGTTGTCTTTTGAACTTTTCCTTAATTGATAATAACTTCACCTTTTGTAAATAAGTTCATTTCTTTTTTTTTAATTACCATACATGTATATCATATTTTCATTTTGTGTACATATTATTTTTAATTGCCAAACTTTCTAGATTGTAAGGCACAATGGTCTTATTATGATCTTATAATTTTTTCTTTTAATTTGATATATATTTTATTTTTATTGTTATATAGTATTCTAATAAAAAAATCACAAAGATCTCTTGTATTTTTAACTTAAATCGAACATCACCCTTATATATATATATACTCACGTTTTTGAATTCATCAAAATAGATGATAAATCAATTTTATTAGAATATGATGCTTATAACCAAATGGACATTAGACCCTGTTTGGTCACATGATCACACATGACAAGACTTATCCTCTTTTATTTGAAACCCTCGAAAACCCTTTTCTTATCAAAGGAAAGAATAGCAACCATGGAGCATCAAAGGAGCTACAATCATCCAAGAAGATCAATGTCTTCTTATTTAGTCTAACTAGCGATAATTAAACTAATGCTAGTAAGCCTCTTTACTCATTTTACTCTTCTTCCTTTCTCCCCTATTAAACCGTTAAGCTCCTCTCCTCTGTCATTGATTGTTGATGAAGTGAACTCGAGATCATTATTGAATGGCCTTTATTCTCCTATAAATCAGTGATTCAATCCTTTTCGATAAATCCTCCATCCCTCTTAATTCTTTTAATGTAGTCCTCTATTAACTTTGATTCCAACAATGAGCCATCGATGGCCACCAAAATCCAATTTTGTTGTAAACCCTGTTCGTATTATGTTTTGAAGAACAAGATTATCCTCTTTTATGAGCCATAATTATTAATTGGACCTTTACTAAGATTAGGGGCCAATGATGGCTAGCAATGAGAGCTAGTAACAAATTGACAAAGACCTTTTTTATTCCATTGATTCTTCAAATTTTTACCCTAACAACCACTCTATTCCAACTTGCTGAAAACTATTTAGGAAAAGATCCATTGCAAGTTTTAAGCCATGTTTGGTTGATAAAGATTGCCACCAACCTCCTAAAGGCAAGCTTGACTGGTTGGTTGCGGGGCATCATTTAAATAATGAGCTTTAGCCATGGCTACTATAATTGGTCGACCATATTTTAACTTGCTAATTTGTTTAAGATATTGTGCATTATTGTTTAGAATGTTATGTATTATTGATTTTTTTAATAATGTTGAAATAAATATTTTATTGTATATATGTTTTAAGTGCATCGTTATACTTATTTGATTCATCTAATTTATGTTCAGGATTACTTACAAAGCGTTAGCTTATAAAAACTTTATTATTATTTTTGTTTGAAGGAAAAATCTTAAGAACAAAAATGGATAGGTACTAGCTCAAGTGTGTAATAGAGTTGTTGTTTAGATATTGATCTATTTTTAGTTATAATTTGAGAATGTTTAGTTTTTTTATATTAGAATCATATATATAATATTTTATAGTTATTGATAATATTCTACTATTGATATTATGTTTAAATTGATTAGTTTAAATTCAAAGGATAATTAGTTCATTGATATTAATTAAATTCTCAACTCAACTCAACTCATCTAAGCCTTTTTCAACATGGGGTCGGCTATATGATTCTTCTTCTTCCACTCTACTCCAGTCAGGACTAAGATGATATTCAAATCATAAATAAATATATATTTTTTTTTTTCTACATATTAGTTTAAGCATTGATATTAATTAAATATTCTAGTAAAATACTTGGCATGCTGAGATTTATGGTTACATGTTGTAGTGGATTGTTTAGTCTTTTATCCATGGATTTGAGATGTGATAGAAGGAATAAAGATAGGAAAAAAAAAAATACCATGCCTTGTTGCTAAATAGCTCACGTTTTAGCCTGATTCTAGTTAGAATATTTTTTATGAATTAAATTACATTTTAGTAAACCAATAAATAATTAAACAAATCATTATTACAAATATTCGTAATTTCCTTCCCCCAAAGATTTTATAGAAAATATTTTGGGTTGTCCCTCCATTCAAACGCAACTCTACAATCCTCCTTTCTCGATAAAATATAGTTTCGAGTTAGAATAGGCCCGTGATCAATTAATGACTGATTAATTAATTTGCATTTATTCTAGGTTATATTTTTCTAGATGCATCATTGCTAGTTTCCGACCTTAGCTCAGTTGGTAGAGCGGAGGACTGTAGTTGGGTTGTCCAGTCATCCTTAGGTCGCTGGTTCGAATCCGGCAGGTCGGAAAAAATTTTTTAAACTTTTAAAAATAATCTTTATATTTTTTAAAATAAAATTAATCTAATTATTAAAAAAATAAAATTAATCTAGTTATTTTAAAAAAAAAACTATTATTTCTTGTTTGCATGCACAAATCCACACGAAACTATAGGTGCTTCAATACTCAATAGTGATATTAGAGTAGGTTTCTGTTTTCAAGCTATATAATTAGCAACCATATAATTAGTTTGAGTAGAGAGAATCGGATGATTTGGCCTTTTTGGACCGATTGAAGAGAAAAAAAGTTAAGCTAGAAAAAATGATAATTAAAAAATGAAAAAAATTAGATTGAAAAGCTATTGGCCACATCCAGTAATGTATGGATGGAAGAAATTGAATTGGAAAGCTATTGGCCACACTCGATAATGGATGAGTGATAGTATTTTTTAACATGTTACTGATTAAACATTTGTATAAGTCTATAAAGGAATTGAAAAACCTATATAAGATGAAAGCTAAAGAAAACAAAAATTTTCTTTTAAGAGCAGGTGTTTTGATTATCTCTACCTAGCATTTATATATATTTATATTTTAATGCTCTGTTTAGCATTGCATTCATGACAGTCCTAAAATACGTAGAGAAATATTCCATCAAACATATGGAGAACCCAACAACATCCTTCTCTACTATAACATTACCAATATTTTATGGGGTATTTATTTTAAAAATAATTACACTAAAGTACATGAATTAATTTAAAGCTTTTAATTGAGCCCTTATTTTTTAATTAATTTAGTATATTAACTTATATAAAATTTTCAACCTATATATTTTTAACAATCATCAACAACTACTTGGATATAATGTTTGTACTTGGATATAATGTTTGTCAAATGATAATTTGAATGTATTTTTTTCAATTAAGTACATTAACTTGTAAGAATTTTTTATTAAGTATTACCAACTAATAAAAATATTCAATTAAGTATATTTATCTAAGTTCAACTAGCATTTTTCATAAATGCATGACAAACTAATTATTTGATATAAAATTTTATGCATAGTAACATAAAATGAGTATTATTATTATCTATTTATATAAAAAAAATCTTATGTTAAGTGATAAAATATTAACTTTTTTTTTGTTGTTTGATTAATAGTAAATGGATTAATATAAAATATAAAATATATGCTTTTTTTAGAGTTTTTAATATGTTGTTAATGCATCTTTTCATTTAAAAAAATTGCTCTCTCCTAGCACATGACGTGTGACTCAAAAGACCTTTGGTTTTACTACATAAAACTAGCTGTTAAAAGAATATTAAGAAATTATTTCTATAATTTTTTTGCCTAGAACTTGACTAAAAAACTTTATATGAGTTAATAATTAAATTAAAAAATATAAATTAATATATTAATTAAAAAATATATTCAAACCATCGATGACCATCATTTGTCATTGATAACAGTTAAAATATACCTAATTTAAAAATTTATATAAAATAATAAACTTAATTGAAAAAAAAATAAAAGCAGAAGAAATTAATTAAAATTTTTAAATAAATACATATACCTCTGCTACAATAAACCCTTTTCATAAACAATCCTTTGGTAAAGATGAAATAATCCAAAGCATATCCTCTTCGGACATTCTTTCTTCACGAGATCATTTCTTTTCTTCCGACTTCACAAATAGTCTTTGTTGCCGCCAAATCACCTTTAATGGGCGTCCAATGGGAAGGAATTCTTATGGGCCTTTGTGAGAACGGCGAGACTTCTTCCTTCGCTCGGGAACCTGCAAAGAAAGCCCCGGACCGGTGACTCCGACGGAACCCTCCGATGCCCAAATTAGTGATCTGGGAAACAGGAATGGATAACGTTGTGATGATTGGATAGAGCTTGAGCCCCCTACCTCAAGGGCTGGAGGCCTTTTATACCTGTTCGAGAATCCCTCTTACCATTCGTTCCTCGTAGTCAAGCCTCCTTTAGACGGTTATTAATTTCTGGTCTTCAACGTGCCACAAAGTACGGGTCATGGGACTGATCGTGGGGCCACGCCCGTTGTTAGCGGCGCCAGGAGGAAGCACGTCCACCGCGCATGTAGTCAGGCATGCTCGTGGTGACGTGGTCCGCCATTCTCGAGGGAAGTGGACCATGTAGCCTGAACGTGGATAATTGCCGCCGGAGGCCGACGCGAGACCGATGTCGGGGCTGACACCGAAGCCAACGCCGACACCATAACCAAGGCCTAGACTGGCTGTGGCCGATACGGAAGTCGAGGTGGGCCGTAGCCGATGCGAGGTCGAGATGGGCGTGGCCGTCACAGAGGTCGAGATGGGCTGTGGCCGACGCCGAGACCGTGACCAAGGCCTAGACTGGCTGCGGCCGACGAGAAGGTCGAGGTGGGCTGTGGCCGACACGAAGGTCGAGATGGGCCATGACCGACACCGACACCTTGACCAAGGCCTAGACTGGCTGCGGCCGACGAGGAGGTCGAGGTGGGCCGTGGCCGACACGGAGGTCAAGATGGGCCGTGGCCGACACCGACACCGTGACCAAGGCCTAGACTGGCTGCGGCCGACAAGGAGGTCGAGGTGGGCCGTGGCCGACACGAAGGTCGAGATGGGCCGTGGCCGATGCCGAAGTCGGGGTAAGCCATGCTGAGCCCAATCGCCAAGGAATTGGCTCGCGTGTTCTTTGACCCGATCGGCCATATCAGATGCCCCCCCGTCCCTAAGCTGGTGTCACCATCCAAGCGAAAGGGGCGTCTTCATCTGCGCATCCTAACCGTCGGATTCGCCTCGAGGTCAAGGAGCAGTTTTGGGATCCCCAAGATATCGGCGATCATCATTAAGCCGTCAAATCACTGGCATCGATACATTCTGATTGGTCGGGGGGTTCCATCTATCGCGTGCCCTGAGCGTCGTTGCAGAGTCCTCCTCAATGGATAGCATCCGCGTGGCAGGCGTATCGGGCGGGACGATTTTGAAGATGCCGAAAAAAAAAATTTATAAGCAAGGACGTGCCCTAGCTTCGATTTCACCTACCGTGCAGAGCCCTTTCCCCTTCTAGCTCGAGAGCTCCTTCAACTCCTTCTTCTTCCTCTGCCCAGGTTAGTTCCCCATGCCTTCACAGTCGTCTTCTTCTTATTCATCCTCTCGGTCCTCCACAAACCATACCTCTCCGACCCCTAGGGCCATGGCCAAGGAACTGGCAGTTAGGAGTCCGTCAGCAGCTGTAACCCCACCTCTTAGGGCAGCTCCGTCTTCCAGGGCGAGTAGCGGTTCCCCTGAGGGGACCGCCTCCACTGTCACTTCCGTTGACTTTGCGACCTTTAGGGCAGCCTATAATATACCCAAAGAGGTGCGACTGATTGCATCGGGCCTCAACGACAGGGTAACCTCTCCCCCTCAAGTGATAGCCCTTTATGAGGAGTTTTTTAAGGCCGGTCTTCGTCTTCCTCTTCACCCTTTCATCATCAATCTCCTCGATAGGTACGAGTTGGTCCCAGCTCAACTACTCCCCAATTCCATTAGGGCCATTTGTGCCTTCTTGGTGTTGACCCGCCTCCAAGGTCTCCCGAGTAATGTTTCCCTCTTTCGCAGCATGTATACCATTCGGGCTCAATTGGGCTGGTGGCTATTTGCCCCCTGGCCGGGTAGGGCCCTCAGGTTAGGTCTCCCTTCGTCCATAAAAGGATGGAAATCTCGTTTCTTCTTCGCCGAAGTGGAGGGGATAAGGAGGGAATGGGGTACACCCAATACTGAGGCTAACAAGAACATCTCGGTAGTTCCGAGAGATCAAGAAGCCTTCAATCTTCTCCTGGCAACCGAACTCCCATCATACCAAGAGATATTGTCGGAGGACAACCTCCGACACGCTGGCATCGCCCCTGATGATGGTGAGGGTCTCTTTAAAGATGACATTTTCCTTTTGATCCCTTCTCTCTTTTCTTTCTTTCTTTCTTCTTTTTTTTTATAGCACATTCATTTTTGTGCAGCTATGAAGATCAACATCCCGGCCGGGGCCTTTCACAAAGCCGCCCTTAAGAAGAGAAGAGGGCAGAATGATGGAGCTGAGGGGTCGAGAAAAAGGCCTCGATCCCAATCGCCACCTGCCCCCCGGAATGTCCTTAAGCTTCCTACTCCATCGCCCTCTCCTTGTCGATCTCCTATACAATCATCGCCACGGCCTCCACGACGGTCGCCTACTCCGCTGCCGCCGGACGTCCCCAAGCTTCCTACTCCATCGCCCCCTCCTTGTCGATCTCCTGTGCAATCATCGCCACGGCCTCCACGATGGTCGCCTACTCCGCTGTCGCCGGACGATCTCCTGCACTGCTGCCCCCATCGAAATCTGCTGACCAGACTGCGGGTACGCTGCCAGAGGAGTCAAGGGCTCATGTCAGCCAGGCGACTGAGCGCCCGGATCCATCGATTATCAGGCCGGCCCCGAGGGATGATCCTCAGGCCAGTAGAGAGGCTTCGGTTGATAAGAGGCAGAAGGCCGTCGTTGGCTACGAGGCCCGCAGCGCCGCATCCGAGCCCATAGGGGATAGGATGGGACCTGTTTCCTCGCGGCTGTCTCTTATGAACCACTCCCACCTCGCCGAGAAGCTGTTGTCAGCGGCATCTACTCCTACGATTCGGAAGGAAATAATCCGGACCAACTCTCGAATCCTCTTCAAAGATGGTCAGATGGCCATGCTCCGGGTAAGCAGCCGTTTACCTTCTAATCCTGTTCGTTTTCCATGTACCCACTTTAGGTAACTGACATTGGCCTGGATGTGTAGATGGTAAACATCTTCAACTATGCCCAAGCCCTTGTCGCCAGCGGGGAGCATCGACTCGATCGCTACCGACGAGAAGCCTTTGAGTGCCGCGATCGAGCTACGAAAGCTGAAGACGCTCTCAAACTGGCTCAGGCTAGAGAAGCGGAGAGGCTCGAAATAGTCCGGTCCCAAGCACAAGCCAAAACGACAGCAGCGCAGCAACAGATGCGCAAAGCCCTCGAGCACGCTCTCACCGCTGAGGGGATGTTGATGGTCGCCGAGGCGGAATTGGCCGACGTCAAGGCCCAGTTCGAAGTGGCCAAATCCGAGCTGAGATCCTCCGAGGAGAAAACAAAAATTGCCGAAGAGGTGGCCCGCCTGGCTGACATCAAAACTACTGAGGCTGTGGAGGCAGTGAAGGCCGCAGATAAGAGGGCAGCCGAGGCCGAAATGGCGGCTCGGGCCGCGGTGGAGAACATGGCTGAGGCGGCGGGGAAAGCCGTGGAAAACTACAGGAACTCTCCAGTCTTCGCCAATGAGGTGGCCGAGGCGGGGAAGAAAGCCGTGGAGAACTACCGGAACTCTCCAGCCTTTGCCAATGAGGTGGCCGAGGCGGGGAAGAGAGCCATGGAGAACTACAGGAATTCCCCGATCTTTATTGAGGAGGTGGCCGAAGCGGGTGCCGACGCATATCTTCAGGGTTTTCACTGCTGCCGAGATAAGGCAATGAAGGTCTTTGGTGTCGAAGGCCTTAAGGATTTAGAACCTGAAGAAGGAGACCTCGAGGGTGAAGATGTCCACCAGGGTTCCGCTTCGACCGATGGTACCACCCCTCTAACCGGCACCGTTCCAGCGAAGGACTGAAGCCCCGCCTGTGGTTTTGGATCTTCTTTTTTTGCAATGTATCCAAGTCCGACTATGGTCGGCATTTTGTAAAAGTTTAGCTGATCTATGAAAAGAGAACGCCCTTTGACTTTTGTGTTAGAACCGTCGACCCCCCTACTCTTCTTTTTATGCTATCGATGTCTAGCTCGCCAAGCCACTAGCTCGTCGTGATCTATTCGCGTTCTTAGGATTTGCACGGAATCACACAAGCCTGTCCAGAGCGAGGCCTCTTATAGTCTAAGTAGGGACGCTCTGGGATTAGTATGCGTTGATTTTTGACCATCGATGTCAAGCTACCGACGAGCTAAACGGCCTTGTGATCCCGATCTTTTGGCATTGTTTTGTTGAGAGACCCCATGATGTGGCCTCGCCAGCAGGTTTCATGCGCCGTTCCGTCGATAGGCATTTGGAGTGATACCATGGGAGTGATCCAATTCTGTGCCAGGGACCCTCCTGACCCCAAAGAGTGTCGACGCGGGAGTCAGGCTTCGTGCCGACGTGGGAGTTGGGCTTTGTGCCGACACGAGAGTTGGGCTTTGGTGCCGACGCAAGAGTCGGGCTTTAGTGCCGACGCGGGAGTCGGGCTTTGGTGCCAATGCGGGAGTCGGGCTTTTGTGCCGACGCGGGAGTCAGGCTTTGGTACCGACACAGGAGTCGGGTTTTGGTGCCGACGCGGTAGTTGGGCTTTTGTGCCGACGCGGTAGTCGGGCTTTTGTGTCATGATCGTAGGACAAAGAGGTAATGTGAAATGATGTGTGGGAAGTGCATTTTCATTTAAATAATTTGAAGGAGTGGAGTATCCAAACCTACAACCATTCAGTTGAGCACGTCACTGGTAGTACCAGCGAAGGTTGTCAGAATTCCAAGTTCGTGGGAGCGGCCTTCCGTTGAGTTCCTCGAGTCGATAAGCTCCTCGGGGAAGGGCCTCCGCAACCCGGTAGGGCCCCTCCAAGTTAGGTGATAACTTTCCTCCCTCCGTTGGCCTCGAAATCTCAGCCCTCCGGAGGACCAGGTCCCCGGGATGGAACGTCCGGGGTCTAACGCGGGTGTTGTAATACTTTTCCGCCCTTTGTCGATAAGCGGCCATCTTGATCCGTGCTTGGTCGCGCGTCTCCTCGATGAGATCTAAATTGGCCCTCAGTTGGGCCGAGTTGTCTTCTTCATTGTAGGCTTCTACTCGAGGACTGGGGACCCCGATTTCCACAGGAATGACGGCCTCGGATCCGAAAATCAGACTGAACGGGGTTTCACCGGTGGGATTTCTCGGGGTCGTATAATAGGCCCACAGGACTTGGGAAAGCTCCTCCACCCACCTTCCTTTAAAGTTGTCAAGCCGTGTCCGAAGCCCTTGTAGAATTGTACGATTAATTGCTTCAGCCACTCCGTTGGTCTATGGGTGTCCGACAGAGGTGAATCTCTGAGTGATTCCTAATTCGTTACAAAATTCCCTGAAGGGGGCGTTATCAAACTATCGGCCGTTATCTGTGATGAGAGTGCTGGGAAGTCCAAAACGGTAGATTATGAACTTCCAAAAGAAAGCTCTCACTTTAGCTTCGGTTATTTTGGCTAGAGCTTCGGCCTCCACCCATTTGGTGAAGTGGTCGATAGCAACTAGCAAAAATCTCCGTTGATCGGAGGCCGGAGGAAATGGTCCCAAAATATCCATCCCCCATTGGGCGAAGGGCCATGGAGCAGAGATGGGATTCAAGTGAGAGGTGGGCTGCCGCTGGATGTTGGCGTGACGTTGGCAGCTGTCGCATTTTCGCACCAATTCGGCCGCGTCTTCCCGCATGGTCAGCCAATAATAGCCTTGACGGATGACCTTATATGCTAGGGCTCTGCCCCCCAGATGATTCCCGCATGCGCCTTCATGAATTTTGCGGAGGATGTAATCGGCCTCAGCGGGACCGACACACTTGAGGAGAGGATACGAGAAGGACCTCCGATACAGGCGTCCATCCATTATTAGGAATTTGAAGGCTCGCCACTTAAGGAGTTTGGCCTTGGAAGGGTCCTTGGGAAGGACACCATCAGTGAGATATTGAACATAGGCGTCCATCCAAGAAGCTTCTGTTCAAGGGGCAGGGCCTCCTCCACCGCCTCGATGCTTGGGACTAGCAAATGCTCTACGTAAGTCCTCCCCAAAGTTTCATCGACCGAGGTGGCCAGGCGGGACAGCGCATCAGCCCGAGCATTCTCTTCCCGGAACATAGCTGACACTGAAATGGGCGAAGGGAAGGGACTCCGACTGGACCTTGTCCAAGTATCGGGACATGATAGGATTCCGAGCTTCATACTCCCCCGTGATTTGCCCCGAGACGAGTTGGGAGTCGGTATATGCTCTGAGATGCTCCACTTTAAGTTCACTGGCGAGCCTCATCCCTGCCAACAAGGCTTCGTACTCGGCCTGATTGTTCATGGCGGGAAAGAGGAAATGAAGGGCATACTCAATCGTTACACTGTCGGGACCGGCGAGAATGATCCCGACACCGCTCCCTTGAGAGTTTGATGCCCCGTCCATGTGAAGGATCCAATCCTTCCTCGCATCCACGGCCGGCGCTTTCGAGGGTTTCGTCGGAGCTTCCCTGGTTTGCTCATTGGTCCAGGTGCACTCAACCAGGAAATCCGCCAAGACTTGGGATTTTATACTCGACCTTGGTTCGAAGGTCAGGTCGAATTCTCCCAACTTGAGCGCCCATTTTGCCAGCCGACCGGAGGTATCAGGGCGGGATAAGATTGTCCTCAGGGGCTGATCCGTCAGCACTATGATTGAGTGGGCTTGGAAATAAGGCCTGAGACGTTGAGACGACACTATTAGAGCGAAAATAATTTTTTTGGTTTTAGTGTACCTGGTCTCCGCATCATGGAGCACTTTGTTGGTGTAATATACCGGCTTCTGCGATCCTTCAGTGTCTATCCGGACGAGGATCGAACTGACAGCCTCATGAGAAGTGGCCAGGTACAAAAAGAGGTTTTCTCCCTTCATCGGTTTCGACAGTAGCGGCGGAGTCGATAGGAAATTCTTCAGCTCTTCAAAGGCCTTTTGGCATCATCCGTCCATTCGAAGGTGTTGACTTTTCGTAAGGCTTTGAAGAAGGGGAGGCTCCGCTCAGCCGATCTAGATAGGAAGCGGCTCAGGGCTGCTAGTCTTTCAGTCAGGCGCTGGATTTCCTTTTTATTCACCGGTGGCCTCATATCTAGGATAGCTTGGATCTTGTCCGAGTTCGCCTCTATTCCTCGCTGTGTCACCATGAATCCTAGGAATTTTCCGGCTGCGACTCCGAAAACACATTTCCGGGGATTTAGCCTCATCTGAAACCGACGAAGGTTGCCGAAGGTCTCCATTAGATCAGATAGGTGGTCGCCAGCTCGGATGCTTTTGGTCAGCATGTCGTTTACATATACTTCCATGTTGCACTCGATTTGACCTTCGAAGACCTTATTCATTAATCTTTGGTATGTAGCCCCGGTATTTTTCAACCCGAAGGGCATGACTTTATAGCAGTAGATCCCCTTTTCGGTCACGATGGAGGTGGCCTCTTCGTCTGAAGGTTCCATTCTAATCTAGTTGTATCCGAGAATGCATCCATGAAGCTGAGAGTCTCGTGACCGGATGTGGCATCCACTAACTGATCGATCCTGGGGAGCGGGAAGCTATCCTTAGGGCAGGCTTTGTTGAGATAAGTGAAGTCGACACACATCCTCTAGCTTCCATTGGCTTTTCATACCATTACTACGTTGGCCAGCCAATCAGGATAATAGACCTCCCGAATGTGGCCGGCGGCGATCAGTTTACGGACCTCCTCGTCAACGGATTTCTGGCGCTCGGGGCGAAGCTTCTCTTCTTTTGCTGGACCGCCCTACAATTAGATTTGATGTTAAGTTTATGAGTAATTACCTCGGATGGTATACCTGGCATGTCGGTCGGTGCCCATGCAAAAATATCGGCGTTGGCTCGGAGGAAATCGAGGAGCCGACTCCTTTCCTCCTCAGGGAGAGAGGCCCCGATCTGGATGGTTCTCGTTGGGTCATCTCCTAAGGGAAAAGTCAACAGATGTCCCACTGGTTCCCCTCTCTTCTCGGCCTCTCTCGGGTCCATCAATTCAGAAGTCAGTGAGGGAAGTGCGGACTGAAGGCTAGGGGTTGTGTGGTAGCAGAGGGACACCGGGCTCCTTTCGCCCCGCATTTTTCCGATCCCGTGATGAGTGGGGAACCTGACCAGCAACCTCTTTGTCGAGATAATGGCATCCAGCAGATTTAAACCTAGCCAGCCGAGAATAGCGTTATATGCGAGAGGAACTCTCACCACCAGGAACTTTATGAAGATCGTGCTCTGGTGAGGTGAAGTTCCAGCCGTGACGGGAGAGCAATTTCTCTCTCAACTCTCACCGCATCTCCGGTGAAGCCAACGAGGGGCGTCGTCACTGGCCGAAGAGAATCCAAAAGCAAGTTCATACAAACAAATGCATCATACGTCAAAATATCGGCCGAGCTTCCACTATCAACTAATATTCGCTTTATATGATGTTTAGCAATTGTCATGAATACCACGACGCTTTCATTATCTCGCTCACCCCCCCGATGTCTTTTTGAGGTGCCCCCCGCTCCCTAGGAGATCATTGCCATAGTCTTCCCAGTCGGGGTGTTGTCAACATTGGCTTGCTGAGTAGGTGGTGCCGAAGGGCCCGGCGCCGCTGGATTTCCTCTCCGGACGAACTGACCGAGGTGCCCTTGCTGGATGATCTCCTTTATGGCCTTCTTCAGCTGTTGGCAGTCTTCTGTGTCGTGGTCATGACCTCGATGGAAACGACAATACAGGTTCTTGTTGCGAGGAACTCCAGGCTTCAGGGGCGCGGGGCACTTGAAATAGGGCTCACCCTTGATTTCCATAAGAATGTGGGAAATCGGGGCTAACGGAGGGGTGTAACGCTCACCTACGGGGGCGAAAGTCCGTGGCCGACTGTCCGTCCGGCGAGGTGGCTCAGGCTTCTTGGTGTGAGGCCCTCCAGACTCTGATCGAACTTGCTTTTTGCTAGGGCCTTCTTCAGTTTCTCGCCGAGAGGAGTCGGCCTCATCAGCACGGATGTATTTCTGAGCTCAACTTAGCAACTCAGCATACGAGCTCGGAGGCTTCTTGTCTAATGAATACGCGAAGCAGGAAGGGCGGAGCCCACGCTTCAAGGCCAAGGTGGCCACTGAGTCGTCGAGATGGTAAACCTCCATCGCCGCCTCCTTGAAGCGGGCGACGACGTCCCGAAGAGTCTCCCCACTCTTCTGTCGTATGGCAAAGAGGTTGTCTGCCACCCGAGGGATCCGTCGGCTTGCGTCGAAGTGAGCGAGAAAAGCTTTCTCCAGCTGTCTGAATGAACTGATACTACGAGGAGATAGACGGGAATACCAAGCCCTCACAGCCTTTCGCAGGGTGGCTGGGAAAGCAATGCATAGAAGAGCGTTCGATGCTCCCTGGACCTGCATGTGCACCTTATAGCTTTCCAAGTGATATAGGGGATTGGTAGTGCCTTCATAAGGATCCAGCTGTGGAAGGCGAAATCGGGAAGGGACGGGCTCTTCCATGATCCGCCTTGTCAGTGGGGGGCGACTGTCATATTTTGCCTTCGACCGATCGGTCAGTCGTTGGCCGAGCTCCTCTAAATGCCGGTAGCGCTCCTCCCATTGCCTTTCTGCGCGGAGGTGGATCCTCTCGCCTATGGACTCCTCTCCTGACGAGGTAGATAGGGAATGGGAGGACGGGCGGTGTCGACGGGCCATACCCTTCCCCGGGACCTTGCCCCGGGATCACCGGGGAGAGGGACTGTCAGGAGATCTCCCTCTGGTGGGAACGTCCCGACGGCGGTGAGCCTTCCGTCGGGATTGTCCTCCCCGAGTGGATTGTTGGCTGGGCTGCGCCGCAACTTCTTCCAAGGAGTGGGGTGGCGGCAGAGGTTGAGCGGCCACCGACTGTTGTTGGAGTTCCCGAATCACCGCTGCAAGGGACCGCACCTCCTGAGCGAGGGCGGTGACCCTATCACCTTGGCATGGTGGTGTGGGATGAATTGGCGGGAGGGCCTCCGGCTGCTCGGCCCTCGCTGGCTGCCCCTAGCCAGGCTGGTGGAAGCCTCTTGATCACGAGTCACCACCATCTCTTCTTCGGGTAAGGAGGGAGTGAGAGCTTGGTCACTTTCTCCCCTACACGCCTTGCTACTCACGCTCTTCCCCCCTTCCTGGCTTGCCAATCTGTTGCCGCCAAATCACCTTTAATGGGCGTCCAGTGGGAAGGAATTCTTGTGGGCCTTTGAGAGAACGACGAAACTTCTTCCTTCACTCGGGAACCTGCAAAGAAAGCCCCGGACCGGTGACTCCGGCGGGGACCTCCGACGCCCAAGTTAGTGATTTGGGCAAGGAATGGATAACGTTGTGATGATTGGATAGAGCTTGGGCCCCCTACCTCAAGGGCTAGAGGCCTTTTATAACTGTTCGAGAATCCCTCTTACCATTCGTCCCTCGTGGTCAAGCCTCCTTCAGACAGTTATTAATTTCTGGTCTTCAACATGCCACAAAGTACGGGTCATGGGACTGATCGTGGGGCCACGCCCATTGTTAGCGGCGCCAGGAGGGAGCACGTCTACCGCGCATGTAGCCGGGCGTGCTCATGGTGACGTGGTCCGCCATTCTCGAGGGAAGTGGACCACGTAGCTTGAACATGGATGATTGCCGCCGGAGGCTGACGCCGAGACCGACCGGGGCTGACACCGAAGCCGACGTCGACACCGTAACCAAGGCCTAGACTGGCTGTGGTTGACACGGAAGCCGAGGTGGGCCGTAGCTGACGCGGAGGTCGGGATGGGCCGTGGCCATTACAGAGGTCGAGATGGGCCGTGGCCGACGTCGAGACCATGACCAAGGCCTAGACTGGCTACGGCCGACGAGGAGGTCGAGATGGACCGTGGTCGATACGGAGGTCGAGATGAGCCTGGTCGACACCGACACCGTGACCAAGGCCTAGACTGGCTATGGCCGACGAGAAGATCGAGGTGGGCCGTGGTCGATACGGAGGTCGAGATGGACCGTGGCCGATACCGACACCGTGACCAAGGCCTAGACTGACTGCGGTCGACGAGGAGGTCAAGGTGGGCCATGATCGACACGGAGGTCAAGATAGACCGTGGCCAACGGCGAAGTCGGGGTAAGCCGTGCTGAGCCCAATCACCAAGGAATTAGCTCGCTTTTTTTTTTTTTTTTTTTTTTTTTTTTTTTTTTTTTGTGACCCGATCGGCCATATCAGTCTTCCATTTATGTAACGCCAATTTATATTTTGACAGTGGCCCTTTCAAATTTCAATAGTGCAGGCAATGAAACGGTTTCATGACTTCATCTTGTGACCATTGAAAAAGGTTGGATGGCAAAATTATATTCATTGCCGCTGATGGCAACCAAAAACTTCAGTAGATGTTCATGCAATCCATTTATCATTCAGTTATATAAACAGCTTCTTCCATTACCGCAAATCGACAAGCCACCAATCTCTCGTCAACAATCTCTCCGCTTGAAACCCATAAAAGGAATACTGCGCTTGTCAGTACCTCCGGCGAAGCGCTCGAACCAGGCTCTTCCCCTCCGAAGAGCCCCTGAATCCCCGATCATCGCGAGCTCATGGCGTGGCGCCGTGTCGCCACCGCCAAGCTCCCCTCTCTCTTCTCCCAAACCCTAACCCTAATTCTAACCCCTCCTCCGCTGCCCCCGCCGCGGCCGACGTCCTCCCCTTCCTCAACTCCCGGCTGCGGAAGAAGCTCCGGAAGAAGCTCCAGAGCCCCCGCGTGCGGTCCATCCAGCCCGACGCCGGCCGCCGCCTCCCCCACTTCGAGGCCATCGTCCTCCGCGACGCCGACCTCCGCTTCATCACCCGCACTAAGTCCTTCCTCGCTGACCTCCCCGGCCACCGTCTCCCCCTCGCCGACGCGGGCAAGCTCCACCGCGAGCTTGGCTTCCCTCGTGGCCGCAAGGTCTCCCGCTTCACCGCCCGCCACCCCTCCTCCTCCACCTCCCCCGCCTTCCCCCCGATTCCAAGCCCTACCTCGCCTTCACCCCCCACATGGAGTCCCTCCTCGAAGAGGAGCGCGCCGTCATGGACGCCATGGAGCCCCAGCGCGTCACGACTGTCCGCAAGCTTCTCATGCTCTCCGCCCGTCGCCGGATCCCCCTCGCCAAGCTCCACCACTGCCGCCTCCTCTTTGGCCTCCCCGACGACTTCCGCGACCGGGTCCGAAAGTACCCGGACTTCTTCCGCGTCGCCGTCGATCCCGACGGCCGTCATGTGCTCGAGCTCGTGGAGTGGGATTCGGCGCTTGCCGTCAGTGCCCTGGAGCGCGACTTTGTCCCCAATGAGGCCCGGGTTCGGAGGACCTTCAAATTTACCATTCCTCATGGAAAGGCTTTACCTTTGGAGGAGGATGATGAGAGAAGGTTGAACTCTCTAACTACTTTCCCTCTGGTGTCCCCATACTCTGATGGGTCGGAGCTGAAGCCATGGTCGCTGGAGGCTGAGAAGTACCGGGTAGGCTTGATCCATGAATTCCTGAGCTTGACATTGGAGAAGAGGGCTTGGATTCACCACATTGTGGAGTTCAAGGAGGAATTCAGCCTCACGAAGCACACGTACCAGATGCTTTTGAAGCAGCCCCGAGCATTTTATCTTGCAGGCACTGCAATGAATTGGGCTGTATTCTTGAAGGATGCTTATAGGGACGATGGGACTTTGACTGAGAAGGACCCCCAGGTGGTGTTCAATGAGAAGTTGCATAGATATGCATGCATGACAGAATCTGAAACAGGCAAGGCGTTTGTTGAAAAAGGGATAAACAAGAACAATGTCGACAATGATGAAGCCTTAATCTTAAATTAGTTGCAGTCAACTATATGAATCTCTTTTTTTTCTCTATTTTGTTTGATTTTGAGTCGTATTTTCAGTAAGATGCAATGATTTCAAATTTTTTTTCCTTAGTTGAAAAAGGGATAATAAATTGCTGATAGAATCTATTTTGTGTTAATAAGGATTGATTTGAGAAGCAGGACATTATTGGCAATGAAGGCGGCATGGCAGGCTGGGTTGATTTGGCTTTGATGCAACTTCCTCCATATTTTAGGGGGATTTGAGGAATACCGGCATCGGCTATTGACTGGTAGCTTCTTGTACTCATTGATGTATTATTCTTATCTGTAATATGTTCATTTGTTGAACTTATGCAACACTGATGCACTTTTCTTGCTTCATTTTAGTTTGTTGCTTACATCTTAGTAATGTGTAACATTCCCAGTAAAATCATTTAATTGTTTCAATGCTTAAGCTAAGACTTCTTTTGGGTTCAAATCTGTCTTACTTGTTAATAAACATAAGCCTATGATAGCATAAAGATAAATTACATAAAAAAGCTGAATTTTATTGTGTAATCCTATGACTAGCCTATAATGGCAGTGCATAGTTGTTCTTCTAGATCGAAGGCAAATAATTTAAAACCTGTGTTGATAAGATGTATGACTTTTGTGGCTCAGTTTTGCCTTTCTTGCAGTACAATCGGTGACTGTTATTTCATAGATGAGGTGTAGTTCATCTCCTTAGGTTTAATAAAATATTTTTTGTGAGAAAGTATCAATATTCAGTCTTTTTTTTTTTGTGTTAGAGTTTAAAAATATTACATACATTCAAGGTATGCCAAACTGAACCGGCAGCCCATAGCGACTGATTACCAAAGAAAGGAGAGAAAGGAAGGAGAAAGAGAGGGAGAGTGGGAAGATATTTACATTGACTATGAGGGCCATGGTAGGTGATGGGTAAAGAGGACGATGGCAAGGGTCGCGACAGGTGACGAAGGCAACGACAAGAGTTGCAGCAGGCGAAGAGGGCGACCGGCAAAGAGACAAGCAATGCCAAGGGTTGTGATGGGCAAAGAGGATGACGAGCGAGTGTCGGAAAAGAGGGTTGGGATATACCGATTTGAATTGTCGAATCAAGCACTTCCCAGCCAGTCTGGTTTGGAACACTCCAAGCTTACCAGTTTGAGACAGTTCAAGGGACCGTGCATACATTTGTACATATATTATTGCATGCAACTATGTTCGCTATCTCTTTTTTTTTCAATGTTTGGAGAATTTGACACTTTGTAACATTACTTGGTATTGGTACCTATTCATGCATCCCAACTTAGGATTTTCGTTATATGATGAGTGTTGATATTAATGAGTTTGAGAGTACAAGTGAGAAAACAAAGCAAGTTAGCCTAAGAAGCATCCCAATTATGGAGTGCCAGTCTTGCTAAATTTTATTGGAAGCTAGCTTATGATCATATGTATAATGTATTGCTATCAGATTATGCTCTGAAATGAAGCAAGAAACAAAGGAGGGCAAACAAATTCATTGTGATCGAGACATTTAGTTGAAGTCATGGTAGCAAAATCTATGGCAATGTGCCTAAAAGAACACTACAAGACAGGTCACATGAAAACAAAACCAAACCGTTAAGCTTGCGAGAGATAAATCATGTTTCCTTCTTTCTTGTTCGGCAGTGAATTAAGCTCCATGACAACAAATGAGGCCACTTATGCTCTAAGCTGACTGTTTTTCAGTTGCATGGTTGGGACACGAGAATTTCTAAAATCTTGTCAGCCAGGAGGTTGATTTTGATAGTCCTAATTTGGTGGAACGTGGACTGATGTTATATTGGAAAATGTGAAGGATATTCTTGTAGAAATAATTACTATATGATTGTGTCTAAAGTGTCTAAAATCGTGTTATATCAAAAGATGTATGCTTGTCAGAGGGTGAGAAGTTGGCATTGGTAGGCATGGTGGTGAAGGTAGAATTTTGCAAGGGGAGTGAAGGGGATAATTCGAGTAGTTCTACTTGATGGCTTGGAGATGAGCTGATGCAATCAGATGTTTAAAATGTCAGAGGGCAACAAACATGCATGTCTATGCTTTTGACGTTTTCAAGTCTTGCAATTTGAGTTTGTAACATTGGTTGATTGAGTATATATGTCCCAAGATGATCCAGGCATTCAGAGTATATGAATTCCATCCTTTTAGAATGCAAAACCTTTCTCACTTTCCATCAAAAGACCCCATGCCTCTTCTCTCTCTCTCTCTCTGCCTACTTCTTTCCATCTCCTTTTCTCATCCTTCCTTCAGCCTCTCTCGTCCAACTTTGCATGTTGTTGCTTTTGTACAAAATGTGCATGCGTGCCTTCAAATGTCTGTGCATCTATAGGTGTGGCTGTGGTTTGGATCAGTTTGTCCCTTTAATCTTGTGAACATAGGATGAGGGAGCGTTGCCCATATGCTTTGTCTTTGAAGAGTTGTGGGTATCTCAGGTTATATTACATTTGGCCCTTTTCTTTTTCCCTTCTTGCTTCATCTATTGTTTCCATTTGTATGATATTTTGGAAATACTTAGCTTCTCATTTTTGAGCTAGATTATGTTTTCTTTTATGTTGGCAAAGCAAGTTATGTTTGTTGTTAATACTGGTTGTAAATTGTCAAAAGGTTGTTGACAATGATGATGATCTAAACGTAAAGCGGTGTGGAGGGGTACTTTTGTTATGCTTCCAACCTGAATGCATAAGCGAAGGCGCAACAGCAACATCCACTAAAGAAATACTCTGCTCAAATTCCATATAGTCAGGTTTAAAGCATCTGTTAACCACACGTAGAATGAATTTAAGAACAAACAGCTAGAACCTCATTTTCCTAAGACAAGCACATTATTTTGTTCTTTAATCTTTGACTAACTCTTTTGTAACTTATTGTTGACGCCAAATCACCATCCGCGAGCATTTGGTCGCCTCCTCTAGTGAGCCCGGGATCCTTCAGTGAGCTCCTCGCGTTTGGGAGCTTGCAAACAAGTCTCATGGATCGGAGATTTCAAAGGGAATCCTCTGATGCTCAAGTCAGTGCTCTGGATAACAGTCGTGAGTTTGAGAAAGCTAGAAAGAAAAAGAGAGAGGCTTAGAGCTCTCTATGAGCCAGAATGAACGTTTGAGAATGTAATAACTTATAAGTTACATGGAGTTACCTGATCGAGGGTCCCTCTTACCCATTTTATTGGTGCTTAGAGTCTGTCAGCCTTGGGGCATGATCACTTGTCAAAGCATTCATGATGGGGGCAGCATAGTGGGGCTGGCCTTTATGTGATTTATCAGAGTTGTAGGCTATTCCGTCAAATGTAGATGACCGCATAGTTGGTAGGTATTGCTTGGTTTGGATAGCTGTTGCAAGCTGCTGCAGGGCGTGGCTGACCATTATGGCGTTTGCCAGCTGTATCCCCCATGCCACACTTTCGCTATCTCACGTGGACAGTGACGAATAGTGGGGCCAGGCACATGGGCCCCACAACGCTACCGTTGTATATGACTTCACCAGCCTCGTCAAGGAGTGGCGGTCATGAGCTTCTATTCATACATGTAAGCCTCCTCCCATCTTTCTTTTTATTTTGTATATATATTATGGACTCCTTACCACGCGCATGGCACATGCGCATGACACCGTTCACGCCCCAGGGAGACGAGTGGAGAGGAAATGGTCTGGAGCCGAGGCTGAGAGGGACCAGTCTGAGGGTGGAGGAGAGCAGTCCGAGGCTAAGTGCCGAGGGGAGCAATCCAAGGCCGTGGGGAGTCAGTCCGAGGCCGAGGAGAGCTGTCCGAGGCTGAGCGTCGAGGGGAGTAGTCCGAGGCCAAGGGGAGTCAGTCCGAGGCTGATGAGAGCTGTTTGAAGTCGAGAGCTGGAAGCGGAGGGGGGCTGTTCGAGGCCGAGTGCCAAGGAGCCTGCATGGCTTCACGCAGAGAGAGCCTCATGCACGTACATGGCCGAGGAATGAGCCGAGGCCAAGGGGAGCTGTCCAAGGCCGAGTGACGAGGAGCCTGCATGGCTTCACGCAGAGAGAGCCTCGGGCACGTACATGGCCGAGGGAGGAGCCGAGGGCCAAGGCTGAGTGGCCGAGTGGTCTGATTCGGTCATTGTAGCCCGTGGGGTCACTAGTCCCATCAGATGCCCCCCATACTTCTGAGCTTGTGCGACCGCGTGCCTTGCATCCGCCAAGCAACAGAAGTGTAGAATTCTTGATCTTTGCACTTATCTTTTTATGCTAGCTTTGGGCTCTGATTCCTTCCTGGTAAAGAAAAACCTTTCCTTTTGCACTGCCTTGTATGGACATCTACGCGCTCTTTGGAGCCATGTCTGTTCAAAAATCAATTGGCCATTGGCCGCTGAGGTAGAGTTAGAACCGCTAAGGCTAAAGTGAAGCTGTTGAGGCTGTGATAAAGCTGCTGAAGTTGTAATAAGGCCATAAAGGCAGAGGAATATAATCGCTGAGGTTGCGATAAAACCACCTCGGGGTTTTCACGGCCGGTCCGAGTGGTGATCCAAGAGTTGTTGAAGTCGTCGGATTCCTTTTAACCCCGAAGGGTGACTTGAGAGTTATCAAAGTCGCCAGGTGCCTTTTTAACCCTAAGGGTGACCTGAGAGTTGCTGAAATTGTCAGGTGCCTTTTAACCCCGAAGGATGACCTGAGGGTGCATGGACCAGGCTCAGGTGCCTTTTAACCCCGAAGGATGACCTGAGAGTGCATGGACCAGGCTCAAATGCCTTTAACCTCGAAGGGTGATCCAAGGGTGCTTAGATCAGGCTTAGGTGCCTTTCGAATCCCGGAGGGTGACCCAAGGGTGCTTGGACCAGGTTCAAGTACCTTTTGAATCCCGAAGGGTGACCTGAGGATGCTTGGATCAGGCTCATGTGCCTTTTTTTCTTTGTGCCGATGATCTTTGTTGTCGACGCTAGAGTCAGTTTTCGGTGCCGAGCTGACCTCGGGCTTTTGTGCCGATGTTGAAGCCGGTCTTGGTCTTTGGTGCCAAGCTGGCTTCAGGCTTTTGGTGCCGAGCTGGCCTCGGGCTTTTGTGCCGACGCTTGGAGTCAATTTTAAGGCCGACTCTGCTGGACTCGATCTTTGGTGCCGATGCTGGAGTCAATTTTCCCTACATGATATTTTTAAGTATCAATGGAAGAAATACTACATGAGCGTTGTGTACTTAGCTCTTGTAGCACCCTTATTTTCTTCTGCTGATTTGGGCACTTTAGTCCGCTGGTGGTTTGCCCCCTAGGGAATCAAGTTGATTGAAGTGAAGGTGTCGTTGCCCTTACTGTTCTTGCCAATGAGCTTGAAGTCGCTGATGAGCCTGAAGGTACTTTTACCAATGGCTTGAGCTTGAGGTTGCTCTTGTTGATGAGCTTGAGGTTGCTTTTGCTGATGAGCTCAAGCAACCCCTCGCTGGTGAGCTTGAGTTTGCTCTTGTAGCCTCTGGACAGCTGCCACCAATGTTTGGACTTGTTGAATGATGGTGGCAAGCTGGTCCACCTGAGTGACTTGAAGTAGTGGCGATGATGGAGCAGAGGGCTGGCGTCCTATTGCCCTGCTTGTTGAGGGTGACTCCCAAGCATGACTGGCGAAAGCTACTTGGTCTCTTATCATCAACATCTTTTTGATCCACCATTGTTGTCGTAAAGGGAGTGAGGGCTTGTAGCTTAGTGTTACATAGCTCTATAAATTTAGTATAATTTTTTGTTCATATTATTAAATTATCTATATATGATATATTATTTAAATAAAAAATAATTTTCTTATGCAAACTATTTAAAAGATCTTTTGTGATTAATAATGGCCATAAAAATATTTTAAATAATAATTTTTAGTTTCATAACATATAAAAATAACTTTTAATGCTTTTATTGTGTGATTGTTACATTATCAAAGACATGCTATTGAAATATGATTTAATATATTACTTTAATTGATTTTTTAACATGAATTTTACTTTTAGGAGAAAGGTATATATAGTAGTAATGAATAGGTTATGCAATAAAGTTTTAAATATATTAATAACTAATAAAGGTCTCTCATTCTATCATACTTAAGTCCTTTATTTTTTAATTAAAATACTAAGCTAATTGTTAAGAAAAAAAATCAAAGGAGCATTGGTTGAGTTCATTAGGGAATGAAAACCATAGTTAAGTTATAAAATTAATTATGTAAAATATAGCTTTCTTTCTCCTAATTAAGTATTTCAAAAACTAACATCATGGTAATAATAAGAAGCTATACCTTAGTGTCCTTCAATGGTTCGAATCTTTCTCTTTTTTTCAAAATTCAAAGAATATCAAAACACTAATCTTTCATATAAACCGAATTTTGCCGCACAAATTTTAAACAATACTAAAACTATATAGCGAGTTATGCACTTTTCGAGAAAAAATAGAGAGAAAGTTTAAGCATAAATTTGATTAACTTATACAACATAAGGATTTTATATTAAGAAAACTCTTATTCATAACTATTAACTATTAAAAACTAGAACTATTTAAAAGAAATCAAAAACAAACACTCGAGTTGAATTTAACAATCTTTTGTAGGCTTATTGTACATGACATACTAATAAAGCAGTTGTTTTCTTTTTACCATAAATATGATGGGTGTTATTTTTAATCCTTAATATAGGAAAGTTAATTTCCTAACAAAATAGACAATAATTATTTATAAATACTTAAATTATATTGTAGTTCTAGTAGCTTAAGTAAGAAAATTTGCAATTCTTTTTTTTTAATGAATATCTCATAATATTAAGTGATTAGAGGTTGCTCTCATAAACTTAGCTCTTAGACCCTAAGGTAGTGTTTGAAATAGGGGATAAGAAGGGATATCCCTCTTATTCCCAAAAGCTATAACTATAAAGGATAGTTGGGAATAAAGTTAACCAAATGGATAATCCATAGTTAACCATGACCATGGTTAACCATGTGATATCCCTTCAATTTATTCCCTAAAAAATACAGGAATAGCTGGTTATCCCTTCAAATAAGAGTAAAAAAAGTTATCCCATGAATTTACCTTTTTTGCATTTGATATGATCAATGGGATAGCCAAGGGACAAACTCTATCCCGTACACTTATCCATGGATAATATTTTTCTATCAAACACTACCTAAGGTGGTATTTGATAGAAAAAATACTATCTCTGGATGAGTGTATGGGATAGAGTTTATATATAGGGATATCCCTAAGGATATCCTTTGGCTATTCCATTGATCATAATCATATCAAATGCAAAAAGATAAATATCTGGGATAACTTTTTGTTATCCTCTCTGGTTGTATTTGATTGGAGGGATAGGAGAAGTTATCCCCCAAAAACTTTTAATTAAACCTCAAACTACCCTTACAAATTCTAATTCAACAATTTATTTGGACCGTTTGATTTCAGATCAAACGGTTCAGATCAATCCGGATCAAACCAAAGGATTGCTTGATTTTTGGCTAGAAAGCTTGGTTTAAATAAAGATTTACATTTAAATAAAGTTAGTATTGTTTTGCAATAAAACACATGTATTTTCCACACAAAAAAGAAGGGCATACCTGCTTCCTGTACTATTACTGGAAATAGCATTTAGAAAAGGAGAGTTGCCACAATTGCACATAGGATCCGGTAGATTAACCCAGTTCACCAAATTATGCTACCCTCCGCATATGACAAGCATCTCACATAGGATCAGTATTTCCATGCCTGATTACAAACTTTGATGCTACAAACAGAATTCATATGAGAATAAGGTAGTGTTTGATAGAAAAATATTATCCATGGATAAGTGTACGGGATAGAGTTTGTCCCCTAGCTATCCCTAGGGATATCCCTTGGCTATCCCATTGATCATATCAAATGCAAAAAGGTAAATCCATAGGATAACTTTTTTTTACTCTTATTTGGAGGGATAACCAGTTATTCCTGCATTATATAGGAAATAAATTGAGAGGATATCCCATGGTTAACCATGGATTATCCCTTTGATTAACTTTATTTCCAGCTATCCCTTAGGTAGTGTTTGATAGGAAAAATATTATCCATGGATAAGTGTATGGGATAGAGTTTATCCCCTGGCTATCTATAGGGATATCCCTTGGCTATCCCATTGATCATATCAAATACAAAAAGGTAAATCCATAAGATAACTTTTTTTTACTCTTATTTGGAGGGATAACCAGCTATTCCTGCATTCTCTAGGGAATAAATTGAGTGGATATCCCATGGTTAACCATGGATTATCTCTTTGGTTAACTTTATTCTCTGCTATCCCTTATAGTTATGGCTTTTGGGAATAAGAGGGATTTGGATATCCCCTCTTATCCCCTATTTCAAACACTACCTTATAGTTATGGCTTTTGGGGATAAGAGGGGATATCCAGGGGATATCCCCTCTTATCCCCTATTTCAAACACTACCTAAATGTCTACAAGGTTTGCCAGTAATGCTTACAAACTTTGATACTACAAAACCCTAAACTTGGCATAGTAATTGAAATTTATCGTTACAGAAAAAAATTAAAGGGAAGAAAGCCTGATCTTGAACTCTTGATTATGTCCGAAGGACTGTGATCATGCCTCATTTCCTCACTGTGAATCTGATATCAGAATTCGATCACATATATCAGTGAATGTCTTCACATCTGATACCCATAGCCTGCAAGAACACAGATTACTAATATATTGCAGCAAATAGTAACATAATCATCATATATAAATTGCTGAACCCATAGCAATCCATTCCGTTTCTTTAACATAACACATTAACATTGGAAGAACAAGAAACAAATGATACAAAGTTCTCATATTGGTTGCTGAACGTTTGAAAAACACACTTTTTTCATCTTCTTTCTTGATATTAACTTCAACACACTTAGATCGAGAAAGGCCAATTAACTTCAACACACTTTTCAAAACAATCATACTTCTAGATGTAAATTGATGCCACATTGCGTTAGCAATACAATCCCTCTTAACCTCACCCTTCCTTGATTCATCTTGACCAATGGGGTTGAAACTTAATTGCTCACTATCATCCGGCGAGTCATCGATATCATTGGCATTGAAATACTTATCATTGCCTTGAGTTCGTCGGATAAAATTCTGTATGATGCAGCATGCCAAAATAATTTTTTTTGAACTTCAAACTGATAAGGCTATGGCGATCGAAGAATCTTGAATCATTTCTTCAAAATCCCAAAAGCCTTTTTCACATAGTTACGCAGTTGTGTGTACCGATGGTTGTAAAGATCCTTATGGTTCTCATAATTTCGCTGACCAAAAGCGGATGTATGAAAGGTACTAAGATGATACCTAGTTTTCTGATACGGTATCAAAAATTGATCTGTATTCACATACCCTGAGTTGACCAAGTAAACTTTCCTGCAGAAATTGACACTAAGCATGCGTAAACAAATGCAAAATTTTTCAGCAACATAGTTATAATTTGAAAACCTTATCTTCGGGGACTGTAAATTCCCCATGGTCACAGCACCACCTTAAAACTCTCATGTTCGCTACTGATCATTCCCATTCAATGCACACAAACATAAACATATAGTCGAAAGATACAACAGCCATTACATTCTGAGATATAGTGCTCTTTCGATTATGAAATCGAGGTTGATCCTCCTTTGATAGTATGACCTCTATATGCGTGCCTCTATAGCACCAATTGCATCCTATAGTCAAGAAAATATTTCAGCAAAATATATAAAATATAGTTGATGGTACATGTCATGGTAAATGTTCGACTGTTATCTTAAAGAATGGATAGAAACATCGATTATCTCTTATCTTCAGATGAATTAATGAATCATTTGATGAGAGTTGAATAAACTCATCCTGCAAATGCAATACAACATTCATAACCTTATGGAAGTACCTACTTATCATTTTTTCTGAGTGCTGGTAGGTCTCCTGAATAATCCTGTTCGATTGACCATAACCTAGACATGACAAAAAGATTGCCAGTTGCTCATCAAGTTCCACCGTCCAACCCGATTTTAGGGACCCCATGCCAACAACTTTGTCTTTTAAGAATCCGAAACATCTCTGTGTTCATTCTCAGGTACTAGTAGCAGCGGTTATAATGCCCATTCAAAATGTCTCGAATAATGTTCACACCGCTAAATTGTCGAGTATGGCATGGAACCCTTTGAGGGCAAAAGTCTCTTCGTCCGTTTCCATTAACTCTTCCAACATTTCGATCATAATGTCATCATCAAGCAGCATGCCCTCCAAAGTTTCAATTAAATCAAATTGATGACTTGCCATATCAATTACAAAAGACACCAGCTACATTTACAATGACATAAAATGTGTATTTATAATAGGTTCCCAAGTACTGTACATATGTACGTTACAGTATGTGATGGTAATCAAACTGAAATAACTATCACTGGCACAAGAACACATTGGTACATTCAACATTAAATAAAATATGTCCATGATATTATAATGACATCTTACATATCCATCAAATGTTTCATCAAACTAAGCAAGCAAATAACATCATTACATATCCCAAAAAATGGGTTCACAACAAGTTCAAATACCTCGACATTGATTCAAGTGGTAATTAACAAAACTTTTCATTTGCTCTCCATCTAACATCATGAATAATTAATGAGTATCCAAGGATTGATACAAGATGTTAGACATCACTATAAAGTCTTCCATAGCTAAATGTAAACTAAAAAGCTTCGGTACGCACTTGTCTATATGACACGAAGCTTCCATTTCTGCTTTCTCTAGTTTGATAGCCAACATTTTCCTTGAGAGTTGAAGGGCTTCTTGTGAGAACTCCAAACGCTGGGAGGATTGCCGCCTCAAATCCTCTAATTTTTCAATCTTGTCTACCCCTCCAACTCTTCTACGTCGTTGTGTTGTAGGGATAGTATCCTGTCTCGACCTCTTGCCTTGAGAGGATGCTGCACCATTAGAGGCCAAATCACTAGAATTAATAGCATGGTTGTCAGATTGATATTGTGGGGTTGGTGATGGTTCAATATCATCCAGCTCATGTCTAGGGAAAGCAATAGAATCATCGGAGTCTCCTCCTCCCTTAAGATCTACATGGATCGCATCATTGTCAGTCTCATTATGTAAATTTGATTCATTGAAATAGCAATCATCTGAATGAGTAAATAGAGGAGGGGCACTAGTCCTAAAAATTGGAACATCTGATGATTGGAGAGTTGGAATAGCTTGCAGAGGGGTGTAATCAATGCGTGTTGTAGCCCCTACACCAGTATCAACTTGCTTTCCATACCATATGAGCATATCCTCATATGGTGCGAAAAGGCTTGTTCCTACAGTGTATCAGTTCCTTATTGACCTAGTATACATCCAAATAAAATAATTAGCTTCAATTTTTTAAAGTAAATGCAAAAGTAAGAAACATGAACTGATTTGCTTGCCGAGATTACACTGTCCCACTGTTCATCAGTATTGACTAAAATTTGTCTCTCTAGATCCCAATCCCAACCAGACAAAGTTGCCAAGTAATGACATCGACAAAATATTTTTCTTAAATTTTTTATTCTATTTTATATATTCTGAATAATATAGTTGGTTTTAGCCACCATATTGAACCGTTCAAGAATCCGAAGGAGTGCAAGCTTGATAAATGTGTTTTTAATTGTATCACCACTATGAAACTTCATCTTCAGCAATCTTGATAAGATTTTATTCTCTTCATTGGTCCAGTTAGTAACCCTACCATGAAATGATCCTGTTTCACCGCTCTTCAAAGTGCCGGCCATGGTTCTTCTTTTGTGGGCCTAATTATTTGATGAGATACAAGAAAAGAAAAATTAACGGTTTATCCTAGCATATGACAAGTTGTCTATGCTAATTAGATTTACTATGCATAATAAATCTATGCAAGTTGTCTACGTCAATGACTCGAATACTGAGACTCAAAAGAGAGGATGGGACCAAAGCATCACATGTTGGATGCGTGATGCAAAAGTGATAATATAGATAAACAGGATGCTCAGGCAACTGAATTCATGATCAAAAGGTTGAATTTATGACAACATGCACTTCTAGAAAGAATATCATCATCTTTTGGAAGGTATGGCCCCAAATCGAGTAGAATGAAGGGAAAACGTTTTAGGTAGCCGACACCAATGAGCCTGGGATTAAATTTTAGTCAAGTTTTGACATCTATTTCTCCCTACACATGTAACTATGAACATGACAAATGTAGCCAAAATCTATTCAAGCTACTCAAAGTATACCAAGAATAATATCTTAGAGAGTAAAATCTAAAATTTTGAGCTCAAGCAAAAGAACCATAAAAAAAAAGTAAGCAAAAAAGAAGAAGACAAAAAAGCAAATATCTCACTTTAAAACATCACCAATGACTCTTAACTAGACTTAACCACAACAACATAAGCAAATTTACAGCCCCTTTAGTAAAAAATAACTCAAATCCTGATAATCCACATAGATCCCTGCCGCTGTCTCAGAGAGCCCAATGGAGGCTCACTGAGAACTCATGGAAGTTGATTTCAGCCATGCAACAGATCTGGACCAGCTTTAAGAAATGGTGTTATCATTGATGTTCCAGAAAACCCAGAGTGTTGCAACAATATCAATAGAAGACCGTGGTTCATCGAAAATACTAATGGTTGTCCAACATCAGAATTCATGTAACAGATAATGAACTAAGGATCATAAAGAGTACCATAACTTTTTTGACATATGATTTGCAACCAAAAGAAGCAGTAGAATACAGACACAATATGTGTAACAACAATCCAACCCAAGGACAAACCATAAACACTAGCCCCAGTCAGAGTATGTGTAACAACATACTGTGTCTTGGTTCAAACAATGATATCCAGAACAACGAACAGAAATAAAGGAAACAAAGGAAGCATGAAATAGATCTAATTAGCCAGGATTCAAATAAGACCAATCCAAGCCAAGCCAAAAAGAACCAACCAAATTCTGGAGCCAAACCCCCATGTAATAAGATGAAATATATTTTTGAAGAAAGGATGAGAAAGCGGTGGCCTGATTGGAGTCCTCAGTCAAATCTATTTGAATCAATTCTTCAAATGCATCAATGACCTCTAAAAGCCTAGCAAAATAGCACGCACAATGCAAACTTTCATCCAGAATCGATATGAATAGTTCAAGATCACAAGAAGAGACACTAAAATTTCAGAAAAACAGCTATTTTACTTAGATCTTAAAATACCAACAGCAGGTAAAAAAGATTAGCATACCTTTACAAAAAAAAAAATACAAGCAACTAAATCACCGCCACCACCCTACCTTTAGAAAGCCGAATAACTCAGGAAAAAGAGAACATCTTATTGAGGCCAAGAACCCTCAAAATTAAAGGAAATTCAGGGTTCAATGATCAGATCTATGAAGAGAAGTGCTTGTGATGCAGCATAAGGGCAGGGGGTGATTATGCAATCAATGAACTGATGAAAATTAATTTTTTTGGGTATTTTAGAAGATGACTATTCATCAAAATTAAGTAAAAGATTAAGAGGGCAGATTATGTGATGTAGAAAGTAACGGTTTAGGAATAGAACTTTTAAAAAAATGAAGAAGCATGCTAGGAAAGTCTAGAATTGAAAAACTCCAAGGAAGACATACTCATGAACTTTCACAGAATCGGAATCATAGAGTAAGGGAAAGGTTGATTTACCCGACGATGATGCGCTCCTAATGTTGGTAGAAGATCTCTCGCTAGCGGCAGAATTTTTGGATGAGAAAACTATCTTCCATGTAAGGTTCTTTTATCTCGATTCAGGGGCAAAGAAGGTATCCTTGGCTTTGGAGATGAATCTAGAGAGCGGTGGCAGCTTTGAGAGAGAGGGCAGTGGCTTTGAAAATAAATCAAGAGAGGGGCGATGGTTTTGGAGAGAGAGGGCGCGGCGACTTTGGAAATAAGTCAAGAGAGGGATGGTTGTTTTGGAATGAAGAGAGGGTGGCGGCTAGGGTTCCATGTATGGATGCCTAGAATTTATGGGGGGGTGATGATCAGTTATGGTGGTATGAGGATTAGGATTTCTTTGATGAAGCTTGGCAGAGATGGATTAGATTAGGGTTTGTAGTAAGAACACTTCGGCCTCACGCCTGGCTTCATCACGAATGATCAATTGCTCAAAGCAATGAAAATCTTTGGCCTCACACCTAACTCCCTCACGGAGGATCAATTGCTCAAAGTAACAAAAATCTTTGGCCTCACACCAACTCCCTCACAGAGAATCAATTGCTCAGGGCAACGAAAATAGAACTTAGAAAAAATAATTTTATATTTATATTCTATTCTTTCATCGTTTCAAGAGAAGGGTTTTATAGACCTCTCATGCATTACAAGGTAAGTGCAAAAATTAGAGTAATAAATGATGGGATTACAAAATATGGTAGAATTGCAGAGCAAAAATCTTCTTCCCTTCATTTGACTTGACCAAAATGGCAACAGCAATATATAGTTCCAATTAAAGGAGAAGAACCACAAACAAAGAAGAAAGCTTTGGAGTAACATCCTTCTTTCTTTCTTTTATCAACAAGGTCCATATGGGCGCAAGATCCTTTCAGAATGGTTGAGATGCTGATCTTTATTTTTATTAAAGCATAGCAGGGGACCACCAATTCTTCCTTATGGGGCGTCCAAGGTTGCCAACATTGTAGATGGCAACATGAAGGGAGAAGATTGATTATACATCATCAATATGGGTGAAGGCGGATCCAATGGAGGAAGAAAATTGATTCCACGTCATTAATCTTGGCGTAGCGGATCCAATCCATACAGAGCTCCAAGGGTAGGGTATGAATAAGGTTGGAGAAGATCGGATGGTTGTCCAATATGCCTAATCTGAGGGGTCTTCTTTGAATATCTTCAACAGGGTTTCAACAAGAGTAATACACTTCCCTTGAATTATTATAAGACTCAAATAAAATGAAAATGCATGGCCTGAACTAAACCAAACTTGACTGACTCAGTAACAGACTGGACTCAACCAACTAGGAAGAAAGAAAAAAATTACGAAACTTCTAGGGTTCAGATATCCAAATGGAACCCTGCATCCTTTTTTCACTCTTGCTCCTGCATCAATTCTCCCAGGATGGAAGGAACTCATCCCCGTCGAGTAAGGGTTGGTTCGTCTCTGTACTCCTCTAGCAGGTTTAGGTCCAAACTTTGCAAATCTTCTCTAGAAATCCATGAGTCCTCAGATTTGGGCCGACCTTGCCAACGAACCAAGTATCGCTGGTAACCTCTATTTTGGGTCAAGATAGCTTGATCATCCAGAATTTGCTCAATCCTATCCTTTCGCTCAGGCTAAATAGTAGGTGGACACACAAGGGTCAGCTCGCTCTCAAAGGAAAAGGTTAGGTCCGAAAGCCTCACTAGGTATCATCACTGGCTCCCTATACTCTACTAAGTCTAAACATTGAAAGTAGAGCTAATGCATAACTCAGGAATAATTCCAATACATAGGCATTGGTTCCCACATTCTTTATTACCCTAAAAGGACCAGCTTCATGAGCATGTAACTTTCTAATGGCTCTCGAAGAAACCGCTCAGGCCTTAACCTAACATGACATAATCTCCTTCCATAAACTCTTGAACTCATTTTTGGGAATTAGCCAACCATTTATATGTTTCATTACTTAAGTTAATCTTTGTGCTAATCTCCCTATGCAAGTCCTTCATATGCTGTGCAAATGATGCTGCAGACTGGAGACTGGTGTGTGAACAGATAATCAAATTAGGTCCAGTGGCTTGTTGGCTTGTACCCATGGACAATTTTGAATGTGCTCTTTCCAGTGGACCTATTGACCAAAGCGTTGTAGGCAAACTCAGCTCTAGATAGCAACAAATCCCAATTTCTGGTGTTTTCCCTACAAGGCATCTTAGAAGATTTCTAGACTATGGTTCAATACTTCTATTGACCATTGGGTTGGGGATGATAAGATGTAAAAAAGTTTAACTCAGTCCCTAACTTAAGCCAGAGGATGAATCGGATATCCCTATCTAAAATTATGGTCTTAGGTAAGCCATGGAGTCTAACGATCTCGTCAAAGAACAGTTGGGATACCCAAACATTGAAGGTCTAGGAACAAACAAGAAATGGGCCATCTTAGAATCTATCGACCACTACACAATTGAATTATATTTTTTTTTGGGTCTTAGGTAATCCTAACACAAAATCCATACTCAAATCTTGCCTAAGGTGACCTAGATGGTCTTTTTGGTCTTACTGTAAATCAGGATGTCATCAAAATAGACACAAATTTTTTCATGAACATCCTAAGACTTGGGTCATGATCCTCATAAATATATTTCGATGCGTTGGATAAGCCAAAAGGCATCACTACCCACTCATATAGGCCATCCTTAGTTTTAAAGGTGGTCTTCCACTCATCCCCGGGTCTAATCTAACTTGCGATAATCACTCTTAAGGTCATTCTTTGAGAATATGGTTGCACTGGCCATCATGTCTAACATGTCATCTAGGCAGGGTATGGGGAATCTATATTTGATGGTGATCTTATTGATAGCTCGATGTCTATGCATCTGCCATGTACCATCTTTCTTAGGGTTAATAGGGCTGAACAGCACAATGACTAAAACTTTTCCTAATAAACCCTTTCTTAAGTAACTCTACAACTTGTTTCTGCAACTCTAGAGGTTCAGCTGGATTCATCCTATAGTGGGGCAGTTGGGCAAAGTGGCTCCGGGACTAGGTCAATGGCATGTTGAATATCCCTAAGGGATGAAGGTGGTCAGGAAGGTCTTCGGAAAAGTCATCTTTAAACTCTTTTAAAATGTCCCTAACTTCCTGAGGATGCTTTACGGGGGTCGGATCTTGGGTTTTCTTAGCTGTCAACATCTAAATGGGTGAACCTTCATTGATCTCTTGTTCTAATTCATTAGCATTGATTAGGTTCAATTCCGACTTCTTCTCTTTTAATTGACTCGAACCCCTCTTAATGTCATCCTTAGGTGGGGTAGGGTAAACCATAATTTTCTCACTGTACTCAAAAAGGGTTTTGTTACCTTGGCTTAACCTTTGTCATTGGTCTAAGAGTTTCTGTTGGTAGGACATGGGTGCATACTTCTCTCTTAGTCTAACCTTCATAGCACTCCAGATGGTTATGGGAACATCACCTCTCCATCTAATCAACATCTCAATATTTTTCTAGTATAACCTAGCCTATCGAACTAATCTAAGTTTGGCAAATTTATATTTTTTTTCTCGATCATCTCGTACCACTCAAAATATTGATCCATTTCACCTTCCCAATTGACATATACCTTGGGGTCTAAACTTCCATCAAAAGTGGGTGCTTCTAACATGATATTCCTAAGAATTCTCTCATTTGGGACTATAATATCAGGATTGGGTCTCCTATGATAGTACTCTGGATCATGGTTTGGGTTTCTTTTAGGCTCAGATAGACGAGGGTCTAACTCAGTCTTAGTCTTGGTCTCATGACTCTCCTCTAAGGATCTCACTCGATCATTCAACAGGATCAACTGTTCAGTAATAGTCCTAAGCATGGCTCCAAAATCATTATCCATGAGTGGGTCTGATGGTGACTGACTCTGATTTGGTTGGTATGGGGCTCCTGATCTGGTGGCCATACACGACTCAAGCAAACACACAAAATGACTCAAGAATGACTCATACTATAGTTTACTAGACCAAGCAGTCCAAGTAAAATGAGTCAACTAAGTCACAACCATGATAACAAGTATGTTGTCCACTGGCTAGGTAAGAGGTGGGGTTGTGGGAGGCTCCCCCCGCTCTTATAGGGATCTAATTAAAGAACCACAAGTCCACTTAAGGCATTTGCCGTTTGACCCTAAGCCCTAGACACCAGCTTGTAGACACAAATGTTGACTTGGGTATAACTAGTTTTCCCAAGTTAAGTTAAACTGAACTCGTGGGTGTCCCTAATGCTCAATTAAGTGCTACTCGATTTTAAAATTAAGGCCTAGGTTCACAATACAGGTTGGTGGTTTTTTGGGCCAAAGAATGGTAATGAAATCCTCACCTTATCTTAGATGCTTGGTGCCCTTAAATAACTTAAAAAAGATGAACACTCAAGACACAAATTAGCGTATCGGGTCCTCAACCAGAAAGATTCATGTCCGGCCTTGGCTCATTACTTCCATGGATCATAGATATATTTGCATATACCCGCTCAGGAGGCGTGACACTTTAGGGTTCAGGAATGCAACAATACAGAATTTTATTTGGGTTTGATTTTAGCACCAGCAGGTTGCAGAAAATCTTAGAAAATAATAGATAAGGAATTTAATCATAAAATTTATATACACATAGCGGAGGCATGGTAATTTATCAAAAAAATAATTTTAAATTAAAATAATCATATTCTGATAGGTTTCATAATAGAGAAAGTTGCAGGTCGTGTGTATAAATTACAGCATAACAAAATCTAGTGTGTGTTGCAAAATATGTCTAACCGATGCTCTGATAGCAAGATTGATGCAGCATAAGGGCAGGGGGTGATTATGCAATCAATAAAATGATAAAAATTAATTTTTAAGGTATTTTAGAAAATGGCTAATTCATCGAAATTAAGTGAAAGATTAAGAGGGCAGATTAAGTGATGTAGAAAGTAACAGTTTAGGAACATAACTTTTTGAAAAATGAAGAAGCGTACTAGAAAGTCTAGAATTGAGAAACTCCATGGAAGACATGCTTATAAACTTTTACAGAATAAGAATCATAGAGTATGGGAAAGGTTGATTTACCCGACGATGATGCACTCCTAATGTTGGTAGAAAATCTCTTATTAGCGGGCAGGATTTCTGGATGAAAAAAAACTATTTTTTATGTGAGGCTCCTTGATCTCGATTTAGGAGCAAAGAAGACGTCCTCAGCTTTGGAGATGAATCCAGAGAGCGGCAGCGGCTTTGGAGAGAGAGGGCGGCGACTTTGAAATAAATCAAGAGAGGGCGATGGTTTTGGAGAGAGAGGGTGGCTGCTTTGGAAATAAGTCAAGAGAGGGGCGGCTGTTTTGGAATGAAGGGAGGGTGGCGGCTAGAGTTCCAAGTATGGATTAAATTAGGAGATGGACTAAATTAGGGTTTGGATTAAATTCTAGGAGATGGCCTAGAATTTATGAGGGGGATGGTGGTCGGTTATGGTGGTATGAGGATTAAGGTTTCTTTGATGAAGCTTGGTAGAGGAGATGGACTAAATTAGGGTTTGGTACTAAGAACACTTTGGCCTCATGCCTAGCTCCCTCACGGAGGATCAATTGCTCAAAGCAACTAAAATCTTCGGCCTTATGCCTAACTCCCTCACGGAGGATCAATTGCTTAGGGCAACAAAAATAAAACTTGAAAAAAATAAATTTTTATATATTCTTATTCTGTTCTTTTATCGTTTCAAGAGAAGGGTTTTAATAACCTCTCATGCCATTACAAAGTAAGTGCAACAATTAGAGTAATAAATAATAGGGATTAAAAAATGATAGAATTGCAGAGCAAAAATCTTCTTCCCTTCATTTGATTTAGCCAAAATGGGAACAACAATATATAGTTCCAATTGGAGGCGAGGGACCACAAGCAAAGAAGGAAGCTTTGGGGTGACATCCTTCTTTCTTTCCTTTATCAATAAGATCCAAATAGGGTGCAAGATCCTTTCCAGAACGGTTGAGATACTGATCTTTATTTCATTAAAGCATAGCAGGGGATCACTGATTTTTCCTTATGGGGCGTCCAAGGTTGCCAACATTGTAGCTGGCAAAATGGAGGGAGAAGATTGATTCCATGTCATCAATCCGGGTAAAGGCGGATCCAATGGAGGAAGAAGATTGATTCCACATCATCAATCCTAGTGTAGAAGGATCCAATCCATGCAGAGTTCCAAGGGTAGGGTATGAATAAGGTTGGAGAAAATCAGATGGTTATCCAATACTGCCTAATTTAGGGGGCTTCTTCTGAATATCTTCAGTAGGGTTTCAATAAGAGTAATACACTTTCTTTAAATTATTATAGGACTCAAATAAAATGAAAATGCATGACCTGGACTAAACCAAACTTAACTGACTCAGTAACAGACTAGACTCAACAAACTAGGAAAGAATGAAAAAAATTACGAGACTTCTAGGGTTCAGATATCCAAATGAAACCCTGCAGCCTTTTTCTCACTCTTGCTTATGCACTAATTCTCCCAGGATGGAAGGAACTCTTCCCCATCGAGTAAGGGTCGGTTTGACTCTGGTACTCCTCTAGCAGGTTCGGGTTCAAACTTTGCAAATCTTCACTAGAAATCTGCGAGTCCTCAGATTCGGGCCGACCTTGCCAACAAACCAAGTATCGTTGGTAACCTATGTTTTGGGTCGAGATAGCTTGATCATCCAAATCCGCTCAATCGTATCCTTTCACTTAGGCCAAATAGTAGGTGGACACACAGGGGTGGGTTTGCTCTCAAAGGAAGGGTTAGGTCCGAAAGCTCACCAAGTATCATTGCTGGCTCCCTATACTCTACTAAGTCTAAAACATTAAAAGTAGAGCTAATGCCGATTCAGAAGACAATTCTAGTACATAGGCATTGGTTCTCACGTTCTTCATCACCCTAAAAGGATCAACTCCATGAGCATGTAACTTTCTAACACCTCCTGAAGGAAATCGCTCAGTTCTTAACCTAACCATGATATAATCTCCTTCCATAAACTCTTGGACTCATTTTCGGGAATTAGCCAATGATTTATATGTTTCATTACTTAAGTTAATCTTTGCGCTAATCTCCCTATGCAAGTCCTTAATATGCTGTGCAAATGATGCTACAAACTCGGAGACTCATGTGTGAACAGGTAATGGAATTAGGTCAAGTGGCTTGTTGGGCTTGTACTCATAGACAATTTCGAATGGGCTCTTTCCAATGGACCTATTGACCGAAGCGTTGTAGGCAAACTCAGCTCTAGGTAGCAATAAATCTCAATTTATGGTGTTTTCCCCTACAAAGCATCTTAGAAGATTTTTTAAACTATGGTTCACTACTTCTGTCTGACCATCAGTTTGGGGATGGTAAGATGTGGAAAAGTTTAACTTAGTCCCTAACTTAAGCCAGAGGGTTTTTCAAAAATAGCTAGTGAATCGGATATCCCTATCTGAAACTATGGTCTTAGGTAAGCCATGGAGTCTAACGATCTCGTCAAAGAACAGTTGGACTATCTATACGCATTGAAGGTTTGGGAACAAGGCAAGAAATTGGCCATCTTAGAGAACCTATCAACCACTACACAAATCGAATCATGTTTTCTTTGGGTCCTAGGTAATCCTAACACAAAATCCATACTCAAATCTTGCCTAAGGTGATCTAGATTGTCTTTCTTGGTCTTACTGTAAATCAGGATGTCATCAAAATAGACTACAACAAATTTTTTCATGAACATCCTAAGAACTTGGGTCATGATCCTCATAAATATATTCGGTGCGTTGGATAAGCCAAAAGGCATAACTACCCACTCATATAGGCCATCCTTAGTTTTAAACGTGGTCTTCCACTCATCCCGGGTCTAATTCTAACCTAGCGATAACCACTCTTAAGGTCATTCTTCGAGAATATGGTTGCATGGCCATCATGTCTAACATGTCATCTAGGCAGGGTATGGGGAATCTATATTTGATGGTGATCTTATTGATAGCTTGACTGTCTATGCATAACTTCTATGTACCATCTTTCTTAGGGGTTAATAGGGCTAAACAGCACAATGACTAAAACTTTCCCTAATAAACCCTTTCTTAAGTAACTCTACAACTTGTTTCTGCAACTCTAGAGGTTCAGCTAGGTTCATCCTATAGTAGGGCAGGTTGGGCAAAGTGGCTCCCGGGACTAGGTCAATGGCATGTTGAATATCCCTAAGGGATGGAAGGTGGTCAGGAAGGTCTTCGGAAAAGACATCTTTAAACTCTTTTAAAATGTCCCTAACTTCCTGAGGATGCTTTACGGGGGTCGGATCTTGGGTTTTCTTAGCTGTCAACATCCAAATGGGTGAACCTTTATTGATCTCTTGTTCTAATTCCTTAGCATTGATTAGGTTCAATTCCGACTTCTTCTCTTTTAATTGATTCGAACCCCTCTTAATGTCATCCTTAGGTGGGGTAGGGTAAACCATAATTTTCTCACTATACTCAGAAAGGGTTTTGTTACCTTGGCTTAACCTTTGCCATTGGTCTAAGAGTTTCGTTGGTAGGACATGGGTGCATACTTCTCTCTTAGTCTAACCTTCATAGCACTCCAGATGGTTATGGGAACATCACCTCTCCATCTAATCAACATCTCAATATTTTCTAGTATAACCTAGCCTGTCGAACTAATCTAAGTTTGGCAAATTTATATTTTTTTTCTCGGTCATCTCGTACCACTCAAAATATTGATCCATTTCACCTTCCCAATTGACATATACCTTGGGGTCTAAACTTTCATCAAAAGTGGGTGCTTCTAACATGATATTCCTAAGAATTCTCTCATTGGGACTATAATATCAGGATTGGGTCTCCTATGATAGTACTCTAGATTACGGTTTGGGTTTCTTTTAGGCTCAGATAGACGAGGGTCTAACTCAGTCTTAGTCTTGGTCTCACGACTCTCCTCTAAGGATCTCACTTGATCATTCAACAGGATCAATGTTCAGTAATAGTCCTAAGCATGGCTCCAAAATCATTATCCATGAGTGGGTCTGATGATGACTAACTCTGATTTGGTTGGTATGGGGCTCCTGATTTGGTGGCCATACACGACTCAAGCAAGCACACAAATGACTCAAGAATGACTCATACTATAGTTTACTAGACCTAGCAGTCCAAGTAAAATGTCAACTAAGTCACAACCATGATAACAAGTATGTTATCCACTGGCTAGGTAAGAGGTGGGGTTGTGAGAGGCTCCCCTCGCTCTTGCGGGGACCTAATTAAAGAACCACAAGTCCACTTAAGGCATTTGCCATTTGACCTTAAGCCCTAGACACCAGCTTGTAGACACAAATGTTGACTTGGGTATAACTAGTTTTCCCAAGTTAAGTTGAACTGAACTCGTGGGTGTCCCTAATGCTCAATTAAGTGCTACTCGATTTTAAAATGAAGGCTTAGGTTCACAATACAGGTTGGTGATTTTCTAGGCCAAGGAAGGGTAATGAAATCCCCACCTATCTTAGATGCTTGGTGCCCTTAAATAACTTAAAAAAGATGAGCACTAAAGATACGAATTAATGTGTCAGGTCCTCAACCATAAAGATTCACGTCCAGCCTTGGCTCATTGCTCTCATGGGTCATAGATTTATTTGCATATACTCGCTCAAGAGGCGTGATGCTTTAGGGTTTAGGAATGCAATAATACAGAATTTCAGTAGGTTTGATTTCAACACCAGCAAGTTGTAGAAAATCTCAGAAAATAACAGTAAGGAATTTAATAATAAATTTTTTTTATGCACATAGCAATGGCATGGTAAATTATAAAAAAATTAATTTTAAATTAAAATAATCATGCTCTGATAGGTTTCATAACATAGGAAGTTGCAGGTCGTGTGCAGAAATTATAGCAGAAAAAAATCCAGTGTGTGTTGCAAAACATGTCTAACCTATGCTCTGATACCAAGATTGATGCAGCACAAGGGCAGGGGTGATTATGCAATCAATGAAATAATGAAAATTAATTTTAGGTATTTTAGAAGATGGCTAATTCATCAAAATTAAGTGAAGATTAAGTGGGCAGATTATATGATGTAGAAAGTAACGTTTATGAACAGAACTTTTAGAAAAATAAAGAAGCGTACCAGGAAAGTCTGGAATTAAGAAACTCCAGGGAAGACATGCTCATGAACTTTCACAGAATTAGAATCATAGAGTACGGGAAAGGTTGATTTACCCGATAATGATGCGCTCCTAATGTTGGTAGAAGATCTCTTGCTAGCGGGCAGAATTTCTGGATGAGAAAACTATCTTCCATGTGAGGCTCCTTGATCTCGATTCAGGGGAAAAGAAGGCATCCTCGGCTTTGGAGATGAATCCAGAGAGCGACGGCAGCTTTGGAGAGAGAGTCGGCAGCTTTGGAAATAAATCAAGAGAGGAGCGTTGGTTTTGGAGAGAGAGGCAGCGGCTTTGGAAATAAGTCAAGAGAGGGGCAGTTGTTTTGGAATGAAGGGAGGGTGGCGGCTAGGGTTCCAAGTATGGATGCCTAAAATTTATGGGGGGGGATGGCAGGTTATAGTGGTATGAGAATTAGGGTTTCTTTGATGGAGCTTGGTAGAGGAGATGGACTAAATTAGGGTTGGTAGTAAGATACTTTGGCCTCACGCCTAGCTCCCTCACGGAGGATCAATTGTTTAAAGCAATAGAAATCTTCGGCCTCATGCCTAACTCCCTCGCAGAGAATCAATTGCTCAAAGCAACAAAAATCTTCGGCCTCATGCCAAACTCCCTCACGGAGGATCAATTGCTCAGGGCAATGGAAATAGAACTTGAAAAAAATAATTTTCATATATTCATATCTGTTTTTCAAGAGAAGAGTTTTATAGACCTCTCATGCCATTACAAGGTAAATGTAACAATTAGAATAATAAATGATAGGAATTACAAAATATGATAGAATTGCAGAGCTAAAAGCTTCTTCCCTTCATTTGATTTGACCAAAATGGCAGCAGCAATATATAGTTCCAATTGGAAGCGAGGGACCACAAGTAAAGAAGGAAGCTTTGGGGTGACATCTTTCTTTCTTTCCTTTTCTCAACAAGGTCCATATGGGGCGCAAGATCCTTTCCAGAATGGTTAAGATGCTGATCTTTATTTCCATTAAAGCATAGCAGGGGACCACAGATTTTTTTCTTATGGGGTGCCAAGGTTGTCAACATTATAGGTGGCGACATGGAGGGAAAGATTGATTCCACGTCATCAATCCGGATGAAGGCGGATCCAATGGAGGAAGAAGATTGATTCTACGTCATCATCCTGGTGTAGGCGGATTCAATCCATGCAGAGCTCCAAGGGTAGGTATGAATAAGGTTGGAGAAGATCAGATGGTTGTCCAATACTGCTTAATCTGGGAGGACTTCTTCTGAATATCTTCAGCAGGGTTTCAACAAGAGTAATACACTTCCCTTGAATTATTATAGGACTCAAATAAAATAAAAATGTATGACTTGAACATTGGACTAAACCAAACTTGACTGACTCAGTAACAGACTGGACTCAACCAACTAGGAAAGAAAGAAAAAAATTATGAGACTTCTAGGGTTCAGAGATCCAAATGGAATCCTGCAGCCTTTTTTCTTACTCTTGCTCATGCACCAGCTTGCCAAGAGAAAAGCATATCTGATCAAACCTCAATACCCCAGCTAATGCGGGGACGAAGAGTCGAAAAAAAGGTGATACAGGAGATTGGAAGCACAGGAGATCGAGGGATGGGAACGGTAGATCGGGAGATGGGAGAAGGAGATTGAGACCGAAAGATCGAGAGATGGGAGCAGGAGATCTGGAGCGAAGACGGGAATAGGAGATCGCGAGATCAGGACGAGGGCCGTTCGGACGGAAGGAACAAGCGGAAAGGAAACGACTTAAAGCAGAAAAAAAATTATCGATAAATATGCCTTCAAAGGATAGCTGGAGGGATAACCAGCTATTCTTGGGGTCCTTAGGGAATAAGTTAAGGGAATAACCTATGATTAAATATGGGTTATGGTTATCCCCTATGGTTAAACTTTTCAGAGTTATCATATGTAGTTATAGCTTTTGGAGATAAGGAAGATATTCTATTTCAAACAATGCCTTAATGACAGTTTTACCTTCAAGGGATAGATGAGGGATAACCAGCTATTCCCCCACTTCCTAGGAAATAAAATCAGGGGATAAACATAGATTATTTTCTCTGATTAAATTTATTCCCAGCTATCCTTGTAGTTATGGCTTTTGGAAATAAGGAGGGATATCTCCTCTTATTCATATTCCCTGAATATCCTCCTTTATTCCTTTCTTAAACACTGCCTAAAGCCCTTCTTCCTCTATAGGCACATATTAAAAAGGAAAAAAAATTATTTCCAAATCCCACCGTAAAGCTTCAATAAGCTCACTTTGATATATCGGGTATGACCCACCCTAAAGTGGTATAATTATCCATCTATACCAAATAAATAAATAAATAAATAAGCTCACTTTATTTTTCTTGTAAAGCATTAAAACTTTTAGATCGCCATTTATACCTATATCAAAAGGAACTATCAATCCCGATAACTCTATATCTCCTCCATTTAATTATGGCATACATGTTTCCTCTCACATTCATATCACGACTTTCCATCCTTTCTTTCTCATCTCGGTTAATTGCCATTTCTTTAAATGCTGCCATCTAATTATGGCATGTCACATTCATAATTTAATGCGCATGTCATGCATTAAGAACTAGCGTTATATAAATTGAAAGTTCCAGTCCTACCTTGCCTTAAGTTCCCTTTTAATTGTTCCCTCATCTCCAAGATCTAACACAAATTTTAAGCAATCCATGGACCAGCCCAGCCCAATGTGCATCCCTAAGTGAGGATTAGGTGACTTCCATTAACATTCATTATGAATTATAATTGAAAGTAATTATGAATTATAATTGAAAAGTAAAAAGGTGATAAGCATTGGAACTTAATGAGAAATATATTTATCGATTGTATTCTAAACAATCTACATAACGGTGCAATTGCGAGGCTCACGTCCACTATTTACTCGTCCAACCGAGAGATTTTTGTCCCGATGAACCTGATCCCGTGCCTGGCAGGTGCCCAGCCGAGGGTCCCTTCCGAGTGATCGGATCCAGATCCATATACCCCTCCCACCCAAGACCCGCTCTACTCTCTCTCTCTCTCTCTCTGAGGTCCCTCGCACCCAAGCTCGCTCTCCTCCTCGCATGGCGACTGAGCTCATCCCGGTGGTCGACCTCCGCCTCCTCTCCCTGGCCGAGCTCAACACCCTTTCTCTCTCCTGCCCCAACGCCTTTGATCTCCGCCGCTGCGACGACGTCGTCGTCCCCAAGATCGACCGCTCCGTCTTCAACGAGAGCGCCGGCAGCCGCAAGCAGACCTACTCCCGCCTCCGCCTCGCCCCTTGCAAGCCCGACGCCCTCCTTTCCTCTTCCTCCTCGTCCTCCATTGCCCGGCGGCGCCCCCGCAGCCTTCTGCCCTCCTCTCCTCCTTCCTCTTCCGCCGCCGCCGAGGCCGAGGACGTCGACGGCCCCGGCCGCCGCGAGAACCAACAGATCGTTTCCTTCCTCCGCAAGCTCTTCGCCCGTGAAGAATCCTCCGCCCCCCCCCCCCAACCCCTCGCCCAACCTCAATCCCAAACCCTAACCGTTGCCGCCCCCATCTCTGCCCGCTGGAACCCCGATGTCGGTGGTGATAGCAGTAGCAAGGCGTTGGTGGTGGTGGAGGACAGTGATCGAGAGTTCTGAATGCCAAGGGCGTGGCGGTGGATTTGGTCGAGTTGGGAGAAAAGGTGGATCCTTTCGGGGAGGAGCTGAGGCGGAGGACGGCGGGGTTAAAACGGAGGCGGAGCTCCTGCGGTTTTTGACTCGATTGGAAGGCAAGTGGGGGGAGCCGGAGGAATAGGAGGAAGATTGTTGATGCTTCGGTGGTTGGGGATGACTTGCCGAGGGGATGGAAGCTGATTCTTGGGCTTAAGAGGAAGGAAGATGTGGCCTGGGTGAACTGCCGGCGATATCTTAGGTTTGCCTCTATCTTGTCCCTTCTTTTTTTTTTTTTTTTAAAAAAATGTCGATACGTTCATTGCGTCATTGATGGTATAACTGATTATATGTTTGTGTTGGCAACAGAGTCTGATGCAGGACTGGTTCTTGTATTGTTTTCATGTATAATTATAACTGTGTTTTGGGTCTAGATATCATGCACTTTTCCTAAAACTGTTTCGAGATTTTCTAATTTTTTGTGAGTTATATTTGATACTGAGTTTCAAAAAGTTTATTCTCTCTTTCCTGGTCTCTCCCTTTTGTGGTTAGAGTAATTGATTATATAACACTTGACAGTTTGGTGAGGTTGTGAGTTTTTGAAGAATTTTGTTGAATACATCTGTTATGGAAGTTTTGGAGTGCTAGCCAAATTCTCAAGAACTTATCAAATAAAACATAAAATAAATAGATTAATTCTTGGCCCTTTTGGCCTCTTCTAATCCAAAATGAGGTTGAACCATAGCATGTTATCCAGCCCTCTATAATGTCATTGGTTCAATCACCTCTACTGCCCATATGTGCATTTGCTTGGAATGCATTTCAAAATTATTTTGATTCCTCCTATAAATATATTAAAAAGAGGACATATGGGAGAGACTATATGGAAGGATATCCAGATCCAATCTGTTTCTTAGAGAAGAACAAGGCTGTTTTCTCCAATAATCTGTTCCTTTTTCTTCCTGGTACTCTTAAATTTTGAACAGAGGGGGAAAGGATGAAAACATGACCATACCTTATCCAAATTATTCAGGGGTGGACTTTATGGATCCTTTTTCGCCAACAATTCTTATTTGGGGTTCTTCCTAGAGTCCTTTTAAGTCTTCATTACACATTCTGGTATCATCTCAAGTGATTCTCCATTACTTTATTCTTAACTTGTGCAACTTCAATATCTTCTCTAATGTATTGTTTCTCAGTCAATTCTTTCTAGTTTTACAACACACTCATCTTGAGATTCTCAATTCTATTATGTTCAATATGGAGGGAGGAAATGTTAAAAAAAATATAATTTCGTCTTCTAATTCTCATCTTCCCACCTTACTACAGCAATCTCAGATTTGATATGAAAAAAATCACAAACTAACGATCAAATAGTCCGTCACCTTCTTCCTATCAAATAATCATAGCGACCTTTTATTGGATTGATGCTAGACCTCCTTGATGCAATAACTTCACTCATCCTAATATCCTAATTTTTGTTCATAATGCTAACTATGGACAAAAAAGAAGACCTAGTTTATGCTGACTTATCATGATTCTTGCACTTCTAATCCAAGGTTTTATCAACTTGGTGGTGGAGATGAAAAACTCTTCTTTGTTTACGTTTGAATTGTTACATCTTGCAACTTAGCACTCAGGAACATAGTTATAAATTAAAAGTCCATGGATGATGAGTTTAGTATTAGGAAACTTCTACCTAGGGTAATGTACTTGCTTTGGAAACTCCTCAAAAGTCAAATTGACACTATCTTTCTAGGAACTTTCTTGCAAATGTTTTTAAAAGATTAACTTCCATGCACTTGTACTAGTACCTTCCCCCAATTTTGGCAACTAAGATCATGAGATGCTGATAGGTGGGATAATGATGATGGATTTGTTGACTTGTTTGAGGACATATGTTGCAATTTTAAATGTATCTGCATTGATGGAGAAATACCTACTGCAGAATGGATCTAACAACCTGTTCTATAACTTAATGGTGTGTTCTTAAGTGTCATCCTGAGATAATTATTGCACTTTTGTATGTTATTTACATTGCTATAAATAGCTACACGTTGTATCTACTAATTATGTGGCATTTTCCTTTTTTAGCTGTTAAATTAATCCAAACTATCTTATTAAATGGTAGTACTTCCTTTGGCTTTTTTTTTTAATAGCTGTTTACAATATGATATCTAGACTGAATGATGATGCATGTGATTATTTTTACTTCTAGATCAATCTTCTTTAAATCTTGTATTGTTTACAATGTTGAGTTATTTTCCTGCTTATTGCACCCTTTTGGTTGATCCAAGGTTTTAGGTTTCGTCGAGATCGAATCAAAATTGAGCCTAGGTTCTTCAAATGCGGATCAAATCAGGTCTAATCAGGTTGGGATAGTGTTAATTCGACTTAATTCGACCCAACCCGTATTTCATCTAGTCTAATTTGGGCTAATAGATTTGGACTTGACCCATAAACCTGAATTATATGAATCTTCTTGTTCTCCATTCCAATTATCTTTACCAGTTCATTGAATGAGCTCTCATTTAAACTAATTCCTCTTTTTATTTTAACGACAACATCTCCTCTCATCTATTTTCACCAAATTGTACTAGATTTCTTATTTTATTATTTATTATGGTGCATTCCTATTTACAATTCTTTCAAGTGTATATATATATATATATATATATATATATATATTAAATATTATAATTTGCAAACTTAAGAATGATTGATTACTTAGATGGAATTAAAAGTTTCTGAATGAAAATTTAAGTTTAAGTTTGCCCGTTTTAGTCTTATTTAAATTTTTTAATGACTATATTAAACAATCAATTATTAGATTTAAGCTAAAAAATAATAACTAAATGTTTGACTCAAATGCAAAACCTAACTAGGCCTGAACTCAAATATTTCAGATTGGATCTAAGTCATACTTGACCTTGATTTAATTTGAGTGATCTGTTGGATCTAAAATTCTTTTTATGGACTTGATCCAACTTGATTAGAAAATGGAGTAGGTCTGGTTCTAAAATCATGACCCAAATATAAAATTGGGTTTGGTCGGGGCCATGGGACCTGATGACGCCCGATCGCCGGACTTGAACGTAGGGAAGGAAAATCTGATCGCTTGCTGGGTCCTCGTCTAGCTGGATGACCTACAAGAAGTCTCGAAACCGGAGGATGCTTCGGTAGGGACCATCCGACGCCCAAGTTAGCAACCGAGGTCACAGCTAAAGGAGAGCTCAAGAGAGCTTCTTGGGCATAGAAGACTCTCGGGGATGGGGTTTCTCTGGAATGATAGAGTAAGAAAGGTTGTGTATATGATTACCTGAGTCTCTAATGGACTTATCCTTTTATAGGCAGTTGAAACGTGCATGGGGTTAACCACATGAAATTCCGTGAAGGAGAGATGTCCGTGGGACACGTAGGGATTACGTAAATTTGGGTTGGCTAGTAGGCCTTGTCCCATCGGAGAGGAAAAAATCGGCGGTTGGTGGGCCAGGTCCCATCGGACGACGGGATCAGTTGGTAGGTGAGCCTGGTTCAATCGATGGTGTGGCCAGGTGGTAGGGGGGCCTGGAGGTGTCAGTCTGTGCAGGTCAGAGAGTTAACGGTTTTGGCAGGCGCGGGGCCGACTTGAAAAAGTCGGGGCCGTTTTGGCTCGCTTAGAGATGCCAAGGGCCGACTGGGCTGACCTGAAGAGGTCGGGGCCGCCTCGGCTCGTTTGGAGATGCCGGGGCCGAGGGGGGGCCGACCTGAAGAGGTCGGGGCCGTCTCAGCTTGCTTGGAGATGCCGAGGCCGACGGGGTCGACCTGAAGAGGTCGGGGCCGCCTCGGCTCGCTTGGAGATGCTGGAGCCGACGGGGCTAACCTGAAGAGGTCGGGGCCGCCTCGGCTCGCTTGGAGATGCTGGAGCCGACGGGGCCGATCTGAAGAGGTCGGGGCCGCCTCGGCTCGCTTGGAGGTACCGGGGCCGATGAGGCTGTTCTGAAGAGGTCGGGGCCGCCTCGGCTCCCTTGGAGATGCCGGGGCCGACCTGAAGAAGTTGGGGCCATCTCAGCTCGCTTAGAGATGCCAGGGGCCGACTGGGCCGACCTGAAGAGGTCGGGGCCTTCTCGGCTCGCTTGGAGATGCCGGGGCCGAGTGGGGCCGACCTGAAGAGGTCGGGGCCGCCTCGGCTTGCTTGGAGGTGCCGGGGCCGACGGGACCGATCTGAAGAGGTCGGGGCCGCCTCGGCTCGCTTGAAGATGCCGAGGCCGACGTGTTCATGCCACGTAGTTGATTTTGCCATGATTGCTCACGTGGCTTCATCAGCCACATCAGATGCCCTCCGCTCCTGAGCACGAAGGATCACGTGCCCGCCGTCCTTCGGGCAAAAGGGGCGTGAAAATTCAAAAAATGATTGCTGGTTGTGGGTACCTTTAATAGCGGGTGAGCTGGCGCGCTCTTCCGAGGCGATGTCGCTTCGAAAATCTTCCGTAATCATGTGGTAGGTCGGAGTTGTCGTCGGCACCGGGTGTCCCGAGAGGGCTCCTCTCGAAGGATGAGAAAAAGGTGGGTTCCATCATTGCTTCTCCGCTTTTTATGCACTATCATTGGCCGAGGATCTCGCTTCTCGGCTGAACTGAGGCGGCATGCCTCGGGCGTGGGCGAGATGGCCAGCGGCCAAACAATTGGTGCAATGGTAGCGGGCCATGTGGCGAGACCTCAAGCGAGGCGACTCGAAGCTGGGGTATAAAAGCACCCTATGGGCTCGGAGAAAAGCTTTACACTGCAATTGCTCCCCTGCTTTCCTCCTCCTTGAGCTCTTCTGCGACCTGAGACCTTTGACCTTCATCTTCTTGCCAAACTCCAGGTCAGTTTCTATTTTTCACCACTTCATCCTTGACCCATGGACCGTAGGGCCATTAGGAAGGTAAGAGACCAATGGTAGAGTGCCCCGACCGTTAGGTGGAATCACCATCCGTGAGCGGCAGCGAGCAACCAACCACCTACCCAACCTCCCCAGTTAGAGCTGTTCCTTCTTCCTCCCAGTGTCCGGTACCTCCTTCGGCGACTGGTCTTGATCCGACAGGGCCGGGGGGGATCGCCTCCACCATGATCTCCGCAGCCAGTTTGTCTTTGTTCCGGGCTTTTTACAAGCTCCGTCGCCAAGGTGAGGGGGCCTGGTGGGTGTTTACCGCTAGGCCGGATAGGGCCCTTTCCTTAGGTCTTCCATCCAAAATCAGGGGGTGAAAATCCCGATACCTTTTTGCCCATGTGGAGGGAGTGAGGATTGACTGGAGAGAGCCGGATGTCAGTTCCAACAAAATTCGGCCGTGAGCGATAGGGACGGGGAGCTCTTCCGCTACCTTTCGTCCTGCCAGATTCCCACTTACAAGGATCTCCTGTTCGAGGGGAACTTGTATGAGGCCGAATTGGCTCCGGCAGTCGGTGAGCACAGAAACCTGTTCTTCTCGCCCTCGGTCGGGCGTTGCCCTTGTCCATTTCATCACCATTTTTTTTACTGATATTTGCCTTTTGTACAACAATGAAGATTCCCACCGATAGATTGGAGGCCGCCATGTGCCAGAAGAGGCAGGCAGCGGGCGAGTAGGCGAGGCCGGCCAAGAGGGCACGGAGGAGGGCCCAGGCCGGGCCGGCCCAAACCGAAAAAGTCCCCGCAGCTCCGACGCATGCGGAGGAGACGACCAAGGAAGTGCCGGCTGAAGAAGCGGTCCCCGGTCCGGTCAGAGCCGAGACAGAAGAAGGGGAGATCCCGACCACCACCGAGGCTGTCGTGGTGGTCTTGGACCCCGAGGAGGAAGCTCCTGCCGCCATCGATTTAGCCGAGGCGGGGCTGGTCACAATTGCCAGCGGCCCTCCGGCTCTGCAAGCGGGAGGTGGAGAGGGCTCCCCCTTCTGCCGGAGAGGGGGAGATAGCTGCCAGGAGGCCCGATGCCGGGGCGAGGAGGCCCAGCAAGCGTAGGGCTGAGCCGAGGAGCTCGTCCCGGCGGTCCACACCCTATCCAGCCCATCGGTCGATTGATGAGACGCCGGAGCAACTAGTGCGACCGGCACCCAGGCTCTCCTCCATGGGCGATGCTAGGTAGGCCGTCGTCCTGCTATCCGGGGCGCATTCCTCAGAGATCGATAAGGAGATGGGGCAGCTGTCCCACGCCGCAATCTCGACATGGTGCTGGTGAACGTGCTCCAGGTAATCCTTCGAACCTAGCTTCTTTCGACATGTCTTGGTCGATTTGTGGTTGACGAATTCTTTTGATGTAGCTGGCCAACGAGGCCCTCGCCCTTCGCGCGGTGATGACCCACTCCGGAGAGGTGCTCGTGCTCACCATGGAGCGGGTCGATAAATACAAGAAGCTGAGCACAACGCTGTCCGGGAAGCTTACTCGCCAGCAGGAGGAGGCCAAGGCCCGGAAGGCGGACCTAGGTGGCCGAATAAAAGAGGCGGAGTGCCGGGCCGAAATTGAAGGTGGCCGAGCCTCCGCGGCCGAGACCCAACTGGCCCTAGTATCGGCCAGGTTGGAGGCGGCAGATAAAAGGGTAGAGGAGCTGACCCGCCAGCTCCAGCAGTCGGAGAGCCGGGTTGAGGCGGCCACGGACGAGGTCCGGGCCGTCATGTAGAGGGCCGCCGCGGCGGAGAGGGCGGCGGTCGATGCAAGCCATGAGCGGGCCGGGGTGGTGGCCCATGCTCATGAAGCAAGCGCCCACGCCGAGGAGGCAGAGAGCCGGGCATGGGAGGCTGGAGAGCGAGCCAGGGAGGCCGAGGCGAAGAGATCCAGCCCGGGGATCTCGGCGGCGAGGAACCGGCGGAGGAGGAAGAAGCCAGAGAGGAGCCGGGGCCGAGCGGGCCTTGAGATATTTTGTACTTTTGTATCTTTTTTTTTTGCATTTTATACTTTCTTTTTCTTTTGTAACTGACCCCGGGTCAGGTTTTGTAATCATTATAAGATGCTTAATAAAAAGAAACTTTTTCTCAAAATACTTTGTTCTTTTGTTTGTAAGCGTCATGCATGTCGGAGGCGCCGCGACAGATCCCTAGACTTAGGTTTGATAGTGATCGAATGCATCTGTGCCACCGGATGGGTTTATGGTCCGTTGGGGCAATTTGGCGCCGGCCACGGCAGAAACGCCTTTAAGGTTCACCCACAAACTTAGAGAAAACCCTTATTGAGGTAACCCGTTCAAAGTTATCAATGAAAAAGACCTTTCCTTCATACTGTTTGCCGTGCCTTGTTTACTTTTCTTTGCCTTCTATCTCTGCGGTAACCTGATGTACTTAGACTCGATAGTAATTTGAACAAGTCTACGAAGATCCTCGCGCGGGCTAAGCTCAAGTCAAGTCCCCGACCAGCTGGGTAGAATAGTTAATCGCTGGCCGTGAGGGTGAAGCCGGGTGAACCTGAGCAGCTTTTGAGAGTATATCAGGAACTTGCGTGTGAACTTAGGGAACCGCTTGAACGGGCGCGAAGCTGTCAAACTCATGGAGACGCCTCGGAGGTTGATTCCGAAGGCTACTTTGGTGGGCAGGGTCCGTTGGGGATGACGCAGAACCGGGCTATCCCTTAGTCATAGTGCCGACGAGCCTTGACTTTGAACCGCTTCAGGGATTTGTGTGCCGCCCGAGAGGCGACTCGGCTGGGTACGGAGCCTTTAGGGTCTTGAACCACTCGGGGGCATTGTCGTGCCGGGGCCGAGATGCCGACGAGCTTCTTTTGAATCGCCTCGGGGGTTTGTGTGCCGCTCAGGAGTGACTCGGCCGGGTACAGAGCCTTTAGGGTCTTGAACTACTCGGGGGCATCGCCGTGCCGGGGCCGATGGTGTCCCGTGGGTCGCGATGCCGGCGAGCTCCTTTTGAACCGCCTCGGAGGTTTGTGTGCCGTCTGAGGGGCGACTCGATCGGGTACGGAGCCTTTAGGGTCTTGAACCATCGGGGGCACCGCCGTGTCAGGGCCGAGTGGTATCCCATGGGCCGCGATGCCGGCGAGCTTCTTTTAAACCGCCTCGGGGGTTTGTGTGCCGCCCGAGGGGCGACTCGGCCGGGTATGGAGCCTTGAGGGTCTTGAACCACTCGGGGGCACCGCCGTGCTGGGGCTGAGTGGTGTCCCGTGGGCCGCGATGCCGGCAAGCTTCTTTTGAACCGCCTCGGGGGTTTGTATGCCGCTCGAGGGGTGACTTGGCCGGGTATGGAGCCTTTAGGGTCTTGAACCACTCGGGGGCACCGCCATGCCGATGCCGAGTGGTGTCCCGTGGGCCGCGATGCCGGCGAGCTCCTTTTGTGAGATCTGGTTCTTGGGCGCAAGGAAAAATCGGCCGTGGTGCTGGAAGGGGTCTTTATTTGCTTATAATGTGATGTTGTACATTATTGATAATATCGGCGAAGGTTGTCCGCATTCTAGGTGCGTGGAATGGGTCGGTCGCTGAGTTCTTCGATTCGGTATGCCGCTTGATGGAGCGTCTCGGCGACTCGATAAGGGTCTTCCCAATTGGCAGACAGTTTGCCTCCCTTCGCAAGTTTGGACACTTCGGCCTTCTTTAGAACCAGATCTCCGGGGCGGAATACCTTGGGACGGACCCGGGCATTGTAGTACCTGGCCGCCCGCTGGCGGAAAGTCGCCATACGCAGCTGCGCCCGATCATGCGCCTCGTCGATGAAGTCGAGGTTGGCTCTTATCAGGGCGGAGTTGTCTTTTTCGTTGTAAGACTCTATACGTGGGCTAGGCAGGCCGATTTCGACGGTGATGACGGCCTCAGACCCGAAGACGAGGCTAAAGGGGGTCTTACCTGTCGGGGCCCTCGGGGTTGTATGGTAAGCCCATAGCACACTGGGAAGCTCTTCTACCCATCGGCCTTTGGATCCATCCAGCCGAGTTCTGAGTCCTCTAAGGATGGTGTGGTTCATGATCTCAGCTTCCCCATTAGTCTGTGGGTGGCCGACGGAGGTGAATCGGTGGTGGATGCTTAGTTCGTCACAGAAAGTCTTGAATGTGGCGTTGTTGAACTGGCGGCCGTTGTCGGTGACGAGAATGTGAGGCAGGTCAATGCGGCATATAATTGACTTCCAGAAGAAGGCTTTGACCTTATTCTCGGTGATTTTGGCTAACGCCTCGACCTCGACCCATTTGATGAAGTAGTCGATGGCGACGAGCAAGAATCTCCGCTGTCCTGAAGCTGGGGGATTTGGTCCAAGGATGTCCATTCCCCACTGGACGAAGGGCCAAGGGGCCGATAGCGGATTCAAAGGGACAGACGGCTAGTGCTAGATGTGCGCGTGGCGCTGACAGCCGTCACACTTTTGGACTAACTTGGCGGCGTCCTTCCTCATGGTGAGCCAGAAGTATCCTTGGCGGAGGGCCTTTTGAGCTAGGGATTTGCTCCTCAGGTAGTTCCCGCAGATGCCTTCATGGATTTCTCTGAGGATGTAGTCGGCATCGGTAGGTTCTACGCACTTGAGTAGGGGTAGGAGAATGACCTCCTGTACAGACGCCTGTCCAGGAGGATGAACTTGGAGGCTCTCCATTTAAGCAGCCTAGCTTCATCACGATCGTCAGGGAGAGTGCTGTTCGTGAGGTACCGGATGTAAGCATCCATCCAGGTCGGCTCTTGGGTAAGTGTGAGGACTTCTTCTTCGCCTTCTATGCTGGGCCTCTCCGGATGCTCGATGTAGGCGTCCCTAGTGATGCCGTCAGTGAAGGTAGCCAACCGAGAAAGGGTGTTGGCCTTGGCGTTCTCGCTCCGAGGTATATAGCTGATGCTGAAATAAGTTAATGGAGAGACCAAAAGTCGAACCTTGCCCAGATATCGAGCCATGATGGGGTCACGATCCTCGTATTCTCCGTTGATTTGCTCGGAGACGAGTTGCGAATCAGTAAAAGCTCTGAGGCGCCTCACTTCAAATTCCTGGGCCAGTCTTAACCCCGCCAGTAGGGCTTCATACTCGGTCTGATTATTCGTGGTTTTGAACAGAAACCGAAGGGCGCACTCCACCTTCTCTTCGCCCGGGCCCGTGAGGATGAGGCCGGCGCCGCTTCCTTGGGAGTTTGAAGCGTCGTCCACGTGGAGGATCCAGGACTCCTTGCCGTCATTCGGCTCGGCATCGGGCTGCTTCATGGGAACCTCCTCAGCCGGCTCTTCTGCCCAGGTGCATTCGACCAGGAAATCGGCCATGACTTGGGACTTTAGAGCTGGCTGAACTTGGAAAGAGAGGTCGAATTCCCTCAACTTGATGGCTCATTTAGCAAGTCGGTCTGAGGTATCTGGGCAAGCTAAGATGGCTCGGAGAGGTTGATCCATGAGCACCACGATAGGATGAGCTTGAAAGTACGGACGGAGACGTCGGGCGGAAACGATCAGGGTGAAGATGATCTTTTCGGTTTTGGAATACTTGACTTTCGCATCGTGAAGCACCTTGCTCACATAAGAGACAGGTCTCTGGGTCCGTCAGCATCAAGACGCACCAGGACGGAACTAACAGCTTCCGGAGAGGCGGCAAGATAGAGAAAAAGACTCTCCCCGTCCTTTGGCTTTGACAGGAGCGGAGGGGAGGATAGGAACGCCTTCAACCCGTCAAAGGCCTTCTGGCAATCGTTTGTCCATTCGAAGCCGTTGACCTTCCGCAGGGCTTTGAAGAAGGGCAAGCACCTTTCGGCTGATTTGGAGAGGAAACGACTTAGGGCTGCCACTCTCCCCGTGAGTCGCTACACTTCCTTGTTAATCAGCGGCCTCATGTCGAGAATGACGCTGATCTTCTCCGGGTTTGCCTCGATCCCTCGCTGGGTCACCATGAAGCCTAAGAATTTGCCTGCCGCGATGCCGAAGGCGCATTTCTTAGGGTTCAATTTGACCTAAAAACGGCGGAGGTTATTGAAAGTTTCCCCTAGGTCAGAGACATGGTTGGAAGCACGAGCGCTCTTCGTCAGCATATCGTCCACATAGACCTCCATGTTCCGGCCCAGTTGATCCTGGAAAACTTTGTTCATCAGTCTTTGATAGGTCGCCCCCACATTCTTGAGGCCGAAGGGCATCACTTTATAGCAATAAATGCCCTTCTCAGTCACGAAGGAGGTGTGCTCCTTGTCACTTGGGTCCATCTTTATTTGGTTGTACCCGGAGAAAGCGTCCATGAAGCTGAGGAGCTCGTGGCCGAAGGTGGAGTCCACCAACTGGTCGATCCGAGGCAGGGGGAAACTGTTTTTTGGACACGCCTTGTTCAGGTCGGTGAAGTCGATGCAGATTCTCCAGCTCCCATTTGCCTTTCGCACCATGGCTACGTTAGCCAACCAGTTGGGATAATGTGCTTCTCGGATATGATCGGCGCCAAGCAACTTATTGACCTCCTCGTCAATGGCCTTTTGTCGCTCGGGAGCAAAGCTTCTCTTCCTTTGACAAACTGAACGGTACTTTGGGTCAATATTGAGTTTGTAGGTGATTACCTCCGAAGAAATGCTGGGCATGTCGGATGTCGACCAGGCAAATATGTCCGAGTTGGCCCGTAGGAAAGTTAAGAGACGGTCGCTGTCCTCCGGAGGGAGGAGTCCACCGACGCGCATGGTCTTCGCGGGGTCGTCTCCAAGGGGGAAAGTTAGGAGACGCTCAGCAGGCTCTCCTCCTTTGCTGGACTCCCTGGGGTCAGGTGCTTCCGAGGCCGGCTCGGCCTCTTGAGGGCTTGATGCCGCATGGTAACAAGGCAGGATCAGGCTGACCTCGCTCCGCATTTTGCCGATCCTGCCGCTGGTGGGAACTGCACGAGCAAACGCTGGGTGGAGATGACTGCGTCCAACAGATTGAGGCCCGGTCGCTCGAGGATGGCATTGTACGCCAGGGGGACTCGCACGACCAAGAATTTCATGATGACTATGCTCTGGCATGGCGGTGTTTCGACCGTCACAGGCAAGGATATTTTGCCTTCGACCCTCACCGAGTCTCCAGTAAGTCCAACTAAAGGAGCCGCCACGGGCTGAAGAGAATCAACAAATAGACCCATCCTAACAAATGCATCGTAAGTAAGGATGTCAGTTGAGCTGCCACTATCAACTAATATCCTTTTTACAGGGTGTTTAGCAATCATCATTGAGATGACGACGCCTTCATTATTTTCATTCTTTACAACCGCTGACCCCTTCCCGGGAACTACATCGCCCAGTGCCTCCTCCCTCGGCCGCTTGGATGAAGGAGCTGCCCCCCAGGAAACCATTCCAACTGTTCGTTCTATGGGGGCGTTGTCGATGGCAGCCTGAACGGGCAGAGGTCCCATGAGAGCTGGTACTAGCAGGGGTGCCTTCTGGACATATTTCCCGAGGTAGCCCTGCTGGATGAGCTCCTCGATGGCGCGCTTCAAGCTATAGCAGCTGTCGGTGTCGTGGCCGTAGTCCCGGTGGAAACGGCTTTTGTCGCAGGGGAGGCCCTTCTTCATAGGAGGTCGCTGGAGGTAAGGCTCGCCTTCAATCTCCATGAGGATATGAGAGCGAAGGGCGAGAAGAGGCGTGAGCTCGCTCTCAAGAGGAGCGAGGCACTGATGCCTGTGGTCCGATCGGCGGGGCGGCTCGGGCCGCAGGGGGCGAGAGGATCCGCTCGGCTCGGGACGGGCAAGCTTACGGCTGGATCCTCTTGTAGACTCTCGGTGGGTGAGGTCAGCTCATCCGCGCGGATGTACTTCTGGGCTCGGAGGAGGTCGGAGTAGGAGCCGAGGGGCTTCTTATCCAAGGAGAGTGAAGCGGGACGGAAGGAGTCCTCGCTTCAAGGCTAACGTTGCCACTGCATCGTCCAGATGATAGACTTCGAGGACGGCGGTCTTAAATTGGGCCACGAAGTCCCGAAGTGACTCCCCTTCCTTCTGACGTACAGAGAAAAGGCTGTCAGCAACTCTCTGGATTCTTCGGCAGGCATCGAAATGCGCCAAAAAGGCCCTTTCCAGCTTCCGGAAAGAATCGATGCTGTGAGGGGACAGACGCGTGTGCCAGGCGCGGGCGGCTTTCCATAGAGTAGCGGGAAAAGCCTTGCACAAAAGGGCATTCGTAGCCCCTTGGACCTGAATCATGGCTTTGTAACTCTCGAGGTGGTCGAGAGGATCCGTTGTATTATCGTACGGATCTATCTGAGGAAAACGAAATCTGAAGGGTACGGGCTCCTCCAATATCCGGCGGGTGCAGGGAGGACGAGTGTCATACTCCTCCGGCTGGTTGTTAATCTTCCTGGCGAGCTCGTCCAGCCGCCAGTAGTATTCGTCCAGGCGCTCCTTCGCCTAGCGACTGATCACTGGGGTCCTCTTAGACGGCTCGGAGGATGAGGAAGAAGAAGATGGAGAGGGGCATGGGAGGTGAGACCTCCGCTTTGGCTCCTGGCACCGCGGCTCCAGGGGAACTTGCTCGAGCCGCAATTGGGAGATCGTGGCCTCTTGAGGGGCTCACGTCGGGGCTTCCTGGGAGAAGCTTGGTGATGTCTGGCCTCTCGCTGAGGAGAGCCTCCCTTGCGGACTGCTGACTAGCATGGGGAGCGGTCTGATGCTGAGTAGCCATGGACTGTTGCTCTTGGAGTCCGTGGACCATGGCGGTGAGGGCTTGGACTTGTTGGGTAAGGACCGCCAGCTGATCAACTGGGGCAGCTGCGTCGGGTGGCGGACAAACGGCGGGAAGATCAGTAGCAGAAAGGCCGGCTTCCTGTTGCCTAGCCGGTGGGGGATGCCCCATAGGGTAACTGGTTGAAGCGTCTTGAGCTCGCGTCACTACCATGGCTTGGTGAAGAAAAAGGAGAGAAAGCTTGTGAGTGAAGACTGTAGGGTTCGCGCCTTCTCTCCCCTACCTGGCGTGCCAATCTGATGACGCCCGATCGCCGGACTTGAATGTAGGGAAGGAAAATCTGGTCGCTTGCTGGGTCCTCGTCTAGCTGGATGACCTGCAAGAAGTCCCGGGACCGGAGGGGTGTTCCTGTAGGGACCCTCCGACGCTCAAGTTAGCAACCGAGGTCACAGCTGAAGGAGAGCTCAAGAGAGCTCCTTGGGGCAGAGAAGACTCCTGGGATGGAGTTTCTCTAGAATGATAGAGTAAGAGAGGTTGTATATATATGCTTACATGAGTTTCTAGTGGACTTACCCTTTTATAGGCAGTTAAAACGTGCATGGAGGTTAACCACATGAAATTCCGTGAGGGAGAGATGCCCATGGGACACATAGGGGTTACGTAAATTTGGGTTGGCCGGTAGGTCTTATCCCATCGGAGAGGGGGAAACCGACGGTTGGTGGGCCAGGTCCCATCGGACGACGGGATCAGTAGGTAGGTGGGCTTGGTCCAATCGATGGTGTGGCCAGGCGGTAGGGGGCCTGGAGGTGTCAGTCTGTGCGGGTCAGAGAGTTGACGGTTCTGGCAGGTGTGGGGCCGACTTGAAGAGGTCGGGGCCGCCTCGGCTAGCTTGGAGATGCCGGGGCCGAGATGGGCCGACCTGAAGAGGTCGGGGCCGCCTTGGCTCGCTTGGAGATGCCGGAGCCGAGGTGGGCCGACCTGAAGAGGTCAGGGCCGCCTCAACTTGCTTGGAGATGCCAGGGCTGATGGGGTCGACCTGAAAAGGTTGGGGCCGCCTCTGCTTGCTTAGAGATGCTGGGGCCGATGGGGCCAACCTAAGAGGTCGGGGCCGCCTCGGCTCGCTTGAGATGTCGGGGCCGGCGGAGCCGACCTGAAGAGGTCGGGGCTGTCTCGGCTCGCTTGGAGATGCCGAGGCCGACGGGGCTGACCTGAAGAGGTCGGAGCCGCCTCGGCTCGCTTGGAGATGCCGGGGCCGACGGGGCCGACCTGAAGAGGTCGGGGCTGTCTCGGCTCGCTTGGAGGTGCCGGGGCCGACGGGGCCAATCTGAAGAGGTCGGGGCCGTCTCGGCTCGCTTGAGATGCCGAGGCCGACGGGGCCGACCTGAAGAGGTCGGAGCCGCCTCGGCTTGCTTGGAGGTGCTGGGGCCGACGGGGCCGATCCGAAGAGGTCGGAGCTGCCTCAGCTTGCTTGGAGATGCCAGGGCCGACGGGACCGGCCTGAAGAGCTCGGGGCTGCCTCGGCTTGCTTGGAGGTGCCGGGGCCGACGGGGCCGATCTAAAGAGGTTGGGGCCGCCTCGGCTCGCTTGGAGATGCCGGGGCCGACGTGTTTATGCCATATAGTTGATTTTGCCATGATTGCCCACATGGCTTCATTCAGCCACATCAGGACCCAACCTATTTTTAGTTCTAATGAAGCCCCATTTTAGTCAAGAGTGAAAATGATCTGATGATATCTATTCGGATTTTTTTTTGTATCCAAATCTATCTATATATGGATATAAATTTGCGCATCCAACTAATATATATCAATATTTATGTTTGTCAAACAAAAGGATATGGATATAATCCAAATCCGAATATTTAATTTTGCTTGTAATCCTGTTTAGTCTTATATAGTGAAATCAGTGACTGAATTAACATAATATTGACTTAATTTACGTTTTACTTAATAAATTATTTGACTTGGTGGTCATGATGAACTGTCGGACTTATATTTGTATTTATATATGTACTTTTCAATATCCAATTTATATCCTTATCCATTTTAAACAAATATGGATATGACTCTTTTGTATTCGGCTAATATTCATAGTCGCATTCATATTTGCCAAACAAAAATGAATTTGGGTATGGTTATTATTGATATCCAATTCATAATCAATTCATTTCAGCCTTGATAGGGCTCTAGTCAGTTTTTGGAGTTATAGTTAGTCTCGGCCAGCACTTATTGGTTGATCTAAATTCTATAAGGTTGTGTTTGATGCATCGCCGGGCAATCCTGAATGGTAATATGAATTGCCTATAAGATAGATTATCATTGGATAGATTGCTAGTAATATCGATTATTGTGTTTGGTATTTGTTGCCGCCGGGATATGTCCTTCGACTCGGGCGCGGTTGGTCTCCTGATCGGGCTTTCTCCTGGGCGGACCTGCACAGAAGTCCTCGCGCGAGAGGCGTTGGGGGTGGCCCTCCGCGGAAGACCTTTGATGCTCAAGTCAGTGGGGGATCGACGATCAACAAAATGAAGAGAAGGATCTCTCTGGGGAGTCCCTCCAGGGGTGGCCAATCGGGAGCTCTAGGGAAGTGCCGACGAGCGGTGAAGGAGAGAGAGAATAAGTGAGAGTGAGAGTGAGTCAGGAGCTGTGTGCGGGGGTTTGTGCGCATACCTGAGAGAATCTGGGAGTGTCATATTTATAGGCAATCACCTGGATCTTGAGCGCCTTCAGGAAGGTTCGAAGGTTGTTAGGATACGGAGACGATTCGAATCAAGCCGTTGTAAGGCCGGTGGGATCCGTATCTTGTTCGTTGAAGGATCGACGGCTGGGAGGGCTCTCTGATGGCCTGAGATCTAATGAGTGTGTAGGTCCTAGGACGTTATTGTAGATCCTAGACCACTCCTCGATATGATTCTTTGCTTGAGATTCTGTTACGCTAGGCCTGGGCTCTCCCGCGTCGGGTTTCACGGAGGTGTATGTCGAGCCATGGATTGCTCGGGAAAGCCGAGCTATGGGTGGCTCGGGGAAGCCGAGCTATGGTGGCTCGGGGGGAACCGAGCTATGAATGGCTCGGGGGAACCGAGCTATGGGTGGCTCGGGGAAACCGAGCTATGAATGGCTCGGGGGAACCGAGCTATGAATGGCTCGGGGGAACCGGGCTATGGGTGGCTCGGGGAAGCCAGGCTATGGGTGGCTCGGGGAAGCCGAGCTATGGGTTGCCCCGGGAGAACCGAGCTATGGGTAGCTCAGGGGGAACCGAGCTATGGGTTGCTCGGGGAAGCCGAGCTGTGAAAGGCTCGGGAAAACCGAGCTATGGGTAGCTCGGGGGAAGCCGAGTTATGAAAGGCTCGGGAGAACCGAGCTTGGGTAGCTCGGGAGAACCGAGCTATAGGTTGCTCGGCCCGTTGGACCATATTAGTTAGCCCGTTCTCCATGGGCGTAATGTAGCGGGCGGGGGGATGGGGCTGATCTTAGCCCCTTCGCACGGTTATCAATGCAATGGCGATTTTACTCCTCAACACATGCCCCTCACTCCCTAGTTCGAAGCGTAGGTTCGGGCATAGGGAGTATAGACTTAGGTTGCGCAATCCGAACGGGGGATATGTATTTGACAGCCTGTGCAATGATGCCCTAATTAATGTTGTGGGGCTGTCTTGCCTTTTCGAGGTGGATCCATCGTTCCTTAGAGCGAAGGCAACAACTGGGGAAGCGCCACGTAGGAGATCTCGATTTTCACGACGCCCGTAGTGGCGGTTCCGGATGCCTTGGTTGAGACGCCTCATCTTCACCCTGAGGCGATTTTCTTTGGGAAAGACGGAGTCGTGGCGGCGCCTTCCCTATTTGAAGCGCTCTTTCGCTTTCCCTTAGAGAACTTCGTCTTTCCGTTTTCACAGCAATCTTGCTCAGCGTCTCTTGCGATTGAAAAGACATGGTGAGTCCGAGTGATCAGGCTTCGGAGGTGACCTTGGCGGACCTGGAGCGGATACGCCACCTGTATAAGATCCCCCAGGATGTTACCTTGTTGCTTCCGACGGTTGAGGACAGGGTAACATCCGGATTGGGAGACGGAGCGTTCTGCTACGAGGAAAGTTTGAGGGCAGGTCTTAGGTTTCCTCTTCATCCGCTGGTGCGGGAGGTGATGAAGTTCTACAATATATGCTTCACCAACAGTTGGCGCAACCTCATCAGATTCATCTCGTTGTGCAACCGTGTCGGAGTGACTGCGACCCTTCCGATGTTCAGGGTGTGCTTCAATCTGGTCTCCGGGAGGGCCTTAGAGTGGCCTTACATCGGCCCCCGGAGGTCCTTCAAGATGATTTCGGATAACCCATCGTCGATAAAGGAATGGAAGTCGTGATTCTTTATAGTCGAGGGAATATCGGCTCGGATTTCCCTCGGGTGTGGGGACAATACGTAAAGGATCCAGAAGCGCATCCGGAGTTAACCGAGTCGGAGAAAAGGGATCTGATCGTGTTGCGTGGCAGTCGAGCGTTTCCAGCCAGTGTCCTATCGGAGGACGCTCTCTTCGCGGCCGGATTGAGTCCCGTCGATCCTCGCGGTGAGTATCACTTCGCAGTCAATAGCTTAATGTGGCTCCATCTTTGATTTTTGTGCGAACTAACAAGTGAATCACATTGCCCCTACAGCCGAAAGGTCAGCACTCGCAGACCAGATGAGGGAGGAGCTAGGAAAGCGCCGCAGGAGATCTGGCTCCAGCGGCAAGCATCGGGCCGAAAAGAGGTCTCTCCCTTCCGGCTCCCGCCCTAGGGGGATCAGGGGAGACGGTGATGATCGGCACTCCTCGTCGCCGCGGGCCGGAAGTATCGAAGTTCCGGCGGCGCATGATCTTTCGGCGCCGGAGGAGGGTCTGTCCGAAGGCGAAGATCGGAACGCCGCAGGGGTTTCGGAGGAGGCTGCTGGAATTTCCTCCCCACATGTTGTCGTTTTGTCCGACGATGGTGAAGGAGCAACGCCGGTTCACTTGGGGCCCCCGTTGGCGGGGCGGCTCGGTCTCCCTCATTGGAGGCCGGTAGCTCGGAGTGGTTACAGGCGGAGGTGGGAGCGACCTCCGCTTCGATCGAAGTGGGAGAAATGGTTACGCTGCCGAGGTTCGGCCTGGGCTGCTGGTGGGAGAGCTAGTAGGCGACGAAGGGATGGCCGAACCTGCCGAACCATCGATCGAACCTCGCGGGGTGCTCTCTGGTGAGGGGCCTTCCGCCGAGGCACAGGAGGCCCCGGGGAAGCCGAAGTTCCCGAGGAGTCTGTCGGGGGTAGGGGAACGTTCGAGGAGGCAGAAGCAGAAGAGGGGAAAGAAGGAGATGGAGGGGAAGAAGGAGAAGGAGGGGAGCCATCGAGCGAAGGGGACGTTCGGGCCGGGGCTCCCCTCATCGGAGTCGAAATGCCCGAGGCTTCTCAAATGAGGGCTCTGGCGAAGGAAGCCGGCCAACTGAGGGCCTCATGGGCCGCGGGTTCCCAGGTTGGCTCCCTGAGCGCGGACTTCCACTCACACGACCCGGAGGTGAGTGCCATATTCTCGCTTTGATGCGGTCGCGTTCCAAGGGGGAGAGAGTCCTCGACAGGAGGGAGTTATCCGGAGGACCTTGTTGAGATGGCCTTTAGATACACCGGGGTGCCAAATGAGGCTTTTCTTCTCCCCAAGATTGACGATCTTGCATTTACGAGGATCGCTACGGATTACGCGTCTCGGGTAAGTCGCCGCACGAAGTAGGTTTTTAGTCAGTTAGTTCGACTGCGTTCCTTATACGTGTGCAATCTTTTTCTCGCAGAATGCCCTAATCATGAGGGCGCTGAAATGACGCTTGCATCTGGCTGTTGGAGCTTGGGCTCGGGCCCGCCAGGAGGTCGATCACCTCAAGGAGAGGGTGGATTCTACAGATAAACTTTCCCGAGCCCTGGTGGTCCTTCAGAGGGAGCTCGAGGAGGCTCGCAGGGTTCTTGCAGTTGAGAGGGAAAGAGCCTCTCAACTCGCCACATAGGTCAGTGAGCTTCAAGGCTTCCGCGAGCAGTCCGAGAAGCTCAGTCTGGAGCTATCTCAGATCAAGGCGGAGCACGAGAGCAAGGTTAATTCTATGCAACAGTTCTTTGATAAGAGGTGGGACCAGTTGAAAGCCAGCCATGCTGAAGATAAGGGCAATTGGAGCAAGAGGCTCGAGGAGGAAGAGCATAGGTGTCGGCGGCAGCAGGACCACCTCACCCGCCTGAATAAAGAGCTCGCCGACACAAAGGATCGACTAAAGTGGTCGGATGAACGAGCTGCCCGACTTTCTGACGAGCTCGACTACGCATGTCAAGAAATTGGAGACACCCAGTCCCGAGTGGACGAGCTAAAAGAGAGCCTTCGCTAAAACCAATCGGCAAGTCTAGGGCTCTTAATAGGGTCCAAGTGCTGGACGGTGAATTGGCCCGGCGGAACGAGCAGGTAGGGCGCTATTTGTTTCATCCATTTTGGTTTTTGGCTTCCGCTTTACTTGGCTTTTTGTCTGCAGTTGGACAGGATCAGCCAGGAGTTTCAGGAGTGGCTAACCGCCTTCGGAGAGGAGGCGGCCTCGAGGCACCGAAGGATCTCCGAATTGGAGAAGCAATTAGCCGAGGCAAACGTGCGGGCCTCTTCAGCGGTGGAGGAGTACAAGAACTCTACCGAGTTTGCCGACGAACTAGGGCGGCCTGCGCCGATGCATTCCAGCTCGGCGAAGAGGAGGCGCGGGCTAAGATTGCTCAGGCTTATCCTGACCTGGACCTGTCTTGTTTGGACACCAAGTATTTCGAGACACGCACCCCAGGGGCCAAGGAAGACGAATACGAAGAGATTTCTGACGTCGATCTCGAAGCTGTTCTGGGAGTTGACGTTGCCGCCGAGGTATCCCGGCGGGATACCGCCGAGGAGGGGGCCAAGCGACGCTCCCGCTGGTGCTGCCGCAGGAGACGCCGGGTCTGATCCCAAGTCTTGATCCTTTGGGGGCCCATATGTATTTTCTCTTTCTTTTGTTTTGTATTTCGATCGGAAATCAGTAAACGGGCCAGCCGTTTTTCATTTGTTTGTCTTTCCTGGATGGTTTCCTGTCTTAAATTTTAGTCCCAACTGCGAGCGTTGCTTGGTTGGTTTTCTGGAAGGAACATCTTGGTCGAGGCCAAGGCATAGGGATAGCCCCGACGAGAGAGTCAAGCGACAACGCAGCTTGGTACAAAAGATGGGGGTTGAAAGATGATTCAATTCGGCTTAAGCCGAATGACACAGTGGTTCGGCCAGGGCCGAAAATGAAATAGCTCGGCTAGGGCCGAGGAACGAGGTAGCTCGGCTAGGGCCGAGGGGCAAAGTAGCTCGGCTAGGGCCGAGGGGCAAAATGACTCGGCTAGGGCCGAGGGACCAAGTAGCTCGGTTAGAGCCGAGGGGCAAAATGGCTCGGCTAGGGCCGAGGTAGTCCGCCTTATCAGTAGCCAAACTGAGATCGTGCCTTTGATGAAAAGAGGGGAGTTCGTCCCCGAGCAGGGGTTTGTTGAACCTTCGCTGTCACCCCTCTATTCTTTTTGGTAAAAAGAGGGTCTGGCCTTTGCGTCTATTTATTACCCCTGTCAGTGCTTTGTCTTTTCCAAGACAGGTCGGTTTTCGTTTCACCGAAGTATGCGGTACGGCTCTGCAGCTAGCAAAAGGTCGCCCAGCACTTCCCGACGAACCTTTGCTGTGTCGATCTTTTCCAACGCAGGTCGCTTTGGTGTGTGGTGTAAGTGCTCATTTGCCATTGGAGGATGTCGTTTTCGCAGGACGATCCTCCGGATCCGCCAGTATCTGCAAGATTGGCGGACGGTTTTCTGCATTTAAAGCTCGTGATCCAGGATCAGAGATAATCTTTTGGCCTACATCATGGCTCGGGCGACGCGCTTGGCACGCATTGAGGGGCGCTGTTTTCATTTCAGGAGGCCACGTGGTGGCATGGGCTTGGCGTTTTGAATCTTGGGGCCTTTTGTTCTGATAGCTGTTCCCGGTTCGTCTCCGCCTATAAAAAGGGGGAAAGAGGGCTGTGTTGGGCCATCCCAAAGTTTTCTTTTCTGTAAATTATGAAGATGCACACGATGCCTGTCTCTCTGGGGCTTAGAGCGGGAGGACCGAGCTTTCCTCCTGCAAATCGTCGTTGTCCTCCAGACAGCTGGGGTGATGAAGGAGCCGCTGGGGGTGGCTTGCCCTCAAGAAAGGAGCTCTGGAGGTTGCATGAGAGCGCACAGGAGGTCCGCAGAGATCGCATGGAGAGCGCACATATACGCTTCCTGTGTGACCTTTGCGGTTCACCCTCGGGGACGCAGGGTAGGAAGTCCACGCGTGCTCCCCATGGCTTGCGTGAATTTCTCCTCCTCCCCTGGCCCGGATCCCTGGGCTCGTCCGCCCGGGGAATCTTTTGCCACGTGAGGAGGGGGTGATGGTGTGTCGCCCGCTAGTACATTGCCTTTCGACTTGGGTAATGGCTAACTGTACACACTAGATTTGGGGGAGCGCCCTGGTATCAGGGTCCGCAATCTTCAATCCTACTCGTCCGAGGGCCCTTTGGTTGGGTGGTTCGGGGCAGAAGCCTGTCCACGCTTTCTGATTTCTCTGATATCTCGGTTGGGACGCCGAGATATCATTATTTACTGAAGCTGGTCGCAACGGTTGGGCCATGTCGTCTGCTCATTATCAGCGCGAGCTGATTGGCCCGTGGCTTGCCTGATTCGTTGGATCGGATGCCGAAGCATCGTTGTCACCCGAAGCTGTCTTGGAGTAGCTCGGCTGAGCTATGTATTCGTTTTATTTAATGCATTTCAATGCACTTGTAGCGCCTCTCAGGAGTTGTAATTTGTTTCGATGGCAATGAAATAAAGAAAGTTTGTTCTTTCTCCTAGTTTCTGTTTATTTTGTGTCGAGAGTCGCTGTTCCTGTAATATACTTCGCTGCTTTGTTTTTTGCCCAAACCGAGGTTCGGTTCTCAGTGGGGGAGACCGTCTATTTCCGTTTGAAGGGAGACCTGGGCGGTCGCGTAGACTCACGTGGTAGGCGTAATTTTGAAACATGCGTTCCTTCGAAGAGAGCTCGTATGTTTCTTTTGAGAAGCCGCTTGGCTTGTTCGAGTTTTCAGATTGTATCTTTCTCGGCGCAGGACAAGTTTCGGAGATGTTGCTTGTCCTTGGCCGAGGATTTTACTCTTCCTGACCTGATCGGGGCTTATAAGCTGCCTGAATCCAGGTGGAACTCTGGAGATTGTTTGATAGTTCCTTACTTTGGCCGAAGCTCAGAGATTTATTACTCGGCCCTGCCGAGGTTCGGAGACTCATGACTCGGCGTAGCCAAGGTTCGGAGAATGGTTGCTCGGCCCAGCCGAGGTTCGGAGAATAGTTGCTCGGCCCAGCCGATGTTCGAGAATAGTTGCTCGGAGGGATGACTTGGTCGCCACCGAGATTCCTGATGTTTGGTTCCCGTGAGATTCGGCAGGAATTGGCAAAGCGGAACGGGTGGTGCATGGGGATGCCCGATATTTATTCATTTTTTGGTGGTTTCCGAGGAAAGCGAGCTAGCGTTGTCTGCTGATGTGCCTTTTCATTTCCTCGCGCTTCTCGAAGGCGGCTGATTCGAGGGGATCCGATGGGGTTTCAGGAATATTTATTATGTGAGTGCCCGGCAAATTGGAAGGAACCCAGTTTCTAGAGGAGGGGGGTTCCCGAGTAATTCGTCGGTATTTATCGATTTTTTTCGGGAAGGGGCGTGACTCCTCGTTTCCTGCGGGCGCCAGCCAAAGCGGCGATATGTGGCGGATTCTCATAGGTTGGGTTTTATGACCCGACTGCTCGAGATACTTGCCCGTGGAGTATAAATATGGATGAGAGGGTTGCCAATGTTTACCATCCTTTCGGTCAGCTTCTCAATAGCTCCTGAGAGCGGGTATGGCTTCTCAGGGTGAAGGGCGATCGTCCGAAGAGTCTGGCATAGTTAGCAGTGGTCGCGGGGGCTTCCAGGGAGGCCGTTCCTTCGTGACCGTCGATGGCCTAGCCTTGGCGTCAGTTCTGGCGGGCCACGAACAGCTTGAGAGGTCGGTCGAGGAGTTCCTCGCCGTTTCTGCGAGGGAGGCCGAGGCCCTCCGTCAGGTCATCGATCAACAGGAGGGGGTGATAGCGTCCCTTCATCAACAAGTTGCCGAGCTGACCCGGCGCGTGGAAGACCTGGCGGCTCCTGGGAGACAGTAGGCCTCTGCGAAGGCTATTTTTTCCACTTTTTTCTTTTTGTACTTTTTGTACTTTTCCTCATCATAAATAAAGAGTAAAGTCCTTTTTTAGCAATCCTTTTGTTCTCCGTTGAGACTGTTGTTCGATTTATGAAGAAAAAATCGTTTGTCCCTGTTTGAGCCAAAGGGGGACCTGGGCGGTCCCGTGGGCTTACGCGATAAACCGTGGTCTCTTTCGCGGAGCGAGACAAGCGCTTGGGCGATAAGGTGCAAGGATATTGCTCGGGGACTTAGCTATAGGGGGGATTTAGTAGGATATAATTCGGTGAATGGTTGCTCGGCCCAGCCGAGGTTCGGAGAATTCCTGCTTAAACAGATAACTCGGTCGTGCCGAGGATCGGTAAGCAGCATCTATTTTTCCTCACGATTTTTGGTGATATAGTTTGTGGTGATTTATGTCATGAATTATGAAACTACATGCTAGCAAAAATTTAAGTAGGCGAGCCTGTAGAGGGCGTACCCTACTGGTGATACTTGCGGAGATTGTCTGAATTCCACGTCCGAGGGATGGATCTTTCGCTTAGTTCTTGCAGCTTGTAGGTCCCGAATCCGACGACCTCTGCCACTTGGTAGGGGCCTTCCCAGTTTGGAGCTAGATTCCCCTGCTCCAGCGGTTTGGAGACAGATGCTTTCGGAGAACGAGGTCGCCAGGCAAGAAAGCTTTCCCTTTGCCTTTGGAGGCGTGGTAACGGGCCACTCTTTACTGGTAAGCGGCTATTCTGATCCGAGCCTTTTCTCTAATTTCTTCCACCAGGTCAAGGTTGGCGCGGAGCTACTCGTCACTGGCTTCCTCCGAGTAGCTTTCCACCCGCAGGGAAGGGAGTCCTATCTCCACAGGGATGACAACCTTGTGCCGAAGGCCATTCGAAATGGGATCTTGCCTGTGGGCACTCTCGGGGTAGTGCGGTAGGCCCATAAGATGTGGTGCAACTCGTCTGCCCACCTGCCTCGGGCTCTGGAGAGCCGAGCTTTGATCCCTTGGAGCAAGGTTCGATTGGTTACTTTGGCTGCTCCGTTGGCCTGTGGATGTACAACCGAGGTAAGGCGGTGATGGATCCCGTGCTCCTCGCAGAATTGACGAAATTTTGGATTATCGAATTGTTTGCCGTTGTCAGTGATGATGGTGTGCGGTAGGCCGAAGTGGCAGATGATAGACTTCCACACGAAGTCCTTAGCCCGAGCCTCAGTTATTTGTGCAACTGCCTCCGCCTCGACCCACTTAGTGAAGTAATCGATGGCGACGAATAAAAATTCCGCTGCCCAGTGGCGAGCGGAAACGGGCCGAGAATGTCCATCCCCCACTTGGCAAAGGGCCAGGCGGAGGAAATGGGGACCAAGCTGGCGGAGGGGAGCCTCTGAATACTAGAATGTCTTTGGCATGGGTCGCAAGCTCGGACAAGGTTGTCTGCATCCTTCTGCATGGTTGGCCAATAGTAACCTTGACGCAGCACCTTGTAGCACAGGGACCGGCTCCCCAGATGGTTGCCACAAATCCCCTCGTGCACCTCCCGAAGGGCGTAATCAGCTTCGGATGGGCGGAGGCATCTGAGCAATGGCATGGAGAAGGACCGCTTGTAGAGCTGGTCATCAATCAACACGTAGTGGGTAGCCTGCAGCTTTAACCTTCTGGCTTCTCTTCGATCGGCCGGGAGCGACCCTTCTTTAAGGTACTTCAGGATGGGGTCGAACCATGACGGTTCGGCCTCAACTTGCATCACTCGGTCAGCTTCCGCGATACTAGGTTTCTCCAAGATCTCCAGGTGGAATTTTCGTTCGGCGTCCATTGATTCCGTAGTCGCCAGCCGAGATAGTAGGCCGGCGCGGGCATTTTCAGATCTAGGAATCTGAATGATCTTAAATTCGGGGAAATGGGAGAGTAGGCTTCGCACCTCTTGGAGATATCGGATCATGTTCGGTTCCCGAGCCTCAAACTCCCCTCGCACGTGACCTACCACCAGCTGGGAGTCGGTGAAGGCATTCAGTTTCTCCACCTTAAGGCTGCGGGTGATCCGGAGACCGGTCAGCAGGGCTTCATACTCAGCTTCGTTGTTGGAGGCCGGGAAGGAGAAGCGGACGCCATACTCAAAAGTTGTCCCCTCCGGGCTGGTGAGGACCAAGCCTGCACCGGAGCGATAAGTGTTGGATGACCCATCGACATGGAGGAGCCATCGGGCGCCAGATTTTGGTTTCTCGGGGGAGTCAGGAGTGGAGCCGTCCTCCGGGATGGTACATTCGAGGAGGAAGTCGGCTAGCACCTGAGCTTTGATGGCTGGGCGAGGCTGGAATCGGATGTTGTGCTCGCTCAGCTCGACGGCCCATTTAGTCATTCTCCCTAATGTTTCCGAGCGATGGACCACCGCTTTGATGGGTTGGCCAGTCAGGACCGTCACAGAATGCGCTGGAAGTATGGCCGCAACTTCCGAACTGAGGTGATCAAGGCCAACACTATCTTCTCAATCCGGCTATACCGCGTCTCCGCGTCGCGGAGCAGTTTGCTGACATAATAAATCGGCTTCTGAGCCTTATTTTCTTCTCTGACCAGCACCGAGCAAATGGCACCTTCTGAGACAGCCAGATATAGGAACAATGTCTTCCCAGGGTTTGGACTGCTGAGGAGTGGGGGAGAACTGAGGTACTTCTTGAGATCTTCAAATGATTTTTGGCATTTGGAAGTCCATTGGAAATTTTTAGCCAACCGGAGAGTTTTGAAGAAGGGGAGGCATCTTTCGGTAGAGCGCGCCACGAAGTGGTTAAGGGCCGCTATCCTTCCGGTTAGCGCTGGACTTCTTTAATTGACGCCGGGGGCGCCATCTGCTAGAGAGCTTGAATCTTCTGGGGGTTAGCTTCAATACCTCGCTGGGAGACCATGAAGCCGAGGAACTTCCCGGAGTTAACGCCGAAGGCGCACTTAGTTGGGTTGAGCTTCATCTGATATTTGCGGAGTGTCACGAAGCTCTCCGAGAGATCCTTGACGTGCTGTGATGCTTCTTTGCTTTTAACCAGCATGTCGTCGACGTATACCTCCATGTTCCGGCCGATTTGTTCCTTGAATACTTTGTTGACCAGCCTTTGGTAGGTGGCTCCTGCATTTTTAAGACCGAAAGGCATAACACTATAACAGTAAGTACCTCGGTCGGTTATGAAGGCAGTCTTTTCCTCATCTTCGGGGGCCATCCGGATCTGGTTGTAGCCGGAGTAGGCGTCTATAAACGTCAGCATTTGGTGACCCGAGGTGGCATCCACAAGTTGATCAATTCGGGGGAGGGGGAAACTGTCCTTTGGGCATGCTTTATTGAGGTCGGTGAAGTCGATGCAGATCCGCCACTTACCGTTCGACTTCTTCACCATGACGACATTTGACAGCCAATTTGGGTAATTTACCTTCCGAATGAAATTTGCCTTGATGAGTTTATCGACCTCCTCTTCAATAGCTCTCTGCCGTTCTGGGGCAAAGCTCCTCTTCTTTTGCTTGACAGGTGTGGGATGGAGACAACGGCTTTGAGAGACATCAAGCCGAGTCTTCCAAATATAGCATTGTAGGGCGATCTGAGCTTAGTCACTAGGAAGTCCGTGTGAACGGTGGCCACAAAGGGGCCAGGTTCCTGTCCAAACCGTTAAGGTTACGACCCCCTCTGGGATGATGACGTCGTCTGTGAACCCCATTAGGGTGGAGTCCACGGCTCGAAGGTTTTCCATGAGCAATCTCATCTTGGCAAACACATCAAGGTACAAAACATTCACGGAGCTTCCACTATCAACGAGGATCCGACTTACATCGTAGTTATTTAAATTGAGGGACGTAGTTATTTAAATTGAGGGACACAACCAGTGCGTCGTCATGTGGGAACTGTACCCCTTGGAGATCGTCGTCGGAGAAGGAGAGCTCACCCGTTCGCGCCTTCTTTGGCGCCGAGCCTTCATCATCATTTCTGGAGCTCGAGCCGCCGGCCTCTTCGATCACGTTAATGTGACCGATCACGGGTGGATTGGGAGGAGGCTGCTGAGGCTCGGGCTGGTGGTCACCCCCTTGTCCCAGCTCGGGTGCCCTCTTGAACTGGTTCAGTCGCCCCCGCTGGATCAGCCTCTCAATTTCATTCTTCAGCTGCCAGCATTCCTCAGTGTCGTGGTCGTGCTTCCGGTGATAGAGGCAGTATTTGGTGGGGTCCCTCCGAGTTGGGTTCCCTTAGAGAGGGGTTGGCCGGGGGAGCTGGCGCTCTATCTTCATGAGGATTTGCGCCCTGGGCACAGTCAGCGGAGTGTACCGGTCGAATCGCCTGGGCGGGCTCCGGGAGCGATTCCTTGGTGGCGGTGGGGAGCTCTTTGGCGGCGAGGCGGGCTCGGCTGACGGATCGGTCGGTGCCTGTCCGAACCTTTAGGCTCCTTCTTCTTCGCCAGCTCGGCGTGAGCAGCTCTCCGTGACTCTTCGACCCTGGCGTATTTGTCTGCCAGGGCCATCATATCGGAGAGGTTCGGGGGGTAGCTGACTTCCATCGCCAGGTAGAAGTCGCTCTCCTTCAAAACTCCCCCCGCTAGGGCGGACATGGCCACCTCATGATTAAGGTGGTCCACCTCCAGCATGGCCTTGTTGAAACGACCAAGGTAATTTCTCAAGGACTCCCCCTCTCTCTGCTTAACTTCAGAGAGGGAGTCGGATCTTTGTTGGTGACGGCGGCTACTGACGAACTGGCCAATAAAAAGACGGCTCAGCTCATCGAATGAATCAACGGAACCTGGTTTCAAGGCGTTGAACCAGGTTCGGATAGATCCTCTGAGGGTGGAAGGGAAGGCGCGGCAGAGGATCACGTCTGATGCTCCGTGGAACATCATTATTGACCGAAAGCTACTGAGATGATCATCCGGATCAGAAGAGCCATGGTAGGGCTCGATGGCGGGTAGCTTAACATGGGAGGAAATCACTTCCTCTATGATCCCTTTGGAGAAAGGGATGCCCTGCTCTGCTTTGGGCTGAGGCAGATGGGCCTGCTTGGCGGCGTCCAGCTCCTGACGCATCTTCCAGAGTTGTCGGCGGATCTCCTCTTCAGATGTAAGGGGAGGAGCTGGGCGAGGAGAGCGCGGGGATGGCGTCGAATCATGGCGGAAGGACGCTGGAGAGAGGGACCGGGCTCGCCGAGATCTGGGAGGATCCCTGTTGTAGCCACCTCGTGGGACTGGTTTGTCCTCCTTGGGTCGGTGTGGGGGGTTCGTGGCTCCATGCGGACCAGAAGAAGAGGTGGCCGGAGAGAAAGGGGCAGCGGCCTCCTCAGGGAGGCGTGGAGCAGGGGTAGTTGCCAGGCGCTCCTGAACCAGGTGGGTCAGGGCTTGGACCTGCTGAACCAGTGTGGCGAACTGATCCTGGGTCATCGGAATGGCTGGCGGCGACGGGGTCTCAATGGGTGGTGACTGCGGGGCCACGCTACTCATCGAATCAGGTCTCTGAGAGACGACCTGGTCCTGGGCTTCAGAAGTTGTTCTTCTCCGATTAGCCATTGGAGAGGTTCTCTTTCGGATCGAGATTCTTGTCTCCTTTCTTCAAGTTTTAATGGGACTTGAGGCCCTTCCTCTAGCGCCAATCTGTTGCCGCCGGGATCTGTCCTCCGACTCGGGCGCGGTCGGTCTCCTGATCGGACTTCCTTCTGGGCGGACCTGCACAGAAGTCCTCGCGCAAGAGGCGTTGGGGGTGGCCCTCCGCGGAAGACCCTCTGACGCTCAAGTCAGTGGGGGATCGACGATCAACAGAAATGAGAAGGATCTTTCTGGGGAGTCCCTCCAGGGGTGGCCAATTGGGAGCTCTAGGGGAGCGCCGACGAGCGGTGAAGGAGAGAGAATAAGTGAGAGTGAGAGTGAGCCATGAGCTGTGTGCGGGGGTTTGTGCGTATACCTGAGAGAATCTGAGAGTGTCATATTTATAGGTAATCACCTGGATCTTGAGCGCCTTCAGGAAGGTTCGAAGGTTGTTAGGATACGGAGACGATTCGAATCAAGCCGTTGTAAGGCCGATGGGATCCGTATCTTGTTCGTTGAAGGATCGACGGCTGGGAGGGCTCTCTGATGGCCTGAGATCTGATGAGTGTGTAGGTCCTAGGCCGTTATTGTAGATCCTAGACCACTCCTCGATATGATTCTTTGCTTGGGATTCTGTTACGCTAGGCCTGGGCTCTCCCGCGTCGGGTTCCACGGAGGTGTATGTCGAGCCATGGATTGCTCGGGGAAACCAAGCTATGGGTTGCTCGGGGAAGCCGAGCTATGGGTGGCTCGGGGGAACCGAGCTATGAATAGCTCGGGGAAATCGAGTTATGGGTGGCTCGGGGAAGCCGAGCTATGGGTTGCCCGGGAGAACCGAGCTATGGGTAGCTCGGGGAAACCGAGCTATGGGTTGCTCGGGAAAGCCGAGCTGTGAAAGGCTCGAGAGAACAGAGCTATGGGTAGCTCGGGGAAACTGAGCTATGGGTTGCTCGGGGAAGCCGAGCTGTGAAAGGCTCGGAAGAACCGAGCTATGGGTAGCTCGGGGGAAGCCGAGCTATGAAAGGCTCGGGAGAACCGAGCTATGGGTAGCTCGGGGAAACCGAGCTATAGGTTGCTCGGCCCATTGGACCATATTAGTTAGCCCGTTTCCATGGGCGTAATGTAGCGGGCAGGGGGATGGGGCTGATCTTAGCCCCTTCGCACGGTTATCAACGCAATGACGATTTTACCCCTCAATAGTATTCATAGGAAATGCTACAGTAATATTGATTAATGTGCTTGGTATGACAAACGGATAATCAGTCATATAATATCAAATTTTCAAAATACTTCTAAATCAAATCTATTAAAAATTTATATACTATTATACATTTGGTTTGAAAAAACTTGCATTTATAAATGACAACGCTTAAATTTGATAATCCTCAAATTAAAAAAAATGGTACTCTACATATAACAAAATGAAATAGATAGTATTTAAATATGCAGCATACATAGAACTGTAATAAGCAATATAAACAATTGAACAATAATCTGAACAGTAATATAATATAAATATTTTTTTCTGAAATTTTAAAATACTTTCAACTATCTTAGTAAAGAAGTATTTGTAGTTTGTTAAAACAGCAACACAACACAAAAGTTGGTATATTCAAATCCAAAACTACTAATAAAAGTTGGTAAGTTCGTAATCGAATATCTCATATGCCACAATGTTTGTGTGGGAATAAACGTAAATTGATGATAAGACAAAAGACGAATTCAAGGGAGATGCCATACCTGAAAAGGAACCAGCGATTGAGGTTGGAAACCTCGATGGTGTCCATGTCAATGACATCGATGTTCTTGAAGCCAGAGAGAGAGATAGGTCCTTAAGCAATTCACAGCCCAAACCCTAGCCCCTACCACCAACACCCTCGCAAACTCCTCAATCTCTTCTCTCAGCTGCGAAAGTCAATCCGCATGAGAGGTGACCGTCAACGGAAAAAGAAACCAAATCCTGCCACATGAATTGCAAATAAAAGGCGGCAAGATGGAGGACTCAGTTGGACTGTGCTTGAAGCCATGGCCGATGATGTTCCTAAGTTGGCGAGAAGCTTGTTAAGATCTCTCCATCTTCCTTGCTGAGCCAAGGGGTTCGCCATGGTATTATTGGATGCCTTTGTGCCTCACGCTCTTCCCCTTCCGCTACTCCGACTCCGAGAGCCCCGAAAAAAGCCCATAAATGCTCAAGAGGAGTGAACGAGTTCTGTGCTTCTAGCGAGGGTCCCGTCCCATAATGGTAACAAGGCCGAAGATGCGCCGAGCAGGTCCGAGTCCCACCAAAGGATGCAGTGGTCGTGGCAGTGGATGAGCAAGAGGAGGAGGAGAAGGGGGTGACGGTGAGACGGAGGCGGGGCGGGAGGGGCTAGCAGGACGGTGGCAAAGGGAGGAGATTTTATATGAAAAGAAGGTTCGTATCGATCACCGGCGATGGCTAGAACGACGACAATCTTTTCAGAGGTGACGGGATGGTAGCTCACTGGCGAGGATAGGTACTGTGAGAGAATAAGCGAAATAGCATTTGGAAGGGATGATTTTATTTTTACGAAAGAGAAGGGGATGATTTTGTTTTCATAAAAGAGGAAGGGGCAGGGGTAATTTTGTGAAAAATAATTTATCAAATTACAATATTTTCGATAATATGGATAACCACTCCTAAGGCAATCTAAACTGCTTCATGTAATCCAAATTACCATTACAAGATAGATTACCATTAAAAATATATACTAAACATAGTTATCTAGTGGGTCCAATTTAAATTACCAGTAATATAGATAGATTACCTACTATCAAACGCAACCTAAGGGTTGTGAAACCAGCTATAAATGCTTCTTCTTTCATCTATTATTTTGGTTTTTAAAACTATATTTGGACCATGCCTTTATTTAAGTATATAGGCTATATAATATTGATTTTCTATAATATTTCTTTTCTTCTTGGGTTAAAAAGTGTGATAGATAATGAATAAAACCTTTAATAGGATTAACCTTTAAAGAGGCCTTTATTATAGCTTATTTCAAAGACTAATTTGAACAACAAAATACAATATATATCAAAGATATAGCATCTTTTTTAATACGAGATGAATAACATTCTTTTAACCACATGCAAATGATTAAATAGCCTTTTAACCTTAAAAATATGAAAATTCAAAGTACTTTTAGGTTTTCCTAAAAAACAAAGAAAAGATTTGAATGTACTTGGCACTAAAAGTCTTTCAAGTTGGTAAATATAATGAACTTTCAATTGGCCAAAAATGAAATATAATGAAATTGCATTGCACTCATGCAATACCAACATCATATTAAGAGTTGAAACTACACAATAAAGAGCCTATATAACACAAAATCAAGCTTTACCTAAATTGCTATTTGGTCATTTTGCAGACCGGTGTATTTCAAACTGATTCATAATACATTTCCATATAAGATGGTAGCTCGGATGATAAAGATGAAACCTTAACTTCTTCAAATGGATAAGGTTTGAGGTCCTACTTCTGTTATGAAATTTTCAGTTCTAGCTTATGCAAAACTCTTAATGAAAAGGTAATAAAATTGTGAGTAGGCTGCTAAGGGTGAGGGTGGGACTCTAGAATATTGAAAATTTTATGGCACTAGAATATAAGGAATTGACAGTTGGATGAATTGAGAATTTGTGGAAAAGGTGGAGAAAATCTTTCATAATGTCCCTCAAATAAAAATTTATTTAATAAATGTGTGTAATTCCTATACAAAATTCAATGGAAATATAAAATTTAATTCTTTCACATGTATTAATTACTTCTTATTGATCAAAGTTTCTAGTGTTTTAACTCTAATTTGACATGATGTGGATTTAAAAATGAATTATCTTAACCCTATCCTTACTGTAGAAGGCTGAAATTTTTTTTATTCATCCCCTTCAGTGTACAATCCTAGGAAATATATAGGAGATTACAAGATAAGAATAGGAAACTTAATCATTCTAAATATGAAATCTATCTAATCAAATCCCTTAATTTTAGGGAATGATTACAAGATAAGAATAGGAAACTTAATCATTCTAAATCTGAAATCTATCTAATCAAATCCCTTAATTTTAGGAAATTTAAATTCAAACAGATTCTCCTAATCTATAGGGATATTTAACTAATTTATACAGCTTATTTACACTTCACACTCCCCCTCAAGCTGAGGAATAGATATCTTCCATTCTCAGCTTGGATATAAGGCCCTGAAAAATGGAACTACTGAAAAATGGAACTACTCAGCCCTTTTGTTAGAACATCCGCTAGTTGTTGTCCCGATGGAACATAAGACATACACACTAAACCTTCCTCCAATTTCTCTTTGATAAAATGTCTATCAATTTCGATGTGTTTTGTCCTATCATGTTGTATAGGATTATGAGCAATATTGATAGCTGACTTGTCACAATAGAGTCTCATAGGACTTTCCCATTTGACTTTCAAATCATTTAGAATAATCTTTAGCCAAAGCAGCTCACACAGGCCTTGCGCAATAGCCTAAATTCTGCTTCTGCAGATGATCTTGCTACACATTCTGCTTCTTACTTCTTCATGTTACTAGGTTTCCTCCAAGAAAGATACAATATCCTGTAGTAGATCTTCTATCTATTAGGGAATCTGCATAATCTGCATGGTATAAGCTTCTAGAGTAAGAGTATTGCTCCTTTTGAACAAAATTCCTTTCCCTGGATTGCCTTTCAGGTAATGTAGTACCCTGTAAGCAGCTTGAAGATGTGGTTCCCTTGGATCATGCATAAATTGACTAATCATGCTCATTGAGTATGCTATGTCTGGTCGAGTGTGAGTAAGATATATGAGTCTACCTACCAATCTTTGGTATATTCCTTTGTCAACAGCTGGTTCTTCTTTAGCCTCACCTAACTTATGATTTGGATCCATTGGAGTAGAGGTGGGTTTACAATCTATCTTCCTTGTTTCTATCAACAAATCAGTCACATACTTTTGCTGAGATATGAAGATTCCTTGTGTGGAATATGCCACATCAATACCAAGAAGTACTTCAGTTTTCCTACTTCCTTTATCTCAAATTCCTTCACCAGCTGCCGCTTTAATTCCTGCTTCTCCATCTCATCATTCCCAGTTACTATGATGTCATCCACATATACTAGAAGATCACTAACCCCCATTGTAACTGACTGCTTAATAAAGAGTGTATGGTCCCCTTGACTTTGTTTATATCCGGATTCCTTCATCACTTTTGCAAATCTTCCAAACCATGCTCTAGGTAATTATTTTAATCCATAAAGTGCTTTTCTCAACCTGCACACCTTGCTATCTGAGTTCCCTTTAAATTCTGGTGGGATGTTCATGTAGATTTCTTCATCTAGGTCACCATGGAGAAATGCATTCTTAACATCATATTGCAGCAGTTGCCAATTGAAGTGTGCAGCTAAAGATAATAGGATTCTCACAGTATTCATTTTTACGACTGAAGCAAAGGTCTCCTGATAATCTATACCGTAGGTTTGAGTGTACCCTTTAGCTACCAATCTTGCTTTATATCTCTCAAAGGATCCATCAGCTCTGTATTTCATTGTGAAAATTCACTTACAGCCAACAATATTTTTTCCTTCTAGTTTGTCAACGATCTCCCATGTTCTATTCTTTTCTAATGCACTCATCTCCTCTCTCATGGCAGTCCTCCATTCCCTTTTTGTCAATGTCTCAGTAACAGTGTTAGGAATAGCAATGGTGTTTAGGCTCATAATGAATTTTTGGTGAGTTAGGGACAGACGTTTAAGGGAGACATAGTAAGATAATGGATGGAGTGGTCGTTTGGTGCATTCTCTTATGCCTTTTCTAACAGTAATGGGTATGCCTAAGTCTTCAATGGGGTCAGTATGTGTCTCAATAGGCTGTAAACACATGTCAGATCATACGGGTATGTCTAAGTCTTCAATGGGGTCAGTAGATGTCTCAATAGGCTGTAAAGACATGTCAGATCTTACCTTGATTTCATTTCTAGAGTTTGGATCGGATTCTTAGACTTGTGTCAATTCAGAAACAACCTTTCTCCTTGAATATACCTGAGAGAATCTTGTAGGGTTGTGACTGGCATTGATTAGGTTAAGAGAGACAGGAGATGACACAGATTCAGTAGACTTGTTTCCAACTATGCTGGTTGGAAGATCAAGGGTTTGAAGTGGTTCATAAATATCAGAAGTCCTATCTTCTAACATGGAAATCTCCCCCTGAAGAGAGGACTTGAAGAAAAAATGTATATTTTCCACAAATGTGACATCAACAGAAATGTAGTTTTTTTTGGATGAAGGGTTATAACACTTGTATCCTTTTTGAGTGGATGAGTAACCAAGAAAGACACATTTGATGGCACGGGGATCTAGTTTGTTTCTATGCTGGCTGTGAACATGAACAAAGGCAGTGCTGACAAATACCCTAGGTATAAGGCCATTTGAGGTTCGGAAGTGAGGGTAGAAGCTATTGAGGGTCTCTATAGGACTTTATTATTTAGCATACGGAGGGAAGTCTGTTTATCATGTATGTGGCAGTGAGAGCAGTCTCACCCCAATAAGACTTGGATACATTCCCTTGAAAGAGTAAAGCTCAAATGGTGTTGAGCAAATGTCCATTTTTTCTTTCAGCTAGCCCATTTTGCTGGGGCGTGTTGACACATGATGATTCATGGATAATTCCTTGGGATTAGAAATAAGGTGATAGAACTTGATTAAAGTAATATCTAGCATTATCTGTCCTAAAGCTTTTTATGGTAACTCCAAATTGGTTTTGAACCATTGAATGGAACGTTGGAATAACAAAGCTAACATCAGATTTGTGTTTGAGGAGGAATAGCAACTCGAGTGCAGTCATCAATGAAGGATACAAACCATGAGCCCCAGAAATATTAGGTATACTGGAAGGGCCCCATATATTACTATAGATCAAATGAAAAGGATAAGAACTGCGTTTATTGCTAATAGGAAAAGGTACACGAGTATGTTTTGATAACTCCCAAATATCACAATGAAACTCAGAAATATCTAATCCTTGAAATAGTTGAGGAAACATAACTTGTAAAACCCTAAAAGATGGATGACCTAGGCGTAAATGATACAGCCAAATGACATCTTTATTGGAAGAACTGAGAAAGGACAATGACAAATCATTCTTAACAGTTTGAGATGATTCAAGGAGATAAAGGCCGCTACTTTCCTTAGCAAGTCCAATCCTCTTTCCCGATCCCTGATCCTGAAAAACACAATAAGAAGAGGAAAAAATAGCATAACATTTAAGGTCATAGGTGATCTTATAAATGGAGATGAGGCTGGCTGATAGTTTTGGTACATGGAGGACATTTTTAAGTATAAGGATGGGTGTGATATATATCCCCGAACCCTGCAACAGTGGTTAAAGAGCCATTAGCCACTACAATTTTCCTGTTACCTGGGCATGGGGTATAGGTGTGGAAATGCTGAGGTAGGGGTCATATGCTCTGTGGCACTGGAGTCTATTATCCAAGAGTTTGTATAGGTATTTTTGGTTTCTGTTACTTGGGCATTCATACAAAAAGAAAAAGAAGGTTTATCTGAAAGAGTCAAAGAGCAAGCTCCAGAAGGCTTCTCAAGAGATCCTAACAAACTCCTTAGCTTTCCAATTTCTTCATTATTGGCTGCAGTTTTGATCTTGATCTCATAAACTTATGCATCATCGTGGTCCTTTGAATATGTGCGATGAACAAAGTCCCAAATCTCCTTTGCAGTTGTCAAAAACATGCATGTGTCACTAATCATGGGTTCCATGGAATCCCATAGCCACGATATTATCATGGAATCCTCCTCATCCTAGGTTTCAAACTTCGGATCATCCTTTGTTGGCCTGTTTTCGAGAAGATGGCTGAGCCTCCCCTTGTCTTTGAAGTATGTTCGGACAAATTGAGACCACTTGAGATAATTCTTCCCACTGAGCCTATAGGATGCCCGAATATTCTGTAAATCTTCAATTTTCTGAACAGAATTGGATTCTTCAGATGGGTTACGGATGCTAGAGGTTTCAGAGGTTGATATGGTCGATGGAAGAAATCTTGCAGCAATGAAGGCTGCTGGGATAGGTAGAGAAATAGGCTCAAGGGAGCCGCAACAATGAAGGCTGCGTGCAAAGGGATGAATGCGGAAAACCCTAGAGCTCTGATACCATGTAGAAGGCTGAAATTTTTTTATTCATCCCCTTCAGTTTACAATCCTAGGAAATATATAGGAGATTACAAGATAATAATAGGAAACTTAATCATTCTAAATCTGAAATCTATCTAATCAAATCCCTTAATTTTAGGGAATGATTACAAGATAAGAATAGAAAACTTAATCATTCTAAATCTGAAATCTATCTAATCAAATCCCTTAATTTTAGGAAATTTAAATTCAAACAGATTCTCCTAATCTATAGGGATATTTAACTAATTTTATTTACAGCTTATTTACACTTCAATACTTACCATATATGGTTCATTGATTGTCTATGAATTTTGAATTTATGGACCCACACCCATGCCAAGCAAACTGATAAACTAGGTGACAGCACAAAATACTCTAAAATATTATCCCCTTTTTCTTGGTTTTTCTATTATTATTTTATTATTTTTAAAAGTTTTTAGATTTTTTCTTGATTTTATGGCTGAAACTTGGAGTGAAACTTTTGAAACCATAGAACCACTGGAGCAAAAACTCCAAAAAGTTGGCGGAAACCAAAGTTAAGTTTTCAAACCTTGGGTCGATCATTCTTATCCTCTTCCTCACTTTGTCTCATTAAGAATTTTTTTAATTATCCTCTTAGCATAACTTAATTGTTATTAAATGTACTCTTAGGCTCCATTTGGCAGAGGTGTTGGTAGTAACGTTTTCGAAAGTAAAGCTTTTGTGAAAAGTTATTTAATATTTAGTAACTACATTTTTAAAGTGTTATAAGATTTTAACATCTATTTGGTAACCAAATTAAGAAAGTGATTTAAAATAAGAAATGACAAAGGACATTACATGGTATTTTCAACTATCTAATTGTTTGTAAAATCAAAAACTATTATTATTATTCTTAATTAATGAATTATTATAACAATATAATATAATATCATAGAATAATAATGTCAAATATATCATATAATAATATAATAATGTATAGAAAAATATAATAATACTATAATATAATAATGGTTATAATATAACAATATTATGACAATATTTTTTTGTTTTTTAGTAATTATATAATATATTATTATAGTAATATTGCAAAATTATAACATAATATAATATAGTTGTATTATACCAGTTAGCTATTATAGTATTATGTAATATTGCAATATTATTATATTATATTATTTTATGCTATTATTATATTGTAGTTATGATAATATTTTCATATAACATTTACTATATGATAATATAATGTAATTGTTATATTATATCATATATATATAGAATAATAATATTAATAATATGATATCATATTGTTTGTAATCATATTACATTACTATTATTATGTTATGATATTAATGTGATTGTTTTTGTGGTTCGATTCTATGACCTTTGTCTTATGAAAACAACTTTCCGATGTTCCCAACAAGAGATTATTGGGAAAGCTCCAAATTAGAGCTCTTCCAAATAAAACATTTAATAACTTTTGCATTGCCTTAAAAATATTTATAAATTGTTATTAAACATCTTGATAACATTGAAAAGTACTTTTATCCCTCCAAAAGTGCTTTTGAGCTATCTATAAGCTCTACCAAATGGAATCTTAGTTTGCAAGAATATACATGCATATGCATGCATAAGAGAAATTTATAGATTTTAGTATATGTTTATGTGAGTCAAATTTAGTAATTTCTAAAATTATATCTTGAAAATATGACCGATATGTACATATTTGGCAACAAGATTCAAATACTTATATGCACAAGCAAAGCTATGCTTGCATGTGTGCGCGCGCGCAAGCATGCAAAGTTATTTATCTATTGATACACACATACCCACAACCACATCCGTCCTCAATCACATAGTTGCTCTACACCCTAGGTTCTCACATAGACAATGCATACACCAACGTGATTACACATGTTGTACATTCGTGTGTGAAAGATATAAGACAATAAATGTTTAATGAGTTATAAATGACTATGTGAATAGTTATAAGTTAGAAAGCCTTCTGTTCTTCTAAATATGCAATATCTTCTCATTATAGGAGTGTTTCAATGTTCAGAACCAATGTTGTTAAAATTGGGATCAAGACGTAAAATAATGGGTTGTATTGCATCAAACCATGGAGCAAACCGCAAATCATAAGATTGTTTGTATTTCTTTCACTTTTTTTAGGAATATAAAAAATGAAATGAGTCAAATTTAGCGTAGATGAATGGAGAATAAAAGGCCATAAATATAGGAGGTTTTGTATCCACCAACTTAAACCCATATTTTGCTTGTTTAATAAAAACAAACATTGCGTTTGGTTATTTAAGATAGTTTAGATGCTATCTATCAATCACATTAGCATTTTAGTAGAATGTTTTAGGAAAAAAAAGGATAAAATTTTAATATATGGTAGCAAATATATGGTTTACCTCTCATTTTACTACTTAAGATTTATTAATGATAAGTTACTTTAAAGTAGGGTTAGTTTAGCCGGCCTAGAATTGAGATGATCGGTCTCTCAGTTGGGTCCGAAAGGCTAATTGCCCCAAATCACCCATACCGACTCCATATTGGCATATTGAACCAAATTGCCCTGAATTAGGAGTTTAGAGCCTCTTGGTTCACATGACTAATACGCTATAGATTTGGTATAGTGTAGCCCATACTAGCCCTATTTTCGGTATCAGTTCCCGATACGACAATCCTTGCTTGAAAGCCATATTGCCCAATAAATAATTGAAAATAGACACATTATTTAATATCTAAATAGCTTTATTTTCGTTATTAGGATCAATCTAAGAAAAATTGAAAGAAAATTTTATAAAACCACTATTAGGCTAGCTATGCTATATGAAACAGAGTGTTGGGCAATACTGAAATAATATGTAAATAAATTAAGTGTAACAGAAATGCGTATGTTAAGATAGATATGTGGTAAAACTTTAAAAGATAGAATTAGAAATAAACATATAGGAGAAATGATAGGAGTAGCCCCAATTGAAGATAAAATGAGAGAAAATCGATTACGGTGGTTTGGACATATACAACGAAGACCTTTAGATGCTATAGTTAGAAAGAGTGATATTTTAACAATCCATGGTAAGAATAGAGATAGAGGTAGACTTAAACTAACATGAACAGAAATAATTAAAAAAATATAACTATTTATAATTTGAATGTCGACTTAGTCCTGAATAGAGTAAAGTGGAGGAAGCAGATTCATGTAGCCGACCCCATGTAGTTGGGAAAAGGCTTAGATGAGTTGAGTTGAGTTGAGGATCATTCTAAGGATACGATCCATATCTCTTAGGGCCATATAACCATGTTGATATGGATCATAAGTTTGATATTGTGAATCTTAGTATGCTAATGACAATAATTAGAAACCATGTAGCATTGTAACAATATCACGCATGTAAAATAATTGAATTATGATGTCTTTGCACTTGTGTATGTTGTAGTGATAAATAGCTATGTAAATAATAAATTGGTAGCTAATCATAATGATGCAGGTGGACTTGACTTCTATACCAGATCTGATGTAGACAAATCTGATTCTAATACCAAATCTGATGTTGGCTAATCCGGCTCTAATATCTGTGATATAGGCAAGCGAAAGGCGGATAGTTACTGGTCTCGCACTAGCTCCTTAATGATCTTCAATTTGGCATCTCTAATCACTTCGAGAAATTTGTGGCCTTGCACCACTCAAGCGAGAAATTATTCTAAGTTAGGAAAAGAAAAAAACTTTCTTAATTTTATAACTCAATTCATTGTCAATTGAAACACTAAGGGCCTATATATAGTGCAAAATTAGCCTAAAAGAAATCAAACTAGAATCAAAACACTTCCAAAAATAAAAGATTAGAATCATAGACTTATTCAACATTGATAAAAATAAGATTTCAAATGAGAATAAAATAGGATTCCTAAAGAAACACTGATTGAAGCTTCCTTGTTGCTTAAATTCTTCTTAGTCTAGCTTTTTTAGGCTGCATCAACTCTTCCCAGCTTGAAGAATTCAGCTTTTAATTAATTGAACCTTAGATATTTGTACTTTTTTGGTCTGTGCTAACTCTCCCTAGCTTGAACAATTTGGCTCTCGATGAATACTTTCTCATTTATAGAAATTCAGGTTAAGCTTTTGTAGGTAATCCATGTATGATCTTTAAGAACATAATGTGAACCTTTAAAAATATATGATTTTCTTTTCTTATATGTTGTAAAATCATCTTGATTAACTTCTCTTTTACTTTTTAGTCTAAATATTTCTTGCCTTTTTCCCATAAAATCACTTTCAATGGAATAGTGGCCAAGATTTCAATACTTCTTTTATTTGAAGTTTTGCTTCTTGATAATGCTTGATGTAGCAACATTATGACGTTGCTTTTATTCTTTTGCCTTTAAATAACTAATCTTTTTATTGGAATATCTTTCTTCTATGTTCACATAGAATAACTTTCTGAGGAGAAATCTGTTTAATTGAATTTGTCAATCCAATTATATGTTTCTTAAAATCATAAATTCTCTTAGCTTTTCTTCTATATTCTCTTTGTAAATCAAAAGAATGGCTATTGTGGCTGCTCATATCTTGTTCTTCTAAAGCCTTCTTTATTACCATTATTTTGGTGTTAAGATTTCCTTTTGGATCAGTTGCTTCATTCCTTAAATTGCCGGTGCCACTATTTTCCATGCTTTTGTTTATCCTTAACTAAACCAAGCAAAGGTATTTCGTCTTGCACTGCTATCTTCTCTGGTTCCTTCAGGTGATCCAACAACTTAGGGACATCTTGAATGGTTTTTTGTCATCAACTTTTTTTGAATCAAAAACAAGCTCTTGCTCAAATAGAACTTCCTCAATTCAAAATTGCATTTATGTTATTTTCATATTTTGAATTTCTTGCTTCTTCATTAGCTCTCTGTTTGACTTCTTGATTAGCTTTTTGCTTGTTAAGATTAGAAAGATGCTTTTGAGGATATAATTTGAGATCTAGCCTATTTGTCCTGAAAATATATGTGTTTTCTCTTTCGCGATGAGTGACATTCTTGTTATAGATCCACAAATGACTAAGAATATGACTGATGTTCATTGGAAGGATACCACACCATGCTTCATCAAAATAATTCTTTTCCCATCTAAATGTAATTAGATACTTTTGGCTCACCATAACCAGGAGACCTTGTAGGGCTTTGGATGCAGTATGATGTTCAGATTAAGTTTCTCCATAATGGATGCAACATTTATGTTATGTCCTCCATCAATGATAAAAAAAAATTCTTACACAACAATCTACATTATGTTGAAAATTTTGATTTTTGCACTGGTCTTCTTTTGATGTGGTGAGCAGAACTAAGATATGCACTTCAACTTCTTCATTATCCTCCAATTGATTAGGAGAAATTGCAGGCTTAGGGCTTCTTCATTATTCACATCATCCATTCAATATTCTAATTGTGTAACACGATCTTTCACATTGAAGGCTCTAGCAATGCTACTGCTTGTGTGTGTTATAAGTGGTCATACACGTCAATACCCTATTTTGGTGGAGACTGCAACCAAATGGGGAGAAAGTCTCCTGAATCTGAGAAAAATCCTCATTAGTATCATGATTAACAGGATGGGTTGGCAGCATTGGGCCTTAGCAATAAGGAGAAAATCCTTTTAGTGAAGGGACTGAAAGTAATACTCTCCAAAGCTTCGGACTTCTTTCATGAAGGAGCAATCGGTTAGGAAGGAAGGCTCCCGAAATTGAGAGGAAGTCTCTGTTTTAAAATAATTATTTTAGATCAAAATGAAGGTGGAACAGTTTTCCCATTTTGTTCCAATGCTATTTTTATCTTGTTTGGGGTTACTCCACGTGCCTTTTTCACCAAACTCATGATGATTAGGGGCTCTTGACTTAATTTCTTTTCAAATCAGGATGCTTAAGCTGTAGAAGTTGATGGTGGTGGGCTGGGGCACTGGCTGAGGGGATGACAACAGTGACGGGAAGTGATGTTGAAGGAGCTGCCTCCAAAGGGGAGAACCAGCATTGGCTGGGATCAACTGGAGGATTACCTAGTGCTAGAGGGCCAGACAATGGAGGCGTGATGGGGGCAAGATGTAGCTATTCCCACAATGGCTGGCAATGATGGACACAATGGAACTGTTGCTGGGGCTTGGGATTGAGTGGTGGCTAGGCAGAGGCGAGCTTATCCTTCTGATTTTGTCGATGGTTGAGGTTGGATTCTTCTTAGAAGGTGGAGGGGCGATGTTAACAATGGATGGCCGGATGCTAGGCTGGAAGAGGGTGGGCAGCTGGTGGTTGGGCTTGACCTTGAGGTTGGGTTCTTCTTAGAAGGTGGAGGGGCGATGTTAACAATGGATGGCTGGATGCTAGGCTGGAAGATGGTGGGCAGCTGTGGTTGGGCTTGACCTTGGCCTTGGCTGCTGGCTCTGGGAGGGGAAGAAAACCTTCATTTCCTCCTTTCACATTTTTACTTCTTTTTTCCCAACTCACTCTCTTTTTTTTTTTTTCAATTCTCTCTCCCTTTTTTGCCTTTATTTTCAAGCTTGGTTTTTAAAGATGAAAAAAAAAAATAAATAAGGTGGAGGGGAAGAGAAATAGTTATCAAGTTAAGCTCCGATACCAAATCTAATGTAGGCAAGAGAAAGAGAGATGGCCATTAGTTTAATACCAGTTCCTTAAGGGTCTTTGATTGAGCATCTCTAACTATCTCGAGGAATTTGCGGCCTTCCACTCAAACAAGAGATTACTCCAAGCTAGGAAAAGAGAGGAACTCTTATAATTTTATATATCAATTCATTATCAATTTATTGATTCAAAGGGGTATGCTAGAAACTTACTTATAGAATAAAATTAGCCCAAAAGAAATTAGACTAGAATCAAAACACCTTCAAAAATAAAACACTAGAATCATAGACTTTTTAATGATGACAAAAATATGACTTATAAAGAGAATAAAATAGCACTCCTAAAGAGATATTTATTGAAGTTTCCTTGGTCAAAATTCTTCTTTGCTTTTCTAGGCTGCATCACATAACAAGCAAGCCTTGTACCACTACTTAGTTCAACTTTATAAATTCTCAATCACCAAGCATTCTTATCATCGACCATACCACCTTTGGTGTTATCATAAATTTTTCCAAGTCATTTTTTTTTACAACTTTTGTCCATGTTAGGTCTTGCCTTCCTCATAGATCCTTCCATATAAAGTCAATCATGTATTCTTTCCAAATCCCATAGCAACTTAGATCATTATCATACATGCACATGCTGCATTGGTTGGTTCTCCATCACTCTTTCCTCGAGTGATTTAATTCCTAAACTTCCGCCAACATACTTGTTCATCAATGACTTGACATTAACTTGATAGCTAATAATAGAAAGGAGTTGAAACTGCTGAACAAGATCTTATAATGTTACTTGTCTACTTCTCGATGCTTTGCTATGACTTTATTCCAGTATAATCAATATATTTGTGGAAATGACTATATGAACCTATGTGGCACATAAGAAACTCCCGTTGTGATTTGCTAGATGCAATTTGGGTAAGTTGGAAGGGGAAGATGTGCTGGTGGGTTTGGGGTTAAGGATTAAAATATGGCCATCATCAAAAGATAAACACACAATCTATTCAGCCCAAGTGACCATGGAAGTGAACGTTGAACTTTTGATGTCAATAACATTTTATCTCCTCCCAAATCCCAGTCCTTTTCCTAAATTGTATCCAAAAATTGTTTCCCTTGTAGCCTCATTGTAAGATTGCACAAGATAAACAATCAATCACACATGATAAACGATCTTTCTAATTACTTGTGCATGTTTAATAAAGGCTACAAGCCTCTAACCTGGATTATTTGTACAAAAAAGAATCAAGAGACATCCATTAGTTGTGCTTCTTGTATCCTTAGCACAATCTTTTTAACACCTTATTAATTGTAAGAGAAAATATGTTGAGCAAAATAGAATCAAGAGATATCCATCATTTCTTTACATCTTTTATAATTGCAATTGGTAGATATTAATCATCACAAATCTAATGGTGGTTTTGAGCTTTTTTCATATGCAGACTATTCTCCAAAGGATTAGGATCATTCTATTGATATGTTTTCACTGTTACCATCTGTAAAGCTGTTGTTGTGATAATGTCTTATTGGAGGAGTCACTTTACCATTGTTGTGATAATGTCCCATTTGAAGAGTCACTGTCATTTTACTTTTATGCATGGTGTCTTTGTAGATGTGCTATCCTAACCCAAAATGAGTACTTTTATGTAGGGATTGAGTGTCGAACATGCCACTCTACACATACTATGACAAGCCTAGAAGTTTTGAGGCACAGAGTGTTGTGGTACTACAAACTACTGTATATTAAATTCTATTAAACCAACCAGATTTGATACAACTTGTCATGCCCCCTACTTCCCACTCCCCACCCTTTTCTTGTTTTTTCAACTTATTTGAAGATCGTGGACATAGGCAGGAGTCAGGATAAGAGAATGACTTAGCAGGCAAACAGCTTGTGACCTCGCTAGCAGATGACTGAAATTGAACCTTTTATATAAGTACCGTTTAAATCTTCATTTTGCTTAAGACATTTAATGTAGGCAAGAATCTACCCCTTATTTATGTCAATAAAAAAGTCAAACTTAAAATCCATTAGATTAAGAAGGCCAACTTTAATTAATGAATAAATTTCAGATCTTTGGTGTTCGATTAAAGTTAGAGGTAGCAAAACTGGACACAACTCGAACCCAACACGAAATAAGTGGGTTTATGTTAGCCTTAAGTGGGTTTGTGTTGTCATTGTGTTGGCATGATTATAACATGAAATGATCGTGTCATGTCACATGTTGACCCACCAATCTGAAAATGACACCATTAAAACCTATTTAACTAATGATATGTTTAGCCTTTTTATTTATTTATTTATTTTATATAAAAAGTACTTAGTATATAATTATAAAAAATGGAATGGTTACTTTGTCTTATTAAGTGGGTCAAGTATATTCGTGTTAGTGAGTATTAATTGAGTTATGTCTATTTGTGTTAAGCGAGTCGAGTTGTGTTGATCTAATATGATCTGTTTATTAAACAGGTTATGCATGTCGTGTCATGTTACTTATTTAATAATCAAGTCATGTTCATGTTTGGATTTTTAACATGATTAATTAATTGCGTCATATTTATATCAATCCATATTGTGTTATACCTTAGCTTCAATATGACAACATGAATTGCCATCCCTAGTCAAAGTAATAACTTTTGAATGACGGGAGATTTCTTAAATAGTAAAAGTTCAAATTTTATTATATCCAAACGTTTCCATGTCTAAAAGCCGAGTACAAAAGGTCACATATTGACTATAGTTATTAAAACTAGACTAAAGATCAGCTTAGCCAAACATCTCATTTGTCAAGTCATCAGCTTGATCAACAGGTCAATCCCTTACATGAGGTTTATATTAAAAAAAATATTAAAATTTAGAATTCATATTCATAGGGTGTGATTATAGTTTTACGCTAGCCATCAATTTATTGCAACCCTCCTCCTTTATTTGGACTTGGGACCAATTCTATCCTAAACTCATATTTTTTACATATTTTAAAATTTGAAGTATGTAATAGAATTAATATAAGGAAAGTATGCATAGTTGTAATTTTTATGAAATATTACTTTATAAATCACATGGATCAACATTTTATTCTATACTATAATTATTATATAACAATATAAAGTAGTCATGAATCATTTAATTTTACTAAAAAATGCAAAGATTTATAATATAGAAAATATGTGAATTTTTTAAATATATTTGATAATAAAAATTAGAGTTTTGAAAATACCCAAAAAATAAAATGCATATATGTGTTTCAGTTTGTATTAAAAGAAAAATTGATCATGTTCTTTGAAAACAATTGATTGCAAAGCATGAGCTGCATGTCAAATTATTTTTCAATCTTTTCTAGTCAGTTTGACTGTACTGTTTTACTTCTTAGACTTATTTTCTAGTCAAATTATTTTTCAGTCTTTTCTACTCAGTTTGACTGTACTGTTTTACTTCTTAGACTTATTTTTGTAATGATTAACTTATAAGGTATCTAGTCATGATTTATCTGGACACAGAAGAATAACAGATATATATAACCCTGCACTCTTTTTTATATTCCTTCTTTCTTTGTGGTTTACTAAGAACAATGCTGCATAGAATCTGTATTCTATCATTGTTGAAACATGTGCCTTAATTTAGTGTCTAATTACTTAATGTCGATTTATAGGACCATAAAGTTTAAAATCCTCTTTGCAAGATTATGAATGCATTTTAGTTTGTGGTCAATTGATGAGTATCTTACTTTAATTTCCTATGTTTGTGAACGACATTCCAGCCCAAATGGGAAGCAATTTGTGTCTTGCAAAGAGGTTTCTTCATACATACTCTCCCTTATCAGCCACCCAAATAATGTCTTGTCAGTTTCTGTTCGAATTGGTGGGAGCACCCATGAACTTGACAAAATGACTCCAAGATTTGTAAGTCTAACAGATGATTCTAATATATTTGAACCAATTCAGCTTTGTTCCTTTGGATTCATTGGATGTGCAACAGAATGCAGGTCTTACCCATCAGGATGATAATCGCAACTTGTCTTCTGTTACCCTGTTTCTTCTTATTCAGACAACAACCAGAAGCAAGTTGTCTTAAACAGGGTTGAGAAGCATACAGTGGATGAACTGAAAAATAGTTTAGAATGTCATGCTTGCAATCTAACATTTGGTGACAAGGACACATATATGCAGCACCAGTTGTCATTTCATCAAAAGAGTGCGAAGCGGCGTAGACTTGGCAAATCCATTGGGGATGGTGTTATCATGAAAGATGGTCAATATGAATGTCAGTTTTGTCACAAGATATTTAGTGAGAGGCAACGCTACAATGGGCATATTGGGGCTCATGTGAGGTACCAAGGTCTGAGTGTTGAATCATTGCCAGATGATGTTACTATGACAAGAAAGATATTTAATCCATCTCCCTTAGCTGCAGTACCATATGGTTTCTCAGAGATGACTGATTTGGCTAAACAGAATGAAGAAACTTATAATGCAAGATCTGCTGATGAACTTAATATTGATTTCTCTCAGTGCATAATAGAGACCAAAAATCCTGAAATTGATCACAATGCAAAATCTGCTGGTAGTGAAACTACTAAAATAACCTGCACAAGCATCTCTGTTGATGACCAAAACAATGATCATAATTTGACTAATTGTAAGTCTGATGAGATTGTTCAGGAAAGAAACATCTCAGATGACAAATCCAATGCATGCATGGATGCCATATCTGCTTTTGTAGTTGGTGCAAACAATGTGATGCAATATCGTTCACGTGTTACCATGCAAGAAGCTTCTACAGGCAAATCCGTTGATGATCAGATTAACAATAATGAAATGATTGATTATAAATCTGAAGTTGTTGAGGTTAGTAATGTTGGGGATGTCAAACCTAATGATAGCAACATGGGTGGTTCTAAAGCAGAGGAGGTTATTGAGTCTAGCAATACAAAAGATGTCAAGCCTGACACAAACTTGGATGCCATGTCTTCCCCTCTTAAAATTGTGGACAATGCAACCAGTGAAACTAAGACTCAAATTGGTCGATCTTCCTCCATCAGCATTTCTGTTGACAACATTAATAATTGTGATGTGGCTGGCTATAAATCTGAGGATATTGTTGATGGTAATAATGCCATGGGTGTTAAGACTGTTGCACCCAATGATTCTATTTTCCCATCTCTCCTCAATGTGGACGCTGTGACTTGTGAAACTAACAATAAAATTGTTCTTTCTTCATGTACCATGATTCCAGAAATTGGAAAATATAGCACTGACCAGAAAGTCAACTCAGAAGGTCATTTGATAACCATATCAGGTAATCAATCAACTTATGGGGTTGAAAGCTATGCAAACGATATTTTGACTAGCTCCATGGAAGAGAATGTTCTTGCTGAACTGGATACATCTGGCAATGGGTTGAAAACTGACTTTGCAGGTTCCCATTCATTATCTGACAAAGAGCTGGCTGCTGAGAATATTATGCCTGATGAATTTAATGCTGCCTGTATTGACCCTACTTTTGTCAATGAGCATAGTGGGGATGTTGAAACAGATGCAGATGGCACATTTGATATTGACATGAAGGAATCTATGCTTGGAGAAATTGATGAAGCTGGTAATGTGATGGAAAATTGCTTTAGTACCAGCAATGCCAGACATGAAGAGGTTGTTCCGAATGATGTTGTAGCAAACAATGATGGAACAAATGCCCTGCAGGTTAGTGTGGTTGGTACATCATCATGGGTGTATTCATCTGATTGTGCTCCAATCCTTGATATGATCCCAAATCAGGTAAATTTATTTCAAGCCTACATGATACTTGGGATAAATATGCTTGGTAACCTTCAAATTTAGGAAATTTCTCATAATAGCATCATCTATTGGAGTTATGAGCAATAGTCTTAACCACAACCTTTTCATCTTGCATACTAGTTTCAGTCCTTCACTTTTTGTGGATTTGTTGGACTTGTCGATTGCTGAGTTATCAACAATTTACAAAGGTAAAGGACCGAAGCCGAACTCTTCCTCTTGATGGCTGTAATTATATATACATACATGCATACATGTAAGTGTGTGTGTGTGTGTATGTGTGTGTGAATTACATAAAATTAATAATTGAGTGGAAAAACCATTTTTAGGTTTTATGCTCACCATATAACAATCCCAGTTAATTCGACTTGATATATCTTTTTGTGTTTCTTAAACCTGATGAAAACATGTTATAAATGATGTACACCCACAGGTTCTGTAATTTTGTCTAGAAATCCTGTGCCAGAGGTGTCCAGAAAGCACACAAGTGGTGCACTGATGCGTTTTACAAATGTTAGAAGAACTTAAGTTATTTGCTCCTTTTTGTACTAGTATTGCAGAAGTGGGAAGTAAGTTTGATTTCAAATTGTAGGAAATGTTTTTAACTCATACTGTTTTTTCTTTTTCTTTTTTCAGAAAAGAGCTTTTATGTTTCGAGGGTATCCAGAGCTGTAAACTGGGTGTTTTTCTAATGATAGTATTTGCATGCAATGAATAACAAGGAATATTTTAGTTAAATGCTACTTATCATGATTGATGAAATATATGATTGTTTGATGATTTACCATGCATGTTTGCATATGCAATATATTCAATAGCATTTTTCTTGTGATGGAATCAAATTTGTTTTTCATGCTTTCTAGTGCTATATAGCACCAGCATGTTATATCCTTTTTAAGTTTTTGTATATTGCCACTCAACTAGTATATATTATGTTCACTTTTATGTGAACATGTTGGAATAGGTGAACTTGCCTTTGAAGTGAGTCTAGGTGCATATCTCATTGTATATAACACGAATCCTCTATTCATTTCCTGACGGTAGCCTTTTTTGCTGGTTTAGTATCCCAATATGGAGCTGTGGACCTAGAATGCAGTGCTTCATCATCATGTGGAGCAGTCTTTAGATGTGGACCAAGGATGCAATGCTCCATCATCATGTGGAGCATAGTCTTGAGATTCAGTAGTAAAAAATAAGTATCCCATCATGGATTTCGATTATCGGTTCATCTCTATAATATTTGCTTTTGTCATGGAGCCGACATTAAGTTGTGAATTTGTCAGTAGGCAATTGCCCATTGCTTTTCACTATGTTACTTTAAGCCTCGTTTAGGAAGACAAATGAAGTGCATTGTGGTTGGCAGACATACAATACCATTCTTACATGGTCTGTTTTCATTGTTTTCTCCATTAAGCCTATGTTCCTGTACCTGAGGATAATTTAGCATGAAACAATTGCTTTACTTTCATAGGAAGGATGATGAAAATTGTCATGGTTAAATGCACCTTGTTTTTTTGCAACAGTGTGAAGTTGAACTCAGCAGTGTGGGCCAGAAGCATGGGAACTTACCGGACTTCGAAGAGTTGAGGTTGGGTGCAGCTAACTCTTCTGAGTTTGTTCACTTGACTGGTCAAGGGTCAGTATCTGTGCCTGAGCCATCCATTGAATTGGGTTATGCAACAGCACTGCAAAATGGGAGTTGCCCCTCTCTACAGTTAGGATGGGACATATCTGCCAAAATAGCGAGCGGGTGTCAGCTAACATCTGTATGTGTGTGGTGTAGCAGAGAGTTCAGCCATGATGGGAGTAATGCCGAATTGCAATCTGATTCCCTTGGCTTCATATGTCCGGCGTGTAAATCAAAGATTTCAGGTCAATTTTAATATACTAGACCATGGTTCATCTGGATAAAACAATCATCTGAGTGCCGACTAGCAGCTCATTATTCTTGTGTGAGAAAAATAACTTTTGATAATCATCTCTAACAATCTGTTATGGATTTATCTCCAGAAAATAATGCTCCTCAACTCTGATCCCTTCTTGTCATTTCATTTTCCTCTGTCACTTTCCATCGTTGTGGGTTATGGCATAGCATCATCAGAACATCTCAGTGGATAATGCAGCAATGGGTGGGGGTCCGTGGTGACAGAGGCTGAAATGGGAGAACGTAGGCTCACAAATTCATTCATATGAACGTGTGTGTAATTGAATGAACCCCATGTAATTGAATGTATTACAGTGCCATTGTACTTTTTTCTTTAAAATGGAAGACATTGGTGCAATTCTTTAGAAGAAAACGTTCATGTTTCCTTCAGTAATTTGAAAATCGAGCATCCAACCTGATTTTTTGACCAATGGTGATGCTAACAATGTTATTGCTGTAGAAACATATGATACTATTGTTATCATATTATGTTCATCTCTCTTTCATGGATGCAAAGAGTTATGCTGGGAAGGGAATGAAGAGTACTCTTGTTTTCACATGTTGTATCAAAAAAGACGTCGGACCAATTTCTTTGTGCTGCGCAAGTTAACAGGACCCAAAAAAAAGTTAAACCTCCTGCCCAGGGAATTGAGCAGAAAGGGTTAGCAGAACACAAGAATTTTGGTTGGTTATGGTAAGACGGAAGTAAGCTTTTCCAATAGAGTCTGAATACAGAAAAACAGGAAATGATGAAAAATGTGAAAGTTAGACTGCATTTAAATTATAAAATATTTTCTATTTTTATTTTTAAAAAGAGTTTTATTTTCTACTTTCTGATTGCTTAATAAGTGAGAATAAAAATTACTTTTTTTATTTTCATTATAATTTTTTTAAAGAATAGAAAAAAATTTAAAGAGAATTATGTTCATTTTCATGTTTCCAGTTTTTTTGTTCTTGTTTCTATTCTCTTCTTTGTTTGGATAAAAAAGAGTAAAAATATTTTTTTAATATTTTTTTAATATTTAATATTTTAGAGCTAAATTTTTTAAAAAATTATTTTTATTTTCAATCTATATATATATATAATATAATAGACCGTTCTTAACCAGAACCAAACACGTCCGTAGATTCCTAAACAATGAAGCCTGCATATTAGGCCACCCAATCCTCTGTACTATTAATTCTTTGCAGATAGTTAGTTTCAAAATTTATCAGAGGCAAGTTGATTCTCAAATTGGCCGAAAGTAGAGGACAAACGTGCTCAATATGGGCTGGCGGATTTCTTATGTCCACAAAACTACCATCAATGTTGATTTGAAGAAGTGACAGAATTATGTAGGTAAGTACAGAAGTTGTGTGATAACCCTTTCAATAGTCCCACATTGAGAAATTAGGAATTGGTTGAGTGGTTTATAACCGGTTAAGCAAGAAGGACAAGGCACCAATTGGATCCCTTTTTGGGCTGTGGTGGCCCAAGTTGGTGTGGACCTTGTCCGTCTTGCTTTCTTGTAACGAAACGGGCCCGTAGGCCCGGGTCGTTACAATATGGTATCAGAGCCATGCACCAGTCGGAAGTGTAGGAGCTAAGTGCCACACAGGGCAAGCCTGGTGGTTGTGATCAATTGACCCTGGCGACGAGAATGTCGCCTTTGTAAGGGAGGTAGATTGTGATAACCCTCCCAATAGTCCCACATTGGGAAATTAGGAATTGGTTGAGTGGTTTATAACCGGTTAAGCAAGAAGGACAAGGCACCAATTGGATCCCTTTTGGATCCCTTTTTGGGCTGTGGTGGCCCAAGTTGGTGTGGACCTTGTCCGTCTTGCTTTCTTGTAACGAAACGGGCCCGTGGGCCCGGGTCGTTACAATATGCCCCCCAATAGTCCCACATTGGGAAATTAGGAATTGATCGAGTGGTTTATAACCAGTTAAGCAAGAAGGACAAGGCACCAATTGGATCCCTTTTTGGACTGTGGTGGCCCAAGTTGGTGTGGATCTTGTCTGTCTTGCTTTCTTGTAACGAAGCGGGCCCGTGGGCCCGGATCGTTACAATATGGTATCATAGCCATGCACCGGTCGGAAGTGCAGAGCTAAGTACACACAAGGCAAAGTGCAATATCCATGGGGGATGGGAGCCACCTCTTGAACCTGTGGGGGCCATCTCTAGAATCCTGCCTGCCTGGTAGTTGTGATCAATTGCCCCTGGCGACGAGGACGTCGCCTCTGTAAGGGGGGTAGATTGTGATGCCCCCCAATAGTCCCACATTGAGAAATTAGGAATTGGTTGAGTGGTTTATAACTGGTTAAGCAAGAAGGACAAGGTACTAATTGGATCCCTTTTTGGACTGTGGTGGCCCAAGTTGGTGTGGACCTTGTCCATCTTGCTTTCTTGTAACGAAGCGAGCCCATGGGCCTGGGTCGTTACAAGCTACAACATAGGAGCCTTGGATTTCCTGAGCTACTCAAGATCTCTCCATGGTATTGGAGTAGATAAATTTAGCTACTTGGATGTCTTTATCTGCATGACTTAGGGGCTTAAGGGACGTTCTCAAAAGTATGACCGTTATTGGCCTCCAAATATGATATGCAATGTAGCAAACCAGAGTCAGGGATGCAGGATTGGGAATTGATGCCAATTACTAGAGCTATTCTACTCTAGGCAAGCAAGAAGGGCAGGATCCGTGCTCTTTTTTTTTTTTTTTTGGTTACAAACGGGCGATCACACAAGTCTCGTGTGAATCAGCCCAGATACATCAGAAGACAAAATATGCTGAAGAACAATAGGACAGTGATATTCAGGCCTCCAAATCCATGAACCAGTATGCTGAGCCATAGAGGTAGCCGCCCAATCTGCTGCCGCATTAGCTTCTCGATATATATGACGGATCAGGACAGAGCCGGTCGCTCGCAGAATTGACCAAATATCCCTTAAGATTGGATTAGAGGGACCTTCAAAACAATTCTCCTTCTGCAACCAAGAAATGACCGTCATAGAATCACCCTCGATCATGATCCTAGGGGCGGGGAGAATCCGAACGGCGTAAGAAATTCCTGCCCAAACCGCATAGAGCTCAGCCATCAGGACAGAATAGTCAAGAGCACCAAAACCTCCTGCCGCCAACAAATCACCCACCGCCCCACGGATGATGAACGCAGAACTAGCAGCTCTACCACGGACACTCCCATCGAAGTTGATTTTGACAGACCCTGGAGGGGGGCTCTCAAGAGATGAAAACCGGATATCGGTTCGCTGCCGAAGCAGCAGGGGAACCCCAGCGGCCAGAGGAGCCAGAACCAACACCAGAGAAGACACGACCATAGTCCATAATCAGCAATCTTATCTTCCTCACAATCCTATGAGGAGAAGCTGTGGTATTAGAAAAAATGAACTCATTCCTTGACAGCCAAATCTGATATGCCGTGGCTGCCCAAAGACCACGCTTATGCTGAGATCCCCACCGAATATCATGAAAAAAGGAGGAGCGCGGAGATGCTGTAGCCTCCAATCTACTAGAAAAACCCATCAGATGCCATATCCGTCAAGCTCTAGGACATAGAAAGATAGCATGGTCATCCGTCTCCTCCTCCAGCCGACAAAGAGGACAGATCGGCTGAATAGACAGACCCCTCCTAGAGAGAAGACCCGACGTAGGAAGGCAGCCCCAAAGAAGCTTCCAAATAAAAAGCTGAACCCTAGGAATGGTGGGAAGCTTTCAAATCTAAGCAGCATCCTCAGTGCGCCGGGACTGAGGCCTAAAACTCCTCATAAGGTCCTTGGAGGGGGCCCTAGAGAGACAAGATCTCTGCCAAAGCCTAGAATCACCATCACAGCCAGGCATAAGAGGCATAGATAGAATCTGCCGAGAAAGCTCCTCCCCAAATAACCATGTCACCGTGGGGATATGCCAAGCGTGGGAATCCCGGGAAATCAAATCCTTAACCCTTAAACTGGAGGGGGCATCCATATTAATAAAAGAGGGCCACCTCGAAAGGGGGAGCTCAGAAATCCAAGTATCATGGGTAACATCAATCGAATAACCATCTCCGATACTCCATGAAACATTCTCCAGGATAAACTGACCATATCTGCAAATCTCCTTCCAAAAGTAGGAAGATCCGCGGATCGGCAAAATGGGCAAGCCGGATGTCCACTCCCCATACCTCGCTCACATCAGAGAGCTCCATAGACACTGCGGCTCCAAGAGAAAACGAGAAGCATGTCTAGCAAACATAGCTTCTCTTCTAACAATCAGAGAATGAATACCTAGACCGCCTTCTTGGATAGGTATATAGACCGTGTCCCAGGATAATAGATGCATGCCATGACCATCTTGCATAGAGGCCCAAAGAAAGTCTCTGAAACATCTCTCTATCCTCCTAAGACAGGTAGTCGGAATAGCAATATTCGACAGAAGATACAGAGGAAGTGAAGAGAGAACCGATCGAATAATAATGACCCTGGCCATCATAGATAAACTAGTGACCTGCCACCCCTCAAGGCGCTGACAAACCCTCCTCTCTAGCTCAGCAAAGTCAGAACAACGGGGACGTCTACCTGTAATGGGGATCCCCAGATACAAAAATCGATCAGTCTGAGTAGATATGCCTCACAGATTAGTAATGGCTTCCCTAGTAGATCTGATGGTCTTCGGGCTGAAACATATAGAAGATTTGAGATAGTTAACCCTCTGACCTGAAGCCAGACAATAGTTCTGCACAATTGAATGTAAGGAAGCCGCATTATCAATGGAAGCTTGACCCAGAAGAATACAGTCATCAGTGAAAAGGAGATGGGAGACCGCAGGGCCCTGACTCCCGGCCATGAATGGGACAATCCTCTGATTCTGCTATGCCTGATGAAAAGCACGAGAAAGATCATTCGCAGCTAGAATGAACAATAAAGGGGATAACAGGCACCCCTGCCTCAGACCAACAGTAGAATGGAAAAACTCCGTCGGGCATCCATTGATAATCAGAGAAAAAGAAGGCCTCTGAATACAAGCCAAGATCCACTTGATGAACAGCTCTTCAAACCCAAACTCCTGGAGCGAGCGGTGTAAGAAAGACCAACTCATCCTATCATAAGCTCTCTCCATGTCAAGCTTTACCGCCATAAGACAACGACTAGCTGGGGCTCTTTGAAGATCATGCATAAATTCCTGGGCGATGAGAACATTATCAGAAATAGAACGCCCTCTAATAAAAGCCCCCTGCTCAATAGAAATGAGGTGAGGAAGAACAAGACGAAGGCGGCTAGCTAAAAGACGAGCACATATCTTATACAAAGTGGTGCAAAGGCTAATAGGCCGGAAGTGCTGCGGGAGAGAAGCCTCCGGACGCTTGGGCACTAGAGAAATAAAAGTCTGGTTCCACTCCTGAGGAATGCTCTTTGTCTGGAATACAATTTGAATAGACTGAGACACCTCTTGCCCAACAATTCCCCAATAGTGATGGTAAAAAGAAGGCAGAAATCCATCAGGCTCAGGGGCCTTATCCGAGCCAAGCTCCCAAAGCGCCTCCCGAAATCTTCCTAGAATCAGGCACACGAAAAACCGGAGCCCCCTCCCCCTCGGACTCAGTCCATCTAGTCTGAAAGAAATGGAAAAGCAAATCCCTAATAGAGTGGATGTCCTCCAGAGTATGCCCTTCAGCATCAACTAATCTCCGAATCCTGTTAGCGGACCGCCGCTTTAAAGTGGCCTGATGGAAAAATCTGGTGTTACGATCCCCCTCACATATCCACTGAACCCTGGATCTCTGCCTCCAAAACATCTCCTACTAACGGAGAAGAGAGTGATGGCGAGTCAGTGAGTCCTGAAGCAACGAGAGGTCCGAATCCAACAAAAACCCATCCTGGTCCTCCTTCTCCTGTAAGGCAGAAATGTCGGCTTCCACCCTTTCGACTTGTCTAACCAGATCCCCAACCTCCAGCCTATTTCATCTGGATAGACGACGTCTAACCATCATAAGACGCCGAGATAACCTATAAATAGCATTTCCCCTAATAGGAAGGTGCCAAATCTGCGAAATGATCGACCGAGCAGCAGAATGGACAGTCCAAAACTGCTCAAATCTAAACTGTCTTCGATAACACATAGAAGCCTCCGTTGAAATCAAAATGGGGCAATGATCAGAAGCAATCCTAGGAAGATGGGCAACAGTAACCTCATGAAACCTATGAAGCCACTGATCCGTAGCTATAGCTCTGTCAAGTCTCTCCTACACATGAGCCGAACCCTGACAGTTGTTACACCAAGTGAATTGGGTCCCAGAGTACCCCAAATCCAGCAGCCCCGATGATCCTATGAAGGTTCTGAACTCACTAACATCTGCCGAGGCCGTAAACCGACGTCCTCCACGCTTTTCGTTAGCCTCAGTGATGCAGTTAAAATCACCGGCAATGATAGATGGGAGTCCCTGAGCAAGAAGGGAAAGCAACTCAGACCATAGGACCCCTCAGAGACTACAAGACCTATCTGCTGGTTGCACTGATGAAAAGAATCAACCTTAACAGTATCGGCACGCCAAATGGCCAGCATACCTCCAGACAAACCTTCAGCCTCAACCGCATACGAAGACCAGGACCAAGAAATCTGCCTCCTAAACTGAGCCAGACTGTCACCCGACAACCTTGTTTCCAAAAGAACACATATATCAAAATTATGAAGCTGCACCAATCTACTAAAGGAGGATCAAATGAAGGCTTTCGAGCTCCTCTAACATTCCAAATTAAGATCTTCATTTACAAGGATGATGAAGTTGGGACCCCACCCTGGTCCTCCACCATCGCAATATCAGATAGGCACCCACTGGATGAGTACCCCCCTCAGCTAACAAAGATGGACCAGCCTCTGGCTCCTGACTGACGACAAAAGCCCGAGGAGACTGAACGGAGACAGGGGACCTGATCTCATGTTTACACTATCTGAAACCTTCGAGGAAAAACCCACCGGCTTGTCAGAGCAGGACCTAACCACTTCCTGACCTCCTTCCAGAGAGTAGGAGGCCAGAGACATCCTTTCCTGGGAATCAATCGATATCCCAGAGTTTTTACAGGTCCGAGACTTGCCTTTTCCTTTTTGTTTACCAGATTTAGAAACTACCCTTGGGGCCTGATAATCAACTGGTCTGGCCCGCTTAAGGGGACCCGGACAAACATCCCTATTAACCAGAATGCCACCTACCCCCGACTCAATCCAAGAGAGGCAAAGGGGTTCTTCTTCAAAAGAGGATTATTCAGACCCATCTCAGCAGAATCCACCTTATCAGCCTGCAGCAAAACATTCTCTACTGAAGCAAAACCGGCACGCTCACCCTGTCCCGGCACCTTAACTGAGACTGAACGGCCTTGCAAGGACTCCCCCACTGGACACCCAGAAGCCATGGCTGAAATGCCCCCTACCATTGAAGGAATCGGCACCCTCCTCCGAGCCAGCTTTGCAGGAAGGCTCCAGCCCTCAGCAGCTTCAGCACCACTCAAGGGAACAGCAAGCTTCCTCTGAGTTCTCGATCCGCTACCAGAGGCCCCCGGAGACGACACCGACTGCAACTTCCTCCTCTCATCCCGCCGGGAACCTGGGGCCTCCCTTCTTTGACGAACTGCTGCAATCCACGGACCATATACAGGGCTGGAGGTTGCACCTTCGACTCCTGAACCAGACTGAGAACAAGGGCCACTCAGATGCAACGTTCCACAGGAAGCACAAATCCCCTCCAGATTTTCAAAAGCAAATTGCTGCCAAAAGGGGAGGCCAATCCCTTGAATCAGTGCACCCGGCCTCAGAGGACGACAAAGGTCGACCCGGAGACATGCCCTGGCGAAACCACCTCTGCTCTTCGCCACAGTAGAAGCATCCAGACATATGAACTGCCCGGCTGGTTCCAGAATGACCCTGATGAATTCCTCCTTTCAGAACTCCATCGGAAGGTTGGGGAGCCGCACCCAAACCAGAGCCGACGGAATCGCATCCTCAGCCGGGAAGAATTTTGGCCGCCACGGCTTCGACCCAATAACTTGTCCGTTAACCATCCAAGGACGATTGAGAACCGTGTCACAGGCATTCGGATCCTCAAAACGGAATAAATGGCACCGGAATGCCAGACTGATCGGAGCAATTTCACCTTGAATTCCTGCTCTTCTAAACTCCCTGATCACCGCCTCTGCCGGAACCCACTTGTGGTAAGAACGTACTAGAACGGCTCGCGACTGCCATCTCGCCACTTCGGCCTCCAACTCAGCTACAGGGACGCGAATAACATCCGGAAAGGACGCTTCCAGAGACGCTATAACCGACGGCGAAGGAGACGGCGAGACCCAGCGAAAGCGGATCCCACATGCGTCGATCCGGAAGCCTGCCCAGACTTAACCCCATCCGACGCCATAGAAAGAGAGGGGCCAGCAAGAGGAACAGACCGACGAAGGCACAGCCGGAGAAGACGAAGATCGCCGGAGATCGAGAAAGACGACGATCGAAACCAGAATCGTAAAGCACACCCAGGGAACAGAACCAAAGCTCAGTCGCTCATGAATTTTAAAGCATCAAAACTACCGTACAAAGAGTTAACTCTCGTGCTCTTCACAACACCTGGGACGCTATGATCTACGAGCTATCGCTCTACGGTAGCAGAGGCAACGATATACTACTATTTTACATAGGAACAAAAAATAAAGAGTTTGATAGGATCCCAAGCCCTAAATTTGAGAGAAACCAAGCCTTCCCAAACAAATTTATCAAGGATCTCTGACTCTAAGTATGCTATATGCAAGCCACTTTTTCAAGCAGAAAGATATTATGCCCGAGTATCTTCTTCTAGTCTTACTAAACTAGTTGTTCATGATTCTGTATTTTTTTTCAAGATCTTATCTAATAAAATTGAAGATTAGAAGGTTTCCACTATTAAAGAAGAAATAAAAAAAGCAGTAATAATTCTAAAATCTAATAAATTTGGTCAATACAAAAATCAAAACAAAGATTAGGAGATCATCATGGTTCAAGAAGCCAAAACCAAGAGATAAAAAGAGAAGAAAATCTTATGATCCGAGAAGAAACTCATATTGAATTTGTTATAATCAAAATATACATAAAAAGAAATCATCAATATTTCAAAATTATCTTGAAAGATCAAATAGTCTTTATTGACAGCTTATTAAAAGTTAATATGATCTCTGCTCAGGCGCACATTTGTGGAAATTATGAAAATAATAAGATTATTTATGTTAAGTTTAAGAATTATTATAATTACATTGGTCAAGGAGTTTCTTATTCTTATTAAAGAGAGCTAAGTATATCGAATAAAAATTTGATTAATATGCGATCTTGACCTCATAATTTCATTTATGGTTTTTAGTCCTTATAGTTAGATTATTTGATTAAAAAAAAAGGTTAATACATCTTATTCCATGTCAATTTATCAAGAAACAAATTTTTTACATGATTGAAGATTACCAAAGCTTTTAAAAAAGGTTTTATTTTGAAGTTCATATCCAACCACACTAGAAAATACAATTTAATTTATAGTAGTTCAAAAACAAATTTCATTGAGATAAACATAATTAAAATTTTTAAGTAAATCTATTTTTATAACATCTATCATTAAGTTATCTTTCCAACTCATTTTGAATCATTCAACATAGAAGTTTGATAAGAAAATTATTAGCAAACAATCAAAGGATGTTATTGCTAGTGAACTTCTAGAAAATTGTAAAATCATCATTTAACAACTCATAATTTAAGAACAATATTTCTTCTACTGTTATCTAAATTTATGTATTTCCTTCTTTTGGAAACCTATATTAGATGATTCAAAGAATTTAGGAGTTATAAGTTTATTTTTGATTGTTTGTTAATATTTATCTTTTTATTTAAAAAAATTGTATCCAAGGAAATTAGAAAAGCTCATTGATTTTAGAAAATCTTTTCTATAAATAGGCTCAAGTTATATTTTTATTGTGCATTTGATACACCAGATTAAAAGAATGACATGATTTTTTAAGCCTTTTTCATGTTTGTTATATCTGTGAGGATAAGATAAAATTTTATCCTTAGATTACTAATATGATAGATAAAGAATAATTTGCCTTAGCAAAATACTCATTTTTATTTAAATCATGTTTAATTAAGTTAATAAATATCTTGCTAGGCGATAAGCAACAAATAATTATAATTTTATTTTTTATTTTTTGCCTTGTTGTTATGTTTAATCTATTATTCTATCCTATATGAAACATAGGATAGTATAATTTTTGTTTTATCATATTCTTTTTTTAATCCTATCATATTCATGTACCAAATACGTACACTCTTGATATTCCTCAAAAAAATTTGTCAAGTTCTTCAACTTTTAATTCGATGCAATGACACTGTAACATTGTGTTTAGATTATAATGGAGTTGATGTATCATAAGGAACTATTTTTTTACTTGTAAGATGTGTACAAAGGATCGATACAAGGTACTCTATACGTTGCTAGGAAATTTGAAGGTAAGATTGCAATCAAATTTGAAAATAAGGCCTTTGAGAGTGCTCAAAACACAACGTGGAGAAAAAATCAAAATATTTGCAAAGCAGATAGGCTAGATTTGGACATCTTTTCTCATTTATTTGCATCAGACAAAGGCCCTATTTAGATTAGCTATTAGAATATTTTTAAGTCATTGTATTTAATAGATATGTCAGATAACTATTGACCAGCAATTGAAGCCAATAGCTAATTCAAATAGATTCGAAGATACTGATGCTTTTCCAAAAAATCTAAACTTATCAAATTCATCGCCTTTGCTTTCCATAATTGATGATTTGAACCTAAACAAAATTTCCTTCGTCAAGAAATAAACGTCGATGGTCAATGCGTAGATAGCTGGTGTTTTTTTTTTTTTACAAACGGGCGATCATATAATTCTAGAATGAGTCAGCCCAGAAACATCAGAAATTAAAATCTGCTGTAAGAGAATAGGACATGGGTCGCCTGGCTTCCAGTTCCAAGGACCCGCATGTTGAGCAGCAAACGACGCCACCCAGTTCGCCGCCGAGTTAGCCTCACGATAAGTGTGGCGGATCTGGGCTGAATCAAGCTCCCGCATCATAGCCCAACAGTCCCTCAGAATCGGATTTGAGGAATCATCTATACAACTCTCCTTTGATAGCCAAGAAATGACAGTCATAGAATCCCTCTCAATCATGATCTTGGAGCATGGAGGATCCTAACAGCAAAAGAGAGCCCTGCCCAAGCAGCACCAAGCTCCGACAGAGGAACAGTAGAGTCCAGGGATCCAAAGCCTCCCGCTGCCAATAGGTCTCCCATCGGGCCCCGAATGATGAAAGCAGATCCAGCAGCTCTGTCCCGGACGCTCCCATCAAAGTTAATTTTGACATACCCTGGAGGGGGGGTTTCCAAGAGATGAAAACCGTACAACGGTTCGCTGTCGAGACAGCAGGGGAGCCCCAGAGGCCAGAGGAGTCAAAATTAACACCATGAGAGGCACGGGCACATTCCGAAGTCAATAATCTAATCTGCCTCACAATCCTGTGAAAGAAAAACCTATCGTCAGAGAATATGATTTGATTCCTCGACAGCCATATATAATAAGCAGTCACAGATCAAAGACCACGCTTGCTCATAGGACCGCTACGGATGTCCTGAAGAAAAAAAGAACGCGAGAAAGCCATAATTGGGAAGAGATAATTGATTTGGGGAGGGAGATAGAAGTTGAAGAAGACACAGATCATATTGGCACTTATGTTAAGAAGAAATACCATGAGGGACTCATTTTTCAATGCATACTGAGAGATGGGCAACGATTGGGCTCGAGACAAGTTGGGAATGAAAAGGATAGGTCTAAGACGCCATGTTGAGCTAAACTTTTGCTCGAACTCGAGCCAATTATTATATCAGCTCAAACCTTAAATCTTTAGGGTCTGAGCCTAACCTAGTTTATCCGGTATTTTTTTTAATATAAAAATTATTAGAATAAAAAGAGTAATCCTAAAAAGAATTAAGACTTACTTCTCTAGTATTTAGGACTTTAAAAATTAATCCAAATTTCTCAACTCAATTCATCTAAGCCGTTTCTCCATAACATGAGATTGGCTACATGAATCTGTTTTCCAGATTCATGTTTTAAGAGTTCTGACAAAGTTTTAATTATCTAATACAACTCTCTTTCTTTACCCAAACTTGGACCGGCCTTGAGCCTTGACCGAGTTATATTAATCCAAATTTAATACTATATATATATATTCTTTCATATCAATTTAGTCCTAAATTTTTTAATCCCAAGCTTGGTCTAAGTTTGAATAAGCTTAAGTGCATTGCCAGCAATCTTAAATGGTAATATGGATTACCTATAAGATAGATTATCATTTGAAGGATTATCAATAATGTTGATTATTGATTATTGTGTTTGGTATACACAAGTAATGTTACGATAATATTGATTACTATACAGATTACCCATCATATAATATCAAATTTTTTAAAAAACTTATAAATTAAATTTATTAAAAATTTATATATTATTATATATTTGATTTAAAAAATTTATATTTATAAATAATAATGTTTAAAAAATTATATTTATAAATAATATTTGAAACGGCTAGTGAGGATGTTGGAGCTAACGATCGAAAGAAGTTTTATATTATCTAAAGACAAATGTGAGCCCCCTAGATAGCAAAGATCTGCGATCCGACTCGTAGAAGAGGTTATGGGTTTTAACGAAGTCGATAATGAAAAAAAGCGAGTAAAGCGCTATTGATTCGTAGAAACGTGTTCACCATATGTAATAGTTGATTCGCGCGAGCGTACAGCCATGCATACAATTCGAAAAGCACGCGTTCTGACTGTGAGCTCTGGCGATAAGTCAGCTACAGTGTTTGCTACAGTAGAGTTTAGGGCGCCCGATTCTTAAAGAAAGCATTGATCCCCTTCGGCCTGCTTTGAGATTTGTACTATGGCTGCCTGTGAGCTTGATCTCCGGTGAACTTCCCCGTCCTCAGCGATCTGCCCTCACCGGTTGGTTGCTTCAGCTATCTCCTCTTCTCCAATGGCTATGGATGGTGGAAAGGATGGCCGGAAGGCTTGGACTAGGACTGTGGATTCTGACTTTCTATGGGTTTCGCCTTCCCCGTTACCGGAGGAGGTCACGTTGTTGGAAGGCTATTTTCCTGACATAATCCAAATTCCTGCTGCGGCTCTGACGGAATCTAGTGGAAGTTGGGGGGAGAAGGCCATTTTGGCTAGATCCTTCGCTTGTTGGGTTCCTCCGGAAGCCTTCATCCGGGAGTTTAGGCGAGCGGGTGTCCCAGGCGATATCGACTCTGTTTGCCTGGCTCACAGATGCCATATTTTCCAATTCATTGATGCTCAAGCTAAGGAGCTGGTGCTGGGACGTCCGTGGGTGGTCAATGGTCAACCAATAGCCACGGAAGGATGGCATCCAGAGTTCATACCGGCGGCGGACTCTGTCGCATTAATCCTCCTGTGGGTGCGTCTGCCAAATCTCCCACTGGAGTTCTAGGAAGATGAAATACTGAAAGCTATTTTGTTGCCGGCGGGACAATTCCTCTACTCTGACTCTACCACTCAACTAAAGACCAGAGAAGGTTTGCGAGGGTTTGTGTGAGAGTTGATCTCCGGTGCTCGCTTCGGCCGGGAGTCAGAGTTCGTGGGCTGAACTCTCCCTTCTAGCAGCAGTTTCAATATGAACATGTGGCGGGAATTTGTCCAGAATGCGAGACGTTGCACCTCTATGGTCCCTGTGTGTCTCCGGCTCCGCCCTCTGGTTCAGCGGCGTCTACGCATCGTGGTCCATTCGGTCCCTAGATGTCTGCTATCCGCCAGCGTCGCCCTTCCCCTGCTCATCCGCCGGAGCCGCAGAAGATGAAGTCTCAATCTGCAGCGTGCGATGCCTCAACTCATCTCTCTTCCCCGGCGTCGGATGGCTGGAAGGAGCCTGGGAAACTGGCTCGGTGCCGTGTGAAGAAGGCTGGCAAGGCCTTGGTCACCGCTGATGTCGACTCTGGTCTGTGTGCTGGGGGGGGATAAGGGGATGGTTGAGGGGTCGCTGGGTTTCGGTGGTCTTTCTGCCGTGCAGCTCTCTGTGTCACAGAAGGCTGTGTGTGCTGGTTCCAATGAGGCAGTGAGGGTTGACCCTCATTCAGTTATTCAGCATTCTCTGAATCCTAAGCTCATCACTGATAACCCATTTGCGGTTCTTGAGTTGAACACTGTGGTTGATAGGCCTGTGGCTCATAGGGACGCCAACCCGGCTCCCTCGAAGGGCCTAGACCAGTGGAGTCTCAGTCTCAGCGGACTGTTTCCAAATCTGGGAAATGAAAAGGAAAGGGACCGACTTTTGCTTCAAAGCTCACTAAGGACAAACTCTCTTTGTCCGATTCCCTGATCCCTGACCGAGGCATGGGTGTTGTGATCAACTTGAATGACCAGTCTTCTGGTTGCCCAGATTCTATTCCGGAAGGGGATATAGCTCAGGTTGCCAATTTGGAGGGATGTGACCATGAATCCATAGTCACTCGCCTTAAAATGGCAATCTAGGGGAATGACTTTGATTCTAATTACTGAAAAATCCTCCCAGAGTGGTGAGAAGGCATCTGTGTCTGGAGCTCCAATGGAGGCTTTTCAGATGATGAAGTGTTCTACTCATTCGGTGGAGGATCAGGGTGGATCCACACTCCCCTAATTTGTAAATGAAGTTTTAATCTGGAATGTCAGAGGAGCTCGAAAACCTCTTTCAATCCTCCTTTGGGAGATTGTTGCAGCTCCACAACTTTGATATATATTTTTTGGAAACCCGGTTATCGGGAGACAGCTTGGCCCATTTCAGGAGACAGATTGTCAGGTCTTGGTCTTGTTATGCTATTGAGTCAGCTGGTCTATCTAGTGGAATTGTGGCCATCTGGCGCAATTCTTCTATTAAGGTAGATGCTTTTCACCAATGCAGTCAGCATATTGCTCTTGTTATATCGAGGAGAATTCTGCCCCCTGGCTCCTCTTGGGTGCATATGCTAGCACTAACTTCAGGGAGAGGCATATCCTTTGGGCAGAGGCTCTCTCTCTCTTCTTGCCCAAGGTTTTCCATCAATTATGGCTGGTGATTTTAATTGTATCACTGGTACCAATGAAAAGAAAGGAGGGAGGCAGGTCAATGATTCAGCGAAAACTTCTGAGTTTAGGACCTTTATCTCTGCTGCTGGGTTGCTGGATATGGGATTCTTGGGTCTCCAATTCACCTGATGCAATAATCGTCAGGGCTCGGCTCGCGTTTGAGAGAGACTGGATAGAGCTATGGCCACAGGCCAATGGCTTCAATTGCACCCTTCTGCTACTATTACTCACCTTCCCAGAATTGCTTCCGATCACTGTCTCTTAATGATCTCCACTGAGATCAACGAAGACAATTTAGATTCGAGCAGTTTTGGACTTCTTATCCTGCGGCCCGCTCTATCATATCCCATGTGTGGCACCTTCCTGTGAGAGGTAATGCAATTTATCGTCTGTCGAGGCATTTGGATCTTGTGAGACGTAGGCTCTTGAGATGGAACAGATTGGAGGTTGGTGACTTAGCTCGAAGAATTGAGTTGGTGGAAGCCGATATTGTTTCCCTTCAATTGAGAAGGATCAGGAAGGTTATCTCCCTGACTCTGACCTTACTTCTCTCCGAGCTAAGCTCGTTATTCATCACTCCCTTCTTTAGCAGCAGGAGACATATTGGAGACAGAGGTCTAGGGCCCAGTGGATCTGTAAGGGGACCGTAACACCAGATTTTTTCATCAGGCAACCTTGAAGCGCCGAGCTGCCAATAGAATCCGGCATCTTGTGGATGAGGAAGGGCATTATCAGGAGGATATGGCTATTATCCAGAATTAGTTAGTGCATTTTTTCCAGTCCAGATGGACTGAGATTTCTGGTGATGGGGCTCCTATTATTCGGGTTCCTCCTTCTAAGAAGGTTACTGCTCAAGAGAATGACCTTCTTATTAGGCCAATCACTCATGATGAGATTCGCTTGGCTTTATGGGAGCTTGGGGCTGAGAAGGCTCCTGGGCCTGACGGGTTTCTGCCTTATTTTTTTCGTCAATATTGGGATATAGTTAGACAGGAGGTTGTTCAAGCCATACTGATTGCTTTTCAATCCAAATCCATTCATATTGATTGGAATCGGACCTTCATCATCTTGTGCCCAAGCATGCTGATGCTTCCTCCTCACAGCACTTTAGGCCCATCAGCTTGTGCACTACCCTGTATAAGGTTTGTGCTCATCTTTTAGTCTCCCGCCTGCGTGAGGTGATTCCTCGTCTTATCTCTGTTGAGCAGGGGGCTTTTATTAGAGGACGTAGCATCTCTGATAACGTCCTTATAGCCTAGGAGTTTATGCTTGATCTTCAGAGAGCCTCTGTCAGACAGTGCCTCATGGCTGTCAAGTTTGACATAGAGCGAGCCTATGATAGAGTGAGCTGGAGTTTTTTGCATTGCACTCTTCATGAATTCAGTTTTGACAGCCGATTCATTGACTGGATTATGGCTTGTATTTTGAAGCTTTCCTTCTCTCTAATCATCAACAGCAACCAGACTTACTTCTTTCACTCTGCTGTCGGCTTGAGACAGGGTTGCCCTTTATCCCCTTTTCTGTTCATTCTAGCCGCGATGACCTATCTCGTGCATTTTACCAGGCTCAGCAGGAGTGCAATATTGCCCCTTTTGTGGCCGGTCCCCTGGGCGCCTTGGTCTCTCATCTTCTTTTTGCGGATGACTGTATTCTCTTAGGCCAGGCTTCTCGTCGTAATGCGGCTACTTTTGCTTCCATTATTCAAAGCTACTGCCAGGCTTCCGGTCAGAAGGTCAACTTAGACAAGTCTACGATCTACTTCAGTCCGAAGACTTCCAGGACAATCAAGGAAAATATACACCAAATCTTCGGCATTTTTTCTAAGGCTGATCGGTTATCTTATTTGGGGATCCCTATCTCGGGACGACGGCCTCACATTAGCAAATATACTACTATCAAGCGCCGGATCCGGGACCGCATTGATGGTTGGTAGGTCACTGGATTATCCATGATGGCAAGGATTACTCTTATCCGCTCAGTTCTTACGTCTCTTCCTCTGCATCTCCTATCTAATACTGTTGTCCCGATTACTTGCTTTAGGAGGATTGAAAGATGCTTCAGGAATTTTCTTTGGGCCTCTATGCAGGATGGCCACGGTATTCATCTTCGGGCTTGGATCTGGTTTGTATGCCTCTTCAGGATGGCGGTCTTGGTATCCAGTCTCTAACAGTTAGGAGAGAGGCTCTGTTTGCTAGGTATGCCTCGCGATTTCTTTTTGATCCGCACTGTTTATGGAGCTCTTTTATGCGTGCTAGATATGGTGCCTGGACCCCTTCTATGAACTCTCAGTCTACCCGCGGGTATTCTTTCTTCTGGAAGGATGTTTTTCGCATTCTCTGTCTATCATGAGTAATATGTCGTGGATGATCGGTGATGGATCCTCGATTGATGTGGTTCAGGACACTTGGATTTATGATCTCCCCCTTTCCCGATGGCCCACGTTTATCAGCACTGATGTTCCGAATTGTATGAGAGTTAGGGACATGGTCTCTCAGGATCCTCTCTCCTAGCACACTCTTATGGTGACTTGCCTATTTGGGGAGGAACTCTCTTGGCGGATCCTCTCCATCCCATTCATACCTGGGCATAGAGCTGATACGAGACTATGGCAGAGATCGTGCTTTTCTAGAGTTCCCACCAGGGACCTTATGAAGGTTTTCAGGCCTCAGCCTCAGGATACGAGGGACACTGCTTGGATCTGAAAGCTTCCCATTCATCCCAAGGTTCAGCTCTTCATTTGGAAGATTGTATGGGATTGTCTTCCTACTTGTTCCCTTTTCTCGGCGAGGGGTTTCCCATCCAGGCGACTTGCCCATTGTGTGGGCATGGGGATGAAACTTTAGATCATGCCATCTTCACCTGTCCCAGAGTGAGTTGGATCTGGCAGAGGATGAGATACTCCTACTTGGCGGATGATTTGGGCTCCCTGCGGTCTAATTTCCTTGATGCACTCAAGTCGGCTTCCCAGCAGCAGGGTGCCCAGTGGGCAACTACAGCCTATCAGATCTGGTTATCACGTAATCGGATTATCTTCACTGATGAGGCTATATCTTCTCACATGGTTGTTCAGAAGGCTAGATCCCTCTCTGCAGAATTTGCTTGCCATTGTTATGAGTTCGATTCTGACACCTTTGGCCGCTGGGGCTCTCCTGCTGCTTCGGTAGCGAATCGACATACGGTTTACGTCTCTTGGGAGCCCCCCACCAAGGTTTGTCAAAATCAACTTTGATGGTAGTGTTTGGAGCAGGTTAGCCGGTAGGGGTGGCAATTTTTGACACGACACGATAACTCGATACTAATACGACACGAATTAAATGGATTTGGATTGACTATTTTTTGGTACAAACCCATGTATGACATGACCCGCCAACACGAAATTTAAATGGGTCGTGTTCGGGTTCAACCGCTTAACCCGAATTGATCCAAATTGACCCATGTATTTATTCGGGTTGACACGAACCCGTCTGACCTATTTTGACCCGTGTATTTAATCGGGATAACCCGCCCGCCGCAGTCCACTGGCCCATAGGCCAACCCGCTCGCTTTTAACTCTGAGTTATTTTGGTATTTCCTTCGCTCGCCCGATGCCCGCTCGCCTTCCACAGTTCCGCTCGTCCCTTCAACAGTCAACCCTAACCCTAGCTTCTAGCCTTCCATTCGGCCATTCATTTTTGCCGCTCGCCTTCGTCGGAGCTTTGGAGTTGCCAGATCTTTCCGATTGTCACCGCCGAGTAACGAAATCGTCACCAACAAGCAACGAAATCCACTGGTAATTTTTGTTTCATCCTATGTTACCCTGTATGTATCCTTGTTCTCTGTGGGTTATGGGTTGAGTCTTGCTAAAAATCGTCGCCGGAGAAGAGATGGCGACGGCGTTTGGATGGATCTAGATCTCTAGATCTAGTTTTTGGCAAGGGTGGGAAGCCATGGCTGACTTTCAACGATGGTCGGGCTCCGTTGAAGATAAGAGGACTGCAGGTCTTCTAGTCAGATCGGGCTTTCCTCTCTCCTTCATCAGTTATCGTCATAATGTCATCTCTTTTATGGTCCATTTCCTAGCCATCTTTAATGCGTATAAATATTAACTATTTTTACAATTCAAGAGGCAATCACTTTTCCCTGTTGGCAATCAGAGTCTTCCCCATCTTTCGTCAATTAATCATTTAAGAACAAGGGAGTGCATGTTTATATTCCATTAATTATTATCCCATATTTACAATTACAAATGTCTTAAATGTTATTTAAATTATTAAAATTTGGGTTACAGCTTTTATTATACGTTTAAATGCTAGGAATAAGTAAGCTTTCATGTTTATATTCCATTAATTATTATCCCATATTTACAAATGTCTTAAATGTTATTTAAATTATTAAAATTTGGGTTACAGCTTTTATTACTTGTGTAAATCTCGGGTCACAGGTCGTGTCGGGTTAGTCGTGTTTCAAGTCAGGTCGTATTCGTGTCCAAATTACCTAACCCATTTAACTCACAGGTCGTGTTTGGGTTGATGTGTTTTCAACCCGACAAAAACATGACACTATCCGGACATGACACAACACGATACGATTGCCACCCCTATTAGCCGGGTTTGCCTTTATCATTCGTGGGAGTGATGGAGCTATGCTGTCGGCGGGCGGGTTTGGTTCTCTCGACTCCTTTGTCCCGATGCCCGAGCTTTCTGCTGCGTGGCTGGTATATCTTATGTGTTTGGTCTCTTCATGCTCATAGCCTAGTTATCGAGGGGGATTCTCTATATGTCATCTGATGGATCCAGAAGAGTTGCTGCTCTCAAGTCCTCATCAACCTCCTTCTTCTCGACATTTGGGCTGGTCTTCGAAATGTCTACAGAGTCCATATTCGGCATATCTATAGGGAAGCAAACTCTGTGGTGGATTGGATGGCGGCCTTTATTGCCCATCATGCGAGGTTTTGATTATGGAACCAGGATGACTTCTGTCCTCTTGTTTTGAAGCAAATTTTGTATTCTGATATAAATGATTGACTCATATTAGAACTGTATGATCACCATATATAACAACAACAAAAAACACGCGTTCTAAATCGATGCCCAAAATTTTTTCCCAAAAAAATTAGGTCTGATCCAGTCCGCTCCGAAGCTAGGGGTAAACCGGTAAAGCAACAGCAACTTGCCCACATGGGCCGGCCCAAGTCGGTACGTCAAAACAATCGCAGTTCACAGCCTGTCATCTGTTTTTTAAGTTTTATAACAGAGTAAAACAACCTGTCCTTTGCCAAAGTTGTCAACGCTGTAACCGCGTGAAGACGGGTCCTCCCTTTCCTAGAAAACATCACCACCCTCCACCGTCAACCAATCGGCCCTTCCTCGCTCTCTCTCTCTCTCTCTCTCTCAGCCGCCCTGAGAAGCTAGTCTGGTCCTCCCATCCCACACCGTCCGGTCAATATTCGACGGCCCCGATCCCATGGCCCACCAGCCAATAAACCAGTGATCCCCCTCCTCCCGCACGCTGCATCCTCTGCCCTTCCTCTTTCTCCCCCTCCGCCCCTCCCCTTTTCGTTCTTTTTTTTTTTTTCAAAAGGAAAAAAATAGACGGAAATAAGAAGATTTATTTGTAATTTTAGTTATTTATTTTTATATATCTCTCCGTCCTCCGTCGTCGCCATCGACGGGGAGAGCTTTCGACGCTAAAATGCGATAGGCCGGCCCTCCTGCTATCCTTCGCCGCCTCCTCTCGATATAGGGTTTCGATTGCTCCCATCCCTTTCTCTCTTCCCCTTCTCGATTTATCCTATTGTTGTGTTTAATCATGGAGGGGATGAGGGTTCGGAGCGCTGCGGCGGCGGTGGCGGCGTTGTCGGTTCTTCTTCTGGCCGTCGGCCCGACGGTGGCCGCCGCCTCGGTCTGCCCTAGGGCTTCGGCCGGCGAATCGATCTTAGGGCGGCCGGACTCGTGCTCGCCCCTGGATGCTCCGCTGCTTGGTGCCGATCTGATCGGCGTCGTCGAGGTGAGTACCGACTACAGGTAGCTAGGGTTTTTATGGTGCTTTTCTAGTCTAGAGAATCTCTTGTTTTATGGTGTTTTTCTAGTATAGAAAATCTCTTGTGAGGTATCATAGACATAAGCTTGCTGTAACGAAATACTGAAATAGAACCCCGGCCAAAATTTAACCTTTTTTTTTTATTTGGCGGTAGGGGTGGGATTTGTTTGGTAAAACCGTTTATCTACATGGCTGGCATGCACTTACTATAGAACAATAGATTTTTATTTGGTGAATTATTACGGAAAATCTAGCTTTGGATCAGAAAAACTATTCCTTTCGAGTTATTAGGAACTTTGAGATATCTTCTACATATTAGTTATTATTCTCATGAAAAGAAGGGTAAGCTCATGAAAACAAACCTGATGTGTGATACCAGCCAGCAAGTAGGTTATTAGTTTGATACACAAGAAAGGATCTTGTGCATAGGGGTTTGATTGGAGATATCAACGCAGAAAAAAAATAAAAAAGCCAGGGACGGCATTGCGATTTCTTTTTATGGTCTAATTATGGGTTGTGGGTTGTGAATTGGTTAGCATGCATCTATAGCTGAAGGATTTTTGTGGATGTTTAGAGGGCGGGGGAGGGATTTGTTGGGTAAAACCGTGTATCTACATGGTTGCCATGCACTTACTATAGAACAATAGATATTTATTTGGTGAATTATTACTCAAAATCTAGTTTTGGATCAGAAAAACTATTCCTTTTCGAGTTATTAGGAATTTTGAGATCTCTTCTACATATTAGTTATTATTCTCATGATAAGAAGGGTAAGCTTATGAAAACAAACCTGATGTGTGATACCAGCCAGCAAGTAAGTTAATAGTTTGATACACAAGAAAGGATCTTGTGCATAGGGGTTTGATTGGAGATATCAATGCAGAAAAAAAAAAAAAAAAGCCAGGGAGGGCATTACGATTTCTTTTTATGGTCTAATTATGGGGTTGTGGGTGGTGAATTGGTTAGCATGTATCTATATCTGAAGGATTTTTGTGATGTTTAGAGGGTGGGGGAGGGATTTGTTGGGTAAAACTGTGTATCTACATGGTTGCCATGCACTTACTATAGAACAATAGATATTTATTTGGTGAATTATTACTCAAAATCTAGCTTTGGATCAGAAAAACTATTCCTTTTCGAGTTATTAGGAATTTTGAGATATCTTCTACATATTAGTTATTATTCTCATGATAAGAAGGGTAAGCTTATGAAAACAAACCTGATGTGTGATGCCAGCCAGCAAGTAAGTTAATAGTTTGATACACAAGAAAGGATCTTGTGCATAGGGGTTTGATTGGAGATATCAACGCAGAAAAAAAAAAAAGCCAGGGAGGGCATTACGTTTTCTTTTTATGGTCTAATTATGGGGTTGTGGGTGGTGAATTGGTTAGCATGTATCTATATCTGAAGGATTTTTGTGGATGTTTAGAGGGTGGGGGAGGGATTTGTTGGGTAAAACTGTGTATCTACATGGTTGCCATGCACTTACTATAGAACAATAGATATTTATTTGGTGAATTATTACTCAAAATCTAGATTTGGATCAGAAAAACTATTCCTTTTCGAGTTATTAGGAATTTTGAGATATCTTCTACATATTAGTTATTATTCTCATGATAAGAAGGGTAAGCTTATGAAAACAAACCTGATGTGTGATGCCAGCCAGCAAGTAAGTTAATAGTTTGATACACAAGAAAGGATCTTGTGCATAGGGTTTTGATTGGAGATATCAACGCAGAAAAAAAAAAAAAAAGCCAGGGAGGGCATTACGTTTTCTTTTTATGGTCTAATTATGGGGTTGTGGGTGGTGAATTGGTTAGCATGTATCTATATCTGAAGGATTTTTGTGGATGTTTAGAGGGTGGGGGAGGGATTTGTTGGGTAAAACTGTGTATCTACATGGTTGCCATGCACTTACTATAGAACAATAGATATTTATTTGGTGAATTATTACTCAAAATCTAGTTTTGGATCAGAAGAACTATTCCTTTTCGAGTTATTAGGAATTTTGAGATATCTTCTACATATTAGTTATTATTCTCATGATAAGAAGGGTAAGCTTATGAAAACAAACCTGATGTGTGATACCAGCCAGCAAGTAAGTTAATAGTTTGATACACAAGAAAGGATCTTGTGCATAGGGGTTTGATTGGAGATATCAATGCAGAAAAAAAAAAAAGCCAAGGAGGGCATTACGATTTCTTTTTATGGTCTAATTATGGGGTTGTGGGTGGTGTATTGGTTAGCATGTATCTATAGCCAAAGGATTTTTTGGATGTTTAGAGGGTGGGGGAGGGATTTGTTGGGTATAACTGTGTATCTACATGGCTGCCATGCACTTACTATAGAACAATAGATATTTATTTGGTGAATTATTACTCAAAATCTTGCTTTGGATCAGAAAAACTATTCCTTTTCGAGTTATTAGGAATTTTGAGATATCTTCTACATATTAGTTATTATTCTCATGATAAGAAGGGTAAGCTCATGAAAACAAACCTGATGTGTGATACCAGCCAGCAAGTAAGTTATTAGTTTGATACACAAGAAAGGATCTTGTGCATAGGGGTTTGATTGAAGATATCAACGCAGCAAAAAAAAGCCAGGGAGGGCATTAAGATTTCTTTTTATGGTCTAATTATGGGGTGGTGGGTGGTGAATTGGTTAGCATGTATCTATAGCTGAAGGATTTTTGTGGATGTTTAGAACCACATTGTCTTTATTGTGCATGGTTTGGGTTTCAAAATGCCTTTAAAAAGACATTAAAGAGTAGGATCAAGTCTTTGGGGAGAGAACCTTGATGCTTATACTTTGGAATTTTGGTAAATTGGTGGTGAAGATATTATGCAGGTCGGTTTGCCCCCCCCTTAGGATACCGCAGTCTGTCGGGATGGACAAGATGTTGATTAGAGGGAATCTTTGTGAAATCATAATTTTCATTGTGCATGCAAACACTTATTTGGGTGTTCTTTTTACTAATTTATGCTCATCATTCTTGTGGGGTTGGCTTGTGACTTTGAATATGTATACCTTTCGTTATGTTAAGACAGCTTTGTGTATCATCTATTAGTTGGTGGATGGCTGTGGAAAACTCCCTTATAATCTCTGTCTTGTTTCCAACAGTCCTAGGTCTCATAACTACATGCCAGCACACTATCTTCCTTTAAAAAAAAAAAAGAATATCAGCTGTTAATTGAAATGGTTCCCAGTACTTCAAGACCTCTTCTACATGCATAGCCACTGTAATCTGTTGTCATCTCTTTCTGCTCTTGCACAGGGACACGCATGGGGTTAAAGAGTGGGTTCTAATGTTACTTAATATGTGAGATAAATGTGAAGCGTCCAAGTCCACTAGAATCTTCTAAAATTCAGCCATGGGGATACATATATGTCATATGTGGGCATATTTAGACGTATATTTATGTACATTGAATGATAAGCTATATTTATGCCCTCTGTTCATCAAGTTTGATAAAGTGGTTGCTAATTATTATTGTTAGACTTGGTGTATTTCATATATAAGTGCCCAAAAGTAGATATATAATCATGATGCCATTGTGATTTGATGGTATGAAGTGTGAAGGAGTGTCATGAAGTGTTTCAAGTGTCTAACAAATTAAAAAATCTAGAAGATGGGGTGCCCAAGAAACACTAGTGGGTTAGTGTTTCTCCTTATCTGATTGGGGAGTTAAAACAAGATAATGATTTGGACTCGGAGTCTTTTTTTCCTCAAAGAAAAATGAACTTCATGACACTCCTTCACACTTCACAGCTTCCAATTATAAGTGTTTGTTGATATAGCCGGGCTGATGCCAAAATATTTGACTGAAGTCTGCCAAGGTTTTGGTTTACCTGTATCAGTCATAGTTGATTTCTTGATACCTGAAATTGGAAGTTCACACTCAGCATGAAGGAAAGCACTTATACTCTCTCTGAGCCCTCCATACAGTGGCACATCACCAGCCTTGCTCAACACAAAACACATCACTGGTGATGAAAGGCAAGCGCTTGTGCTTAATAGAATCTATCTCATTCGTCTCTCAATCAATTAGGTATTCGATAAAGAATCAGAGTATGACTATATGGTTTCACAGTAATGAATCCTAGTTAAATTTTTCTGATTGCTAGATAAATTTGCAACCAAGTGATTTTGTACGTGTATCAGCCCTAGATGGTTTCTAGATATGGCTGTATTGTTTCATTGCATTTATATTAACAAATCCTATTTAAATTATCCTGGTTGCTATATGAATTTGCAAGCAACAGATTTCAGGGTTGTTTGCGTGCCTCTTATGTTGCCGGGCAAACCATATGTATAGAAATGGCAATTAGTGTACTGGAACATAAAGGATAGTTTTTCCTTTTTTGGCTTCCAATAGTATATGATCATAGATTTCATGTTTTGAGTGTATGCAGTTTATTGAGATGAGTTGATCAAAACAGGAAGTCCCCTAGGTCAATTTCTATTTTCTTCCTGTGAGATCAGAACTTAGATTACACAAACAAAATACAAATTATTAAATGTGTATTATTCAAATGACTTTGAGTGTTTGGACTTTGGCAATTAAGTGGGCATTGCAGTGTTGGTGGTACAATCAGACCTGGAGAAGGCATGTTAATTGGACTGAAAATTCATTCTCTGCATATGAATTTGTGTTAAAGATTGGAGAACTCCATGAGGGAATATATTCTTATGGAGCTTCTCTGTAGGATCTCTGTTCATGTTTACAGATTTGCTATGTACACTCTCTCCATTCCTTTTGTTTGCAATGTTTGAAGACATGATGAAGGAAATGATAGAAAAGGTTCATTAACATCTTCTAGATCATTGAATAAGAAAATTTGTCTTTCAAATCCAGCATCCACATGACATGGTTATCTTATGACAACCTTGTCTTTCTGAATTTGGGTATTTAACTAATAGCGCTTGAGTTTTAAGAAAAGCCCAATGTAGTAAAAGTTGCAGAACATCTTTCTTGGGGGTTTTGAGTAGCAGAAATTGGTTAGTTATCGGGGTACTTCGGTACAAAGAAAATATATAGAGATCAGTTTATGACTTTCCTTTTTCTATGGGGTGTTTTTTGAATGAATGCTAGATGAGGTGTGTGGGAGTTTGTAGGCTAACTTTAGCATGCGGTTACGAAGTTCAAGGATAATCTAAGCAACTTAACAAAGTCCTGATTACTTCTAGACAGACAGGATCATTTCAATGCATCTCTTCTACCGAAGGATGTTTTCAATTTCTTGTGGTTTCTTACTAACTTGCCTGAAAAGATGATGTCCTAGGTTCAGCAACAGCATGCAAGGGTATTCTAGTTTTCTTTGAAATATTGCATAATCTGATGACAGTGGATAAGGTTCTTGCTGATGCTACTACAAAAACAACAATAACAACGAAGTCTTAATCTCAAACTTGTTGGATAAGGCTCTTGAGTCTAATCTTAAAAATATCTAGGAATTTAATCTTGCTGCTTCTTGGTCCTCTTGCAATTCTACAGTAGGTTAGTTTAGAGACCGTGCTTGTTGATCACTGGTTTTCTTTTGTCACCAAGACATTCCTTTAGGAATTTGGACCAGCCATATTGAGTCTGCAACTGCAATGATGGCAGAAGGAAAATTCTGCATGCATTCTTGAGACAAGGTCAAGAGCAATGTCCGCTGGAAAGCTTTGGAATGTATCAAGTTTGTTAGACCTTTGATGACATCCGGAAAATGTCTAAAGTTCTTCTTCTTAATGCAGAATATAGATTGGCATTGTTCTTTAACTCCCCTTAAGTGATTTTTCTGATGGCTGGTATATATGGTATGGTGTGCCTCAACTATCACAATTTGCTGCTGCTTTTTTGAAAGGCTGATGCTGCTTTGGATCCACATCAATGTACCATCAGTTGTGCTGCTGTATCCCTGCATTTTCTCTTTGTATTTTTTTGCTACCAACCTCTTATGGATTTTGATTAGTGTGATTGTAACTTTTTTCCTGTGGTGTTAACACTTGTTCAAGTCACTGTTGATTAAATGGTCATGTCCATTGCCCGTCATTTTATCTTCTAGTTGTTTTTACCCCATTGCACATTTTCACATTTCAAACAAAACTTTCTGACCATTACAGTTTTTTTTTTTCCCCAATGCTTCATAGTACTCTAATGCACTTTGGTGGGTGCCTTTTTCTTTTCTTCTCTTTTTAGGGAGATGAGGCTGGATTGCAAAGGGCACTGAATCTCCTGTACGGGGAGGACTATATCGCTGTTCTCTTTTATGCTTCATGGTGTCCTTTCTCTAAAATTTGCCGGCCAAATTTCCAGGTTTTATCTTCCTTGTTTCCGACCATTCGTCATTTTGCGTTTGAAGAATCTGTCATCAGAGCAAGGTGGGTGTGGAAGATTTATTCATCATTTGATTTTCACTATTTATTTGCATATGAGTCCCTATTAATGATTAAAATTTGTGAATTGCAGCATGCTTTCTAGGTATGGTGTTCATGGTTTCCCAACTCTTTTTCTCTTAAATTCTACGATGCGAGTGCGGTATCAGGGATCACGAACTATCAATTCCCTCGTTGCTTTCTACAATGATGTTACAGGTGAGTCATCTAACAGAGTTCTAGGTGATAATTGCAATTTACTTCATCTTTCTGCAGAGGACAAAAATGCTTTTCCTCCCCAGGACTTCCCCAAAATGGCTATAAAGCAGAGTTTTTTCAGGAAACAAAAGCACAAGTATCGGCAATCTAGTCCCAAATAACAACCAAACAACACTACCCAACCCCAACTCCAATGTATTGCACCAACAACCAAGTTTAAACCCATTTTGGGGAGGTTCTTGTGAAAATGTAGCACCACTTTTCTGTAGATTATCCACTTCATCTGTCTCATTATGGAGTCCATTGGCTCTAGTTATCATGAAATATCGTAATGGGTTCTTTAGGTTAACATGGATTGATACCAAAAGCAACTACATGCGTTGGTCTTCAATTTGCATTCATAGTTTCAATCTATCAGCTGTGGTCATGTGTGTGTGTAATATGTGATTGATATGAGTGCTTATAAAATAAATAATGCATAATAATTTTGAAATTGGCCTTTCTTCTTTGCAAATATGTTACATGTTAACTTTGTTTTCCATATGATTGGTACAGGTGCTAATCTAGCATCACTAGATCCAATATCCATGGAGAAATTTGTGGACCCATTAAATGATACCGAACTTAAGGGAGACGCAGAAGAAAATTGCCCGTTCTCATGGGCAAGATCACCAGAGAAACTGCTTCAAAAGGATACATATCTGGCACTGGCCACCTCTTTCTTGCTAATGAGATTACTTTGTATTCTTCTTCCAAAACTAAATGCTTGTTTCCAGCGGGCTTGGAGGAGACACATGCGGTATGCGAGCTTGATGAGCCTACAAGATTGTTTGCAGGCTTATCTTGAGCAAGCTAAACAAGGTTTCAACAGATTGAATCCACGCAAAAGAGGCAATCTGCAGGAAGGAGCAATGAATGCAAGAGCATGGGCTTCCAAGTCACTTGCATCAGTCTCCATTGGTGAGCCCGTTGCCGGTGAAAGGAGGTAAAAATAATACTGGGTTACCTTTTCGACATTGTCTGTATAGTAGACAAGATATACTAAACATCAGTCAAGCTTGTTTTCATTTTAAATTGTGATGGGTTGTGATAATTCCGGCAACATCCTTTCATTAGGAAGGCGCTCATTTAAAGTTCCAATTGCTAACCTTTCCCATAAGATAATTTTTGTTTATTTGATGCCATTGAAGATATCCCTTCATGTTGTATTTGTAGTTAGCTGCTGCGTTGCATCAAAGTGATGTAATACAAGTTATCATTGAAAATTGATGTAGCATACGCAGTACTTGATATGTTCCTGTGCTACATGCTACCATAAAGGCATATCCCTAGCTAGCCTATTTGGTGTAGAGGAGCATGATTCAGATTTCAGATGATCACACTCATGTAATGCGTGCCATTGGTGCAAGCACAGATTTGCAAAAGTTGGCTAATAAGAAAGAGATTGGCTTGAAATGAACTGGCTCCAGGAAGTGTGATTGCGGCTATTGTGAATCTGTCAACCTGTTATTAATGTCATCCAAGTTGCACATATCAGTGGTAATGTTCATGGTGCTTTGCTTAAGTTGGCAAGAGGAGATATTCTGTTCATTCTCCAAGCAAGAATTATCTGCTATATGGAGTCTTAATGATAGGTCACAACATTTAGCTTTAGAAATGGAGTTGGATTTATCTTTAAGGCTAAGTGATAAATGAGAACTCTTGTGAGTCTAATTATCGAACCAGGTCGCCTTGATTGAGGACCATTGATTGAGATGGATTTAGAAATGTCATAAATTTTTTTTTACATGTAAAATGAGTTAAACCATAAAAAAAAAAAACCTGACTACCTGCCCTAAACTCCATTATATCACATTGACTGAATCAGCTAGTAAAAACATCTGGGATGTGAAACGTGGATTATAGATTCACTCTTTCTATGGAGGACTGAAAATATTCTTAAAACTCATTGCTAATCTAAAGTCAAGATGAAATCTCACACATTAAAAATTTGCATTGAGAACCTGGAGCACTTAAGCTTCAATAATCCAGTGAATTCATTTAGATAAAAAGCTATCTGGTTTCAAAGGTGACCACAGCACTTGAACCAAGCATGCGTCTGAGTACAAGATTCAGGCAAACCCGCTCAACTCAGCAAAATTATATAAGCAATATTTACTTCAAATTGAGGCGGAAGAGACTCAGACCATTTAACATAAAAACCTACTTTTTGTTGGATCACGCTATTTGATTGTGTCAGTAGGGGAAAAACAAGTCCGTGAGCACCTGCTGAGACTACATTAGGTCCAATATCCACGAGGTTCTTAGAAGCTTCTTGCAGTTATGCAACCAACCTCAACTAGTAATTTGCTAAAGCCTCCACACAACAAGCCGATAATGGAACTTTACTGGCTCGACATTAAAATGTGGCAACAGAGAAAATATTATCATTTAAGATAAACATGACTATAATAAGTACAAAACATATCCATGCCCCATGGATTAGCAATGGTTCAAGTTCTCAAGGGATGAAGTGATGTGATCATGCTACAGGTCTGAAACAAGAAGAGCATTGTATACTTTGACTGAATATGACAATTCACTACTTACAAAAGATGCTAAACTGAGGAACAAAGAAACTAGTTAAAACTGTACAGCTAGATAGAATGGTTATAGATGCACATTGATCACCAGACCAGGGACCAAAAGTTTCAAAATGCCGCACTTTCTGCAAGCAAAATAAAGAGCTCTGTCAGGTTAAGTTATATGAAATATTAGGAATAAAAAGACTCTTCGAAGAAGGCAACTTGAGGAATACTTACTTGGGTAATAGCTTGTCATGCATATGTTAACTGGCCTCTGCAGTGGTATCATTACTCACAATCTGGTATTTTGATACTATTTTAGCAAGAGAGAAAAATATATAGTGAAATCATAAACAATACAGATGTGAGAATATAATTTAATTGGTCAATTTACATTAAAGATAGTCATCATGTTTATTCACTACAGAGATGAACTCAGCAATCCCAAACCTGTATCATGCATTAGGGTTGAAGAACATATTCAATATGCTGGTTATTTTAAAATATATTGAGATATGAAACTAAAATGATTATGCCCTGTCTTCAAAGTACATCTCATCATTCTTAATGTGTAAACTGGTTGCAAAATCATGCAGAAATGACTAGTTGGTTGATTGTCGTCGACTTTAACAAGTTCATTCCCTGCCCTTCCACCCCCATCCCAACCTAAACATGCATGCAGACAAAAAGGGTTCATATATTATTACATATTTTTATTCATATTCAATTCACTTCATGCCCTGAGGTGAGACTACAAATATGAGTTGATGCTCAATGATCATCACTTTATAGTGGGCATGGTGTCACATCGAGAGGTTCTTTGAGGTGTTACACCTTGTTTAAGGAGCGTAGGCCTTGGCACAACTGTAAGATTTCTTCATTATAGCCCATCTCACAGATTTGAAACACGGAAACAGTATATAAGGTTACATACATCTAACCATCCTCACAGACCTTGCAGTAACAGGAGTCTCATGCATAGAGCTACCCTTTTGGTACCTTGTTTAAGTCTTATATGGGATGCGCACAGATTAGGATTTGTCCTTTTTACTGCACATTACACTGTGTATGGACGCAAGTTACAAATCTAGGTATGGCCAAATATCAAATGGATACTAACCATCACATTCCAAAAATCTTTAGTATGTTGCATCTATGATCCATGCCAAGTTTCACAATCAAATCCAGTTCTTCAAAAAGCTGGCTGCTCCAACATGCAGGCAGTCAAGGGACTGCACAACACATACACAACAAGCATTTTTCTAACTATTTAAAAATAAAAACACATAAAATACAATGAAAATAGTTACAATGATAAAATATCTTTTGGATAAATATTAGAAATATCAATAACGATATCTAACATTTGTGTTTACTACTTGGTACCTAATGCCTAATGGCAATAGTTACAATATAATTAATATATTAACATAACTAATAATGTACATGCACAGGTTGCCTAAAACACACATCACATCAATAAGAATCGCCGTGATCCCACAAATTCTAAGTAGGCTGCATATACAACTGCTTAATGCCAGCTCATATGCTGTCTGACCACATACAGACAATGTGGTGCAGTCAGGATATTGAATCTCCAGATGCAGTCATATAGACCGCAATTCTAAAACATGGTCAAATTAGATGTAAAACCAACATCCTTGACCTTACTTTTTCACATTATATCATCCACATTCTTATACCCTTTTAAGAAACCAGGGAGGGCTATGCTTTACACCTTGAGGATTACACCTTGCAAAGGGAATCTGACCAACTTGCCTCATGACACTGGGTTGATTTGCATGACAAACTCAGAAAAAGGTTGCTGAGTATAAATGTAATATAAACTGGTTTTGTCTATCAAAGCTACTCAGATATTGAAGATAAAAGAGAAAAAGGGGGAAGGGAGGGGATGTGTGGAGGGAAGATGAGCAAGATCATATGGCCCAACAGTCCAGATGATGCAGCCCAAACCTTTTGCAGTATAATTCATTGGTAGGCTTCTAGCAATCATAAGAAATAGCAGAAGGCAATTGCTCTGCTTAACCTAGTATAATGCTATATAGTGTGACAACATAAAAAAATAGATGGGCAGTAATGAAACAGTAGCAAACAGTAGCAAAACAATGCAAACGGAACCATGGAATCCAATTTGAATGTAATTGCATGAAATGCAAATCTCTGAATACTTGGAAGTTAAAACATATATAAGGAATATAAGAAATTTTGACAGCCATTTTATATTAAACATGGATAATGAAATCCTACGAGTAAGATGTTATGCAGATGCATGCAAATCTGCTTGTCATTTCAATGTGATATTATTGAACAAGATATTGTGTAGATGCATGCCCAACAACTGCTATGGAAATTGTCCATGTGACTGCAGATTTCATAAAACCAAGGCACACTTACATTTTGGAAAACCAAGGTTGGACTAACATATGAGAAAGAAAACAAGCCAGCTGAAAGGGACTGAACAGATGTTATTCCTATCTTAGATGCACTTAAGAGAACTATAGATGCACTTAAGAGAACTATAGAAAAACACAGTAGCATTATGAAAGTGGGGAGTGAATGAATCTTTATTATGTCTGAGCAGATCAAATTTTTGCAGCATGTGGCTAAGGTAGAATCTTGTTGTCACTGCAACATGTCAGTATTCACCTTAAATTACAAACCATGGATTGCAAATTTATATCGATCTCATGCTATACCACTTAATAATCTTTCATTCATGGTTGCTGAAGGAAATATATGTCCAACAATCACAATGAGAGGCTATAGAAAGTAACCTTTTAATGGCCAACTTGCCAGAATTAATGTATTACCAGCCAACATAACGTGATCCTCTCCAGATGTTCCTCAATCTTGAAACTGAGGTTGTTGACTGGCTTTTGTAATGCAACAAAGACAATGCTTCAAATTTTCACCTTCATCCAACTCATTTTGGAGACTTAATTTTGTCTCTAATGACATATATAGATTCTTGGGAAGGCAAACCGCTTTGCAGTTCCCAGTCCTCGAGAATACAAAATACATGGATTTTTGTCCAATCATGAAAAACAGTCAAGAAAGATCTTTCATTGAATTCTATTGGCTATGGTTAGACCTTAGAGTGATTCCTTTGCAGAACATATCACAGAAACTCTGGTGACATACAAAACCAGTGATCTCAAACCAAAGTGCCTCAAGCTTGTTTGATGAATACCAATATGTGATTAGAAGGAAATAAATTCTCACGTTGGATATCTATGCATGCAATACCATTTTGTACCTTGTTACCTTTCAGAGGTCATGTTTATAAAAAATTTGAGAATAGCGAGTTAATGAAACTTAATGGTCAACTCTCCCATGGTTCTTCCTTTCTGGAATTTCGTGCATGCAGTTTGTCCATAATCAGGCATTAAATTGTTTTATAGTCCCTTCCCATGAGACAATAATAGGCAGTTGAATAAACCTAGATAGCTGGTCCTTGACAAACATGCTTCCAAGGACACATGGCTTTTTCATCTTCACAGGCCCTGTTTTCATAATCAGTTCACATAATCAGTTGAATAAGAGAAATTTAAACAAATTTATCCGCAATCCATAATCAGTTCACAGTTTCCTATAGCAACAAAAAAGACTTCCAATTAGACCTTTAAAGAAGCATATGCTTTTAGAATGGGTTTCAGCCCTTTATATTGGCCTCAATGGTTGTAAAACTAACAAGAACTCTCTCACTATATCTATCTTATCAAAGATCATTTTATAGATACACAATATGGATACACCAAATGACAAATCTTGAAAGTAGGATATGAGATAGCTATGAAATATATGTATACATACATATAGAGATAGATCGAGAGAGGGGGAGAGAAAAAGAGGTAAAGAGAGGTAGACTAGGATCTGACCAGGGCAGATCTCCTCTAAGATCTAGTTAAGCCTAGATTGAATGATGGGGGTCCCATAACAATGATCCAAACTATTGCATATGATCCACTATATCTAGAATGCCAAACACCAAAAATCACATGATTTGGTCTTTTGGAGACTCTTAACTCATGTATTAAATGGTCAAAATAAAAGGATAGTTTAAATAATACGAAATAATATATATGTTTTTAATACTTGCCATATGAGCTAACGATCTCCAAATCACATGAATTTTGATGTTAAACATTTTAAAAATAGTAGATCAAATCTAATAACGTGGATCATTGATATAGGCCCCATTGTTTAATGTAGACCGATTGGAACTAATAGGAGATCAATTCGGCTTTAGCCAAGTTAAGTTCATATACACACATACATTTATACATACATTATGCACATATATAGCCACATTGCTTATGTGAAAAAGTATATAAAGCATAGTAGGTTATCAAAACTGCAGCATAATTTAAATAACACCAATAACATTTACAAGCTTATCATTTTACAATAGACTCCAAAATTGACCATCACTAAAAGGTTTGATTTCAAAAAAAAAAAAGAAAAAAGAAAATGCCTTTTCCTGCATTTTTGGAGGTACCAAGTATCTCAAGTGTATCCAGGAAGTATTAGGAGTGTTTATACTTATGAAGAGGGACATGTATCGAATGAATAATAGTATTTGAAATGGAGATAATGTGATTTAAAATATTTGTGTTCCCTAGTGTATAAAGGACGAAATTAAAGATGTTTATTGAGATCTAGAGTCTAATATTGAAATTAATCTACAGAAGAAAGATTTATATTTTCACATGCTCTATTTAACTCATTAAGTTTATCAATCTATTTTCTTAAATTTAGATGCAATACTACCACTGACATCACTTGTGTGGGCGTCATAATTTATGCAACTTTGTTCCATTTAAAATAGCAAGTTTTTCCTCAATACGCTAGCCATTTAGAAGAACTGATTGAATGACAAGGAAAATAACCCTTTCTTGCTCAAAAAACTTCAATCAAGGACCTATGACATCTTACCATCAAACATCATAATTTAGCATGTCACCAACCTCAAATTCCGAAATTCAGAACATCATTAAATAGCTGTATTTTTCTCAAAAAATTCGATGGACAGTCCTTTCTTCTTTCAAGTGACAAGCAGCCATGGTGTTACCAACATACTACCAGCCTAACATGCCCTGTCTTTCTGAACCTAAAAGGACATGTAAAGGGGCCTATAAAGTAATGTGGGAGAGATTTTAACAGCCAAGTTTCTCCCATCAAGATATGGTCAGCTATAGAGCATAACTATTAGTGGAGATGGCCTCAGAGAAAAATTTAAGCAGAATTTTGCAACTCATTTTCAGCCCATTGTCAACCCTCAAAGATATAGAACTGAATAGTTTGTAAAAACCACTTTAGATAAGAAAGAGGCTTCTAGTATAAACACTGCAGTTGTCGGTCCCAAGTCTGGATGAGAAAGGTGGAGGGTTGACGTCAGTTTGGCAGGCGGCCATAAAAATATGTCAAGCTATAAAATGAATTCAAATTTGATAGGCTTGATAAATATTAAGACATTTTATGTTCTATCTAAATTAATATGGATGGAGGTTGTGAGGAAGAATATGAAGAAACTTATAACGCTAGAGGTGGCCCTAGATACCTGATGGATCAGGATTCATAAAGCCAAAATCAGATGGTTGGGAACAAGCTTTGAAATAACCAAGATAAGGATAGAAACAACATCCACCTTTGAGGAACATGTTGTAGAAGCATATTAGGTGGAGATAAGACAATTTGGGTGACCTAGACAACCTACATACTGGTGTAATGTCCATCATTACCCTCCAAATGGTTTCAGCAACTGGCTGTTATGCAATTAGTAGTGATTAAACCATGCTGACATATGTGTCAAGATAAGATGGCAGACTATCCACAACCTTGGAATAGATTCAACACAGAACATCAAAATCAATAATGGGTCTGCATCTATAGTGAAGTTGAACACAATAGCTTGGGCATAACCTTGGATGTAAATATTGGTCTGCATTGGTAATATGCCAAGACCACATCCAACAACTATAATTTAATTGCCAATATATGATACTGCACTAGTTCCCTACTGCATTATGGCTGAAATTACTTAGCTAAAATTTGCTTTTCAGACCATTCAAGGAAATTAAGTAAGAAGACTTGACAAGGCAAGCAATTTTAGGAGCCAGAAGTGGCTAGCTACCTCCAAATCTGTCATGATTGCATACTTCTCAATCATCTGGTTCAACAAAAGAGGCCTCACATAAGAGCCTGCTAACCATAACAGCTAAAAGTTGTACTCTTATCAGGTTTGTATCAAAAAAATAAAGCTTATATATGCATTCTTTAATCCAAAAGTTCTCTACATTGTTGACATACAGTTTTTGCACCTCCCAGCAATTAACACCGGGAAAAACTATGTCTAAGGAGAGAATAAACAATTAACAATAGTGATGTGGCTGATCCAACACTAATCCAGGGAAGCTTTCACCAGTTATGCTGGGGGCACCTTCAACGAGCTGAGCAAAAGCTTCAGGAGCAACATCTCATGACCACACAACAGCGAGCAAAGGCTTTCACTCGCTCTTGGGTCGCTGCTCATGCCAGCCATCCTTCATCCTTCGAAAATCTCCTCTGCAAGAGATCCACCGTCACCAAGCTCATCAGCGACTTAAAGCTCAGAGAGCCATCACTCGCCACCCAAGCAGCCTTCTCTCCTACGACGGCGATGCGGAGGAAGGCCCAAGTAAGGGCAACGACATCTCCAGCTCCCATCCTTCTCCAGAGCTAGCTTGGAGATGAGAAGGTCAAGGCAAGGAGCTCCCAACTTCCGTTTCCATGCTCTCGGAAGGCCTCCGCCCAGCTCGGTCTTCGCTGCCAGCTCCTGTCGGCCTCGGAAGGCCTTCATCTCCTGCTCCCCTCAACCCCGGCCTGCCTCGGCTTCGACTCCCGAGCCATGCAATCGCCCGGGCTCCCCTCGGCCTCGGCCTTAGCCCCTTGGCCTATTTCCCTGGGGGCAGACCACCAGTGGGCGGAAGCGCTCAAGTCCGCAGAAGGAAAACAAGGGTACCGCAAGAGCTAAGTACTGCATTTAAGACAGTTTCTTTCATTGATACTTAAAAATGTCATGCAGGGAAGACCGACTCTGCATCGACTTCAAGACCAACCTCGCATTAGCATCTCAAAAGCCCGAGGCCAGCTCGGCACTTCAAGACCGATGTACCATCGGCACCGAAAACCGGTGTACCAAAAAAAGCCCGAGGCCAGCTCGGCACTTCAAGACCGATGTACCATCGGCACCAAAGGCCGATGTACCACCGGATCGAAAAAGACCGATGTACCATCGGCACTAAAGACCAATGTACCACCGGCTCCAAAAAGCCCAAGGCCAGCTTGGCACTTAAAGCCCAATGTATCATTGGCATCGAAGACCGGTGTACTACCGGCTCCAAAAAGCCCGAGGCCAGCTCGGCACTTAAAGCCCAATGTACCATTGGCACCGAAGACCGGTGTACCACCGGATCCAAAAAGACCAATGTACCATTGGTACCAAAGACCGGTGTACCATCGGATCCAAAGACCGGTATACCACCAGCTCCAAAAAGCTCGAGACCAGCTCGGCACTTAAAGCCCAATGTACCATTGGCACCGAAGACCGATGTACCATCGGCTCCAAAAAGTCCGAAGCCAGCTCGGCACTTAAAGCCCAATGTACCATTGGCACCGAAGACTGGTGTACCACCGGATCCAAAAAGACCAATGTACCATTAGCATTGAAGACCGGTGTACCACCAGCAAAAAGTTCGAGGCCAGCTCGGCACCAAATCCCGAGGCCAACTCAGCACCAAAGCCCGAGGCCAGCTCGGCACCAAAGCCCAAAGACTGACTCCAACGTCGGTAGCAAAGATCATTGGCGCAAAGAAAAAGGCACCTGAGCCTGGTCCAAGCACCCTCAGGTCACCCTCCGAGGTTAAAAGGTATCTGACGACTCTCAACTCTCGGGTCACCCTCCGGGGTTAAAGGCTTCCGAGCATGGTCCCGTCTCAGCGACTCTCGGGTTACCCTCTGGGGTTCAAAAGGCTCTCGACGGCCTCAACTTTGCCTCAACGGCTTCGTCACAGCCTCAGCGGCATCATCACAGCCTCAACGGCTTCATTTCAGTCTCAATGGCTTTAACTCTATCTCAATGGTCAATGGCCAATCGAGTAAGACCTTTATCTAAATTATATACTTGCAACATATTACTGGTCGCTTTTAGCCATCAAGCCCCAAGACAATTCACAGCTGGGGAAGCCAACTTCCCAGCTCACAGTTGACGGGCATCCGCTCCCAAGCTCCTCCGGAAGCTGCCGAGCCCCCCCCAGCTCTTCCACTCGACCTCGGCCTCAACTCCCAGCACCGAGCTCCCCTCGGCACTCCGCTGCCCCCTCGGCCTCGCACGGCCTCGACACTCCGCTGCCCCCTCGGCCTCTCGCTGCCCCCTCGGCCTCGGCCTCAGCTCCCAGCATCAAGCTCCCTTCGGCACTCCGCTGCCCCCTCGGCCTCGCACGGCATCGACACTCCGCTGCCCCTCGGCCTCGGCACTCCGCTGCCCCATCGGCCTCGTACAGCCTCGGCCACAACTCATACTCGGCCTCAACTCATGCTCGGCCTCGGACCTGTTCCCTCAGCCTCGGCTTTTCTACTCGGCCTCGTACGGCCTCAGCACCAAGTTCCCACGGCGCTCGGCCCGTCTCCCTCTTCTGGCGGACGCCTCAGCCCCTCGGCACTCGGCCTCGGACAAGTACCATCGGCACTCAACCCGACTCCGATCGGCACTCAGCCCGATGTACCATCGACATTCAAACCCGAGGCCAGCTTGACACCAAACACGATGCAAAGGCAAACAGCTACGAAAAAGCTAAGTACACTACAAGAAAAATTTTCTTTTCATTAGTATCTAAATGCATTATGAGAAAATCAACCATTCAAAAGGCTTTCGACGGTCCTACGATCATAAGGTCACCCCCGGTCCGACCGCGAAACCCCCACGACGGTTCAAGACGTATGGTTCCAACGACCTCGAGTCACCCCTCGGGCCAACCACAAAACCTCCGAGGCAGTTCCGAAGGAGCTTGATGGTATCCCGGCTAACGGATACCACTCGGCCTGGCTAGCATACGCCCCAAGTCGGTTCAAATCCCTAACAGCCCGTACCTGCTCGAGTCACTTTCCGAACCAGCACACAAACACTTGAGGCGGTTCCGAAGGAGCTCAGCGGCATCACGGCTAACGGATACCACTCAGCCTGGCTAGCATACGCCCCGAGTCGGTTCAAATCCCTAACAGCCCGTACCCGCTCGAGTCACATCCCGGACCAGCACACAGACACTCGAGACAATTTTATTTCAGCCCCCGCGACTCTATTTCTGCTTCGGCAATTTTATTTCAGCCTCAACGGCTTATCTCTGCCTCCGCGGCATTATTGCAGCCTCAACGGCTCCCTCTGCCTCAGCGGCATTATTGCAGCCTCAACGGCTCCCTCTGCCTCAGCGGCATCATTCAGCTTCAACGGCTCTCTACCTCAGCGGCATCACTGCGGCCTCATCGGCTCTCTCTCTCCTCAGCGGCATATCAACGGGCACCCACATCCAAACTTCATATCAAGAGTTGAAGACCCAAAGTCAGGTGAGGATCAGCCACTTGGAAGGTGACGCCCCTTTCGCCTTGCTAAGGTGGGCCCGCTTCGTTTCAGGAGCGAGGGAGCATCTGATGTGGCTGATCCAACGCTGTTAGAGAACCGTGAAGGAAACTGACGGAGCCCCGCCTCGGTCCCGCAGGGCGATCTCGACCTCCGAGATCCCTTCGGCCTCCGAGGTTCCCTCGGCCTCGGCTCTAGACTTGGCAACTCGGCCTTCCCTCCGTTCGCCACCTTTTCTCTCTCCTCCGCATGGAGCCAGCTTTGTTCGGCCTCCAGTTGCCGAGCTTCCTTCGGCCTCGTACTGCCTCGGCCCCAGTCGGCCTCGCCCCGGCACCATCCCAGTCGGCCTCGCCCTGGCACCATCCAAGTCGGCCTCGGCCTCCAGCCTCCGCCTCAGCTCTCGAGCTCCCCTCGGACTTCTCCCTCGGCCTCAGCCCCGGTCGGCCTCGACCTCCAGCCTCAGCATCAGCTCTCGAGCTCCCCTCGGACTTCTCCCTCGGCTCGGCCCCAGTCGGCCTCAGCCTCCAGCCTCCGTCTCGGCCTCGAACCTGTCCCCTCGGCCAAGAGCTCCCGCCTCGACCTCGGACCTGTTCCCCTCGGCCTCGGCACCAAGCGCTCGAGCCCCCTCGGCCTCGTACGGCCCTGGCCGCGGAACAACTTCCACTCGGTGTCGGCCCCTTCCTTAGGCCCCGGCCTCGGACGGCCCCGGCCTCGGACGGCCCGGCCTCGGACTTCAGCCTCGGCCTCGACCCGATGTCCCCTAGGCCCGGACCTCATGTCCAGCTGCCTCGAGCCACCTGACAGCCACGTGGTCCACCAATCGCCTGCCGCAGCCACGTGGTCCACTCCACTATCTCCTGCAACAATCGTCCAAGCCAAGCATGTGGGGGACATGTCTGGCAAGCGCCATAACGGTCGGCCACGCCTTGCAGCAGCCTGCGACAGCTGTCCAAACCAAAATAGCACTTGTCAACCAGTTGCAGCCACCTATTCTGACGGAACATGACCTATAGCCTGACATGGCATATGGAGGTAAGCTCCACTGTTGCTGCCATCAATTAATGCTCTGACAAGCGATCATGCCCCAAGACTGACAGGCTCTAAGCACCAATAAAAGAATAAGAGGGACCCCCGACCAGGTAACTCCATAAACCGCTACAACATTCCTAAACGCTCATTCTTGCTCACAGAGAGCTCTTCTCTGAGCCTCTCTCTCTTTCTCTTTCGAGCTTTCTCAAGCTCACGACTGTTTTCCAGAGCACTGACTTGAGCGTCGGAAGGTCCCCGCCGGAATCTTCGGCCCCCGAGACTTGTTTGCAGGCCCACAGGCGCAAGAAGCTCGACAGAGGATCCCGGGCTCACTGGAGGCGGCGACCGGATGCTCGCCGAGATTCAAAGGCGGTGATTTGGCGTCAATAAATAGTAATATAGAATGTGATTACTAAATTTTTTATGTACCTGTGCAATGTAATCTTTCAACTTCTTGCTGATGGATTCATCTAATGCTCTCTCAGCAAGCACATACATCACAGCATTGCCTTCTGGGCCGTTAACTTTCTCCTTTAGCAAATACCTACATAGAATTGACCACAAATAACAGGAATGAAGGTTAACAAAAGCGATTTCTAAAATGAAGCCAAATGCAAGCTTACCTTTGCTGCACAAGCATCTCTAAAGTTTGCTTGGTGTTACCAAAGAGGGAATGGTTTCCATCACCCTCATTTAAACCCAATCGCCTTAGTTGATGCCAGAGATTCTCTGTAATGTTTACAATACATTTAATCAATACCAAACCACAAAATAGTAGAAACTAGAAGCATACAGAGAGAATGTGGCATACCCTCAGAGATTTTTCCCCCTGCAAGATGCACAATACTGATCACAACAAAAGTGAAACCTGTTACATGTGAGGTCCTCTTGTCCTCAATATACTTGCTATAGATTTCAGGAGGTACATTACTCATAAGAACATATGATTTTGCCTCTGCAGTACCTGAGGAGATTATCATATGTTAACAATTAATCAGATCATAAAGATGACCCATGTAATTTTTAACTTTTATTAGGCATCCATTGCAAAACTATCAACATCAATATATGGGCACTCATCCAAACATGCTATGTATAAATAACTTAGACATACAATGGTAACTATCAGACAGTTTCAACTAAAGAGGTGTATACAGAACTTTTGGTTGTTCCAATCAAAATGGATCTGCAACTTGAAAATTTTAAACAGATGAAGTAACACTATAATAATTGGAATTGCAGCCTACTCTGCTGAGGCGGACGACCCTGCCTATTTGAGGAAGGGCGAGAGCGCTGGAGTTCTTTCATCTCATAACCAAAAATACTAGAGAGTTTTTCTTTGGCCTCATTTATAACAAACCCTGGCAGTGACCGCTGGCGATAGTTCTTGGTTATCAGTTGTGTCAAGTCTTCCCTCTTTATAGGGAACCCAGAGCTCTGGTAGGTCTTGAAGAGCACATTGCGGATTACTTCCGCAACCAGTTTGTCCTTTTCCTGTGCCAAAATGTGTTACAACTCAATGCATATATTCTTTCAGCATAGTCAAGAATTATATTCACAGAATGGAGGAAAACTGCACCCCACCTCTCGAGAGACATCAATTTGTGAGTTGTCCTCATTGTAACTTGCCATCCTGTGGTCCTAGTCATACTTTAACATCAATTTAAGTAACATATTTTCTAAGCATTCTTAAATCATACTTAAAATATTAGAATGAAAATAAATTGCATACTATCTAAATACTCCAAAATTTCCACTATGTTTGGATTTCAAATTAATTTAATATGGGGATTTAGAATTTAAGAGGGGAATTCAGACATTTGGCAGAAGTTACATTGTGTCACCTAAAGATAGAAATTAAGCAGGATGGTAAAAGTTGATAGCATGGGAAAATAGCACATGGATGATACAATATGCAGCACACTTCAGAGTACCATGGCTTTAACAGTTTCAAGCAAAACCAATACGAACACATCTTCTGGTTGACCTAAAATAAACTGCCAACAGATCCAAATGTAATGACACCTAATTTTTGCCATTTTATTAAGGAAACAAAGACTCGATGACAAAGAGATGTTTCTTAATCAATGATAAAAGGCATCAGAAATCAATAAACTCCATCGCCAAAAGCCATTGCTTGCCAAAAAGCCCAAACAAGAAGCTTCATGGAATAAAGAAAAATATCATATTGCAACATTGACCCAGAATCCACATCACAAGACTAGCTGAGAAGGCAAAATAAACTTCAGCTTATCCAAAGCAACAAATCCATCTTTATTATCTGAAATATCTGTTCACTCAGTTCGTTTGAAATTTGATGCAATAAACTAAAAATTGCACTTCATATCTTCAGAGCGACAAAGGAACCATCTTTATGTTCAGAAGTTGATCACCATTAGAGGAAAACATTGCATACTAACCAAAAAAAAGGCAAAAAGAACTACGGATTCTGGTCTCCTTTACTGTTCCTAAAACAGGCACATGACAGTAATGACAGAATTAGAAAACCCTAAAACTAGAAAGGATGCCAATCAAAAGATAATCCATGTCCCCTAAGCTTTTGTTAAAAATTTGTCCTTTCTCTAAAGAACTCTCATCTCAAATCTTGAGAGTGATGGTTAGAAGTGTCACATGGAAGAGATCACAGGCATAGAGAGATAGAGTACCGGATTGGAGAAGGGGAGCTGTGAGACGATGCTAGGGTTTGAGAAACAGGATTCGTTGGAGGAGTTGGAGAGCCGCCGCTTGAGGTGAAGGGGCGGAGAGAGATGGCCGTGGGCGGCCGCTTCCGATATAAGAGGAGGTGTAGAGAGAGGTGACGGCGCCGAGAACAGGCTGCGCGCTGCCGGCCACCCTGACGGAGGCCGAGCCCTAGCGAAAGGAGAGAGAGTGACAGAGCAAAGCGCGAGAGCAGGGACGCCGAGCAGCGGATGTTTGAAAAATAAATAAATTATATATATATATATACACACACTCAACTCATCGAGGCTTTTTTTTTTTTTTTTTCCCAGCCATACGGAAAGATGAATTTGCTTTCTTAGTTTTTACTCTATTCAAAGTTAAATTAATATTTAAATTATAAATAATCATATTTTTAAATTATTTATATATATATTAGTTTAAATATAATTTTCTTTTTTTATCATGAATTAGACGCCTGACGAAGTTTTATGTTGATGTTAGCTATCTAATGCAATACTCTTTCTTTGCTCAAACTTGAAACTGACTTTAACCGTGTTATTAATATATATATATATATATATATATATATATATATCTTTAATAAAAAAATAAAATTATTAAAAAAAGTGAGAAAAAAATGAGGATAAAATAGAAATAAAAAGAGTATAATTACAAAAATATAAACGTAGGCCAATGGATAAAGAATATGAATGCCTTTTTTTTCTTTCTTTAAGGATACATTGGGATGAAAAATTACTTCTATAATTTTACATTCATTTTTTACTATCCAAATTATTCACCCAAGAAATATAGATTAATAGGATTAAAAATAAAAAGTTTTCAATAGTAAAATAAGCTAAAACATTGGACTAATAAAATATATATATATATATATATATATATATATATATATATATATGAGTTAAATATGTTATTTGAAAATAGTTAAACTTATATCCGGTCACATCCTTCATCTTATACAATTAATAAATCTAAAAAAAAATGACTGGCTTTAAAATTTATGTGAATACAAGGATAGAGGAGGTGATCAAAAAGTAGCCAAATTTAGCTTGGGCATTATATATTATATATAATTTATATATATATTATATAATATATAATATTAAAATATTATGAGCAAATTTTATACATTATATATCTTATATTATCTTATATACATTATATTATATTATGTATAATATTTAATATATATATAACATTTTATATAGTATATCTTGTGATATCTTTATCTCTTATATTAATCTTTAAATGCAATTAATAATTACACATGTAATATTATACCCTCCATTACGTACACAACAAATATAGTTATTAGGAAAATTTTTACGCTCCTAAAATTTGTATTTAGAGATGTTACTGATATAACTTTTCATTCTTTTTTAACTCTATGATAAATGCCTCCTAAAATTGAATAATAATGTGGTTTGTCTAGCTTAGGCTTAGGCTCAGCAATGAATTAAGGTAATCCAAGAACGAATACCAACCCAATATGACTAGGTCGAGATGGTTCAATTTGTGTTTATAGGGTTAGTTCTAATCCCAAATAATCGATTTCATTTGAGTTGGTTCTTGGTTGTATGGATGAGTTCCTTAGCTAGTTCTGGGCCTAGAATCTTAGAATTGGTACCATTCGAGTTGGATATCGGCTGCAAGGGCCGGTTTCTTAGTTCGAGAAGTGACCATAATTTTTTTAAGTTCCTTGGTTTTAACTCAAGAATTAACCATAGACTTTTTTTAAAAAATTTAAAAATACTCTAAGTCCAAAATCTTGCAAAGAGGTCAGTTCCTTTGTTCTAACTCGAGAATCAACCATGGAATTTTTTTAAAAAAGAATAAAGTACCCTTACTAATTAAAATTAGAGACCTCTCTATTAAAGATATTTAGTATTAGATTAGTCAACATATATTGTTTATAGTTGAGTTATTAGTTGGATTATGGATATTTTTACACCCATTGAGATTTTAACATTGATATATATATATATATGTTGTATGTTAGGACTTAATTTGATTTGGTTTGATATATGTGTAGATATTTAAAATTTTTAATTTGTATTTATAACTTAATAAGTATTATTATGATTGTTAGAAATATGAATCTTTTGGTCATTTACTTATGATGGCTTAGATGATTATGTTTATTAAAAACTAATAATTGTTTCAAGTATATTTGAAATATATGTTATTTTTATCTTTTATAGTCTTTAATTATTATTAAAAGAGAGAGTTTCATAAATCAAGTTAATTTAGTTGTTTCTGTAGAATTTTGATGCGATTCATTGGGCATACTACATATATCATCAAATATTTATTAAAAATAAAAAATTAAATAATATTTATCAATATTATGAGTTTTTAAAACATTTTAATGATAGCTTTTAGCCTTTCACATAATTTCTATAACTAAAAAATCTTTTAATATATTAATAATGGCAAAAAAAGTAAAAAAATTTCGAGCTAACATAAAAAAGAAAAGCAAAGAAAATAGGTTCTATCCTAAAACTGATCCAGAAGTAGCTTGATCTAATGGGATTGGTTCTAGGTTCATTCCAAGATAGGATCGGATTAGTTTGGGTCCAAAATTTTAGAACCGATCCTAATTAGGTTGATTCTAGGATTTGGTTTAGAATGGGAATTTCTATTTGCACTACCCAAATTGCTCTCCATACTCCCCCTCCTCATTTATAAAAAAAAATTCCTAAACTATCATCCCCTTTTCTCTCCACACCTTCCACTCCCGTCTCCTTCCCCACTTCCGACGCCGCCCCCATCTCCTCCCCTCCCCAGCAATACCCCCTGGGCCCCGTCTTCTTTCCGTCTCCTCTCTGGCACCACCTCCTTCCCCCTTCCCGGCACCGCCTCTCTTTCTCTCGTCTCTCCCTCTTCCCCAGCACTCTTTTCTTACTCTCCGGTACCTGCTCGCTCCTGACACCCCTCCCCAGCTCCTCGGCACCGGCCCCAGCGCCCCCTTCCTTCCGGTATCGTTCGGCCAAACAGGACCGAACGGAGGGCCTTCGTTCGGTCCTATTTGGCCGAACGGAGGGCCATAGCTGAACAAAGGCCCTCGGTTTGGTCATATTTGGCCGAACAGAGGCCCTTTGTTTGGTTCTGTTTGGGCGAACGGTGTTGGAAGGGAGGGGGAAGCTGAAGGCCGGAGAAGGCCGGTGCGGAAAGCTGAAGAGGGATGCCGAGAAGTGGAGGAAGGGTTCTGAGAAAGGGGAAGGAGACCGGAGGGAGGGGGCGGCGCCGGGAGGGGGAAGGGGATGGTACAGGAGAGATGTATAGGGGGGTGTGGAGAGAAAAAAGGAAGGGTAGTTCAGAAATTTTTTTTTTAATGGGGGAAGGGTATATTGAGTAATTTGGACAGTGCAAATAGAAATTCCCGTCTAGAACCCATCCAACCCAATTTATGCTCATCCCTAGTCCGGCTCACTTAAATAAATTTGTGAAAGGAGCCTAGATAAAAAGAAAAAATAAATTTGAACTAAAAATCAAGTCAAGTATGGAGAAATAAAAAAAAACAGTCCGACACAGCTAAGTCTAGCTTGAAAATCTAATTAAGAAATGAAATAGATGGTTAGATTTTGTAGGCATTGACATTAAAAGATTTTAATTAGATTCTAAATGAAGGGCATAAAAGAGAGCTCAAGACTTATGGATGTGCCTTGGATTGGCTCTTCAAGATTAGTCCAAGGCTATTCACAAATATAAACCTAATGGTCAGGCTAAACTAAGCCCAGGCATGAATATTTGGTCTAGCAACTAATGTGTGACCCAACCGAAGCTCGATCTAGCCTGGTATTTGATCAATTTTTTTTTCTTAAAATTACCGATTGGCGAGCCTCAAAATTTATTATTTGGGTTGGAGTCTTTTAATTAAAAGTTCTCTATTCTCATTTTTTTCCAAATATACCCAAATGATGGTACCAATTATGATCCATTCAGGACCATGGTTAGAAGGTGTCTCGAAAGGAGGGGAGAGGCGACAATCCATACCATCGAGTGGAGGCCAACATTATATGAGGATTAAACTTAGGTGTGGTTTGCTAGGTATTTGCTATCCAATTTTAATCAATAAATAATATGTATAATTTTCTTCAATTTTTTAGTTAATGACAATAGCACGTGTTACTTATGAAGCAAAATTTTGTATACATGTCGCTTTTTAAATAAGGAACTTGTTGCCGCCGGGATCCGTCCTCCAACTCGAACGCGATCGATCTCCAAGGGGGGCGGACTTGCACAAAAGTCCTCGCGCGAGAGGCATTGGGGGTGGCCCTCCGCGGAAGACCCTCCGACGCTCAAGTCAGTGAAGAAGAAATCGGCGATCAACCAGATAATGGGGAGATGGATCTCTCCGGGAGCCTCTCCGGGGGCGGCCAATCGGGAGCTCTAAAAGGGCGAGAGCACCGACGAGCTGCTGGCGTGAGAGCAGGAGAGTGAGAATGAGGGTGTGAGCGCGCGCGAATGTGCGTACCTGAGGGAATCTTGGAGTGTTCTATTTATAGACTGTCACCTGGATCTTGAGCGCCTTCTGGAAGGTTCAGAGGTTGTTAGGATACGGGAGTGGATCGAATCAGGCCGTTGTGGGGCTGTTGGGATCCGTATCTTATCTGTTAGGGGATCGACGGCTGGGAGAGCCCCTTGATGGCTTGAGATCTGGTAGATATGTAGGTCTCAGGTGGCCTTGATAGGTTCTAGACCACTTCTCAGTGTGATTCCTTGTCTAGGGTGCCGTTACAGTAGGCTGAGGCTCTCCCGCGTCAGGTTCCGTGGAGGTGGGTATTGGATCGTGGGGCGTTCAGTGAAGCCGGGTCATGGAAGCTCGGGGGAGGCCGAGCTACGGAAGCCCGGGAAGGCCGAGCTACAGGAGCCCGGGGAGGCCGAGCTACGGAAGCCCGGGAAGGCCGAGCTACAGGAGCCCAGGGGGGCCGAGCTACGGAAGCCCGGGAAGGCCGAACTACAGGAGCCCGGGGAGGCCGAGCTATGGAAGGCCGGGAAGGCCGAGCTACGGAAGCCCGAGAAGGCCAAGCTACGGAAGCCCGGAAGGCCGAAGGGAGGAGGTCGGCCTTAGCCGTCTCGCACGGATATTGATGCAATGATGATTTTACCCCTCAACAGAACTAAATAACAAATACTTAGTGAAATATACCTAAGTTTTATCTTTACACAAAAGTTATCAAAATCTTTAATGAACAATTGCAATTGAAGAAGAGATATGTCTGCTTCTCACAATTACAAAGTATACAAAAGGGTAGGCAAGAGATCCCCACGTTGTAAGATTCTTGATGGTGAATAACTTAAGTGCTCATTTTGTATATTTTTTTTAAAAAAAAGTTTTTAAATGAAAAAGAAAAAGATCATGAGAAAATAAATATTATCTTCCTTGTGGTATTTATTTTTCAATGGAAAAAGGAGAAAAAGTATGTGCGCCCAAATTGGAAGAAAATTTATGTTGGAGTAAGTAACAATTCCTGTGTGATCGCTAGCCTAACAATAACCACACAAGAGTTTGTTCCCTAATTCTATTTCTAATCAAGTATCTATTTTGAATAAGTTTCTGCTATGTTGGAGTAGGTAATCTCTATGACTGTTTAGCTGGCAATGGTAGGTTCATCTATTTAAAGCCTTTGATGCCGAGATACGCCAAACATCACCTTCTTGCTTTAATATATGACATGTTTTCTTATTTACATAGCAAAAGTCTCCTACTGCAAAATATTAGCATATACTATTAATTCATTGAAGATAGATATAAAATACTAGGAATGAGATTATCTATGGTATAAACTTTGTATTGATCGTGCATGTTTAGGTGGCCACCATAAATCCCATCTTGGACATAGGCAACTATTCTTTATTCATAGTTCATGCCTCTTTAGCACCTAAATTCTTCTCCATTTTCTAAATGTATCACAGTCATCAATGTCTGAATAGGATACCTGGCGAACATCCAAATATGTATGATATACTATGGTATACAGCATATGCTTTAAAGGATCCACGTTTGAAATACTAAGGTAAGGACAATAATATCGAGTCAACCAGTATCGATGGGCCACCCAAGGACAGAGTAGTGCACTTCCATCCCAATACTTCTTTGAAAAAATCTTGCTGCACGCACGTAGTGGTTGATGCACGATGTAGGCTAAGAGCAGAAATATTTTCTTCACCTTTGGCACATGTGCGCATATGCGCCATACGTCGATTATTATGCGCGGTGCAGCGGGATGTAGGCCAAGGGCAGAAATATCTTTCGCCTTTGGCATATGTGCGCATATGCACCACACGTCGATTATTGTACGTGGTGCAGTGAAACTGCACCGCATAGGTACGTGCTAATCATCATGCACGATGCACGATGTAATTTCTGCTGCACCGCATGTAGTGCAGCAAAACTTTTTCAAATCTTTTTAGTCCACTCGACTTATAAGGTTCCACCAACATCGATGAGAGGAGCATCATCGTGTGGCAGCAAGGTAGGCAATATATAATTCTTAAGCCTCCTGCGCATGAGATTGGCAAAGAATTCCCCTTTGGTTTGGTCTTTGAGAAAGACCAAAGATGATTTACAATGGTGTAGGATGAGTCCAAACTTCAGTTCCAGTTGGTAAGCTGTTTGATGATTGACTAAAAATCAAACATTTAGTTAATAGTAATCCATCTTACTAATCTTTAGGTTACCATACATATTATTATGTTTGATAATTAGATATGGTAATCAAATGGTAATATTTGATTCATGATAATCTAAAATTATAACAAATCATAGTAATTAAGTCCCATCTAAAAGGTGATTATCTAAGATTACTGCAGCCTAGTAATTTCATATTATACTCTTGATTTTCATATAAATATTTAATAATATTTAATTTAATTATATATTTAATATACTTAAGAATATTTAAATATTTATATATTTAATATTAAATGTATAATAAAATAATATTAAAATTAATATTAACGTAATACTTATTATTTTAAGCATTATTACTATTGACCTCATATTGGTTTTGATGATTATAAAATAATTAAGTAATTTACTAATAAATTTGGTGTAGAGCTGCAGTACAATGCAGGCATACATTTGTCATCAAAAATGAAGAAGTTAAAATCTAGGCACTTAACAAGGTCTCTGGTTCAAAAAAAAACTATTGAAGAAGAACAAGGCCAAAGAAGAAGGTTTCAAGCTTTATATAATTAAGATTCAGATGTTTGGGAATGAATTCTATTGAAAAGAATTAAGATGCAAGGGCTAACTTACTTTGATTTATCAAATCAAGAGTTTTTCACGATGTTGGAATCATTTCTGGACATTTGGAATAAGGTGACTCTTATGTCAACTTACAAGAGAAATTTGAGCTTCACAAAGTTTTTATAGAGAGTTTTTCTTGCTTTAGAAAGTTTTTACAGTGAGTTTTCCTCTATTAACGCAGAAATAAATGACTAAGGAAGCATTTTACAGAAAAGTTTTCTTGAGTTAGCCGGTATGATAGCCGGGTAACGCCCCATTAGTTGGACATAGGTTATACATAAAAATTTTCTGAGTTAGCCGGCATGGTAGCGAACTAACCCAGAAAAATTTTCAAGCTTTGAAATGTAGGATAAGTAAGAAGAAAAGATAGTACTCGGGATGATCTTATCTATTTGAATCTATTTGAGAAGATGTTGTGGCATGCAAAGCACTGTCCTTAAGAGTATATTCGTGCCTCTCGAAGATAATATCTCGGTGCAGAAGATCAAAGCACGACTACCTTATAGGATACAACAGCAGCGAGTTTTCTAACAAGCATGCACACACCAATGTCAGAAGAGGATGAACAACCGAATGAGTTCCTTCTCTTTGGATAAGAACGGAGCAAAAGAATTAATCTCTGGACTGGATAAGGACGAGGGAATGGATCTCTAGATAATGATGGAAAGCAAGATTTGAAATTTTTAATTATCATCGGCATTGCTTCGAATATTAATAAGATAGCAAGCACCAGTTGAAAGCAGCCAATCAATCCAACGATCAGTCAAAAGACGATCCAACAGTCGCCGGGTCGGTCAAAGAAATCAATCAGTCACCGGGATCGGTCAAAGCAGTCAAATGATGACTCATCAGGAAAAAATGAAAAAAGGACAAAAATTTTGCTTATCACGCGCGCATCCAACGGATGGGATTTGTACCCCTCCTGCGCGAGATGATCACACGCGATGTGCCCGATTAATAGGTTTTCAAAATCGGCTTCACCGATTCGCATTGGGCTTGGCCCGGCTCGCGCGTGCGTGAGCTTTCTCACAACCATTCAACCAAGCAAGAGAGTAACACAAATATAAGTAAGAGTAAGATTTGTATGTTTTCCATGTGAGACTAAAAAGAGTGGTTTCATGACAAAAGGAGGGAAAGCTTTTGAAGGAAAACTTTTGGAAAACTTTTGGATATTGGAATATTCTATACTATAATTTCCAATAATCCTCCACTATTTCAATATACAAAAGAAGACAAGAGAAACTTTGAAGAAACTTTAAGAATATAATGCATAAGCTATGGTGTCTATGTGACTATGAACCAGGTATAGAGAAAATAAGTGTAATCCATAAAAGGTTGGTAAAACTAAGTTTCTATGAACCAATCCTTCTTTTATTGGACCATTGACTTATAACTCACATTCCATCTCTCAGAATTCGGTTGTTCAAGTGGGTTGACACGTTTCAGCCATGCATCTACCTGGATATTCATGAATACTCTAGAGATCTCATTCAAGTCTCATACGAAGCGGCCACCACCTCCATACTCATATAGGTGGATTGTTATCAAGTATACACTGTAGTTTTGTATACCACCCAAATTAGGCTATGACATCCATTAAGAACTTCATATATTAGTTCAACCTAATCACTGCAGAATACTATCTAACACCATAGAAAGGGATTTCACAATATAAATAATTATGATAGTATACTCCAAGTTGTCCAGTGAATTATTTTCCCATATGAACCTTCTTCCTGGGATCTCCGTTCATGAAGGTTGGGTTACCATCACTTCAACTTTTGATCTGGGTATAATCCCATTTCCCTTGATGTATTGCTCACAAGCTTTTTGCTTAGAGGCTTAGTCAGAGGATTGGCCAAATTCAACTCTGACCTTACATAATCCAAAGATATTACTCCATCATTAATAAGCTGTCTCACAATATTATGTCTTAGACGTATATGTCTACTCTTCCCATTATAAATTTTGTTTTTAGCTTTAGCTATGGCAGCTTGACAATCACAATGTATAGACACAGATGGAGCTGGTCTCATCCAAATGGGAAGATCTTCCAAAAGATTCCTGAGCCATTCGGCCTCAGTCCCAGCCTTCTCCAAGGCAATAAACTCGGATTCCATTGTAGACTGAGCTATACATGTTTGCTTAGATGATTTCCATGACACTGCTCCTCGTCCAAGGGTAAACGCATATCCACTCGTGGATTTCATCTCATCAGAGTTTGAAATCCAGTTAGCATCACAATACCCTTCTAATACTGTAGTAGTCCCACAATACATTAAACCATAGTTCATGGTTCCTTTCAAATATCTAAGCACTCTTTGTAATGCAATCCAATGATCCTTGTTAGGACATTGGGTATATTTGCTTAGTCTTCCTACAGCATAAGCAATGTCAGGTCGAGTGCAGTTCATTAAATATATAAGACTACCAATAATTTGAGCATATTTAGATTGTAAGACACCATTGCTTTTATTTTTCTTAAGCTGTGAATTAGCATTATAAGGAGTGCTCACAGGCTTACAATCAAAATGTGAAAACTTTTTCAAGATTTTCTCAACATAATGTTCTTGTGAAAGTATGATACTATTCGACTTCTTTACAAGTCTAATTCCTTAAATCATATTTCTTCTCCCATATCTTTCATATCAAAATTCAAAGTCAAGAACATTTTGGTGCTAGTCACAATATCAAAATTAGTGCCAAATATGAGCATATCGTCCACATACAAACAAATTATAACACATTCATGATTAACAACTTTAGAATAAATACATTTATCGATACTATTAATTTGATATCCATTTGAAACTAGCATTTTATCAAACTTATCATGCCATTGTTTTGGTGCTTGTTTTAAGCCATACAAAGATTAATTAATTTACAAACTTTATGCTCATTGCTAGGAAGAACACAACCCTTAGGTTGATCCATATATATTTCTTCTTCTAGGTCTCCATTAAGAAATGCAGTTTTAACATCCATTTGATGAATTATCAATTTATGAATAGATGCAAGAGCAATCAAAACTCTAATAGAAGTTATTCTTGTCACAGGTGCAAAAGTATTAAAGTAGTCAATATCTTTCTTTTGAGAATAACCTTTTGCAACCAGCCTTACTTTAAATTTTTCAATAGAACCATCAGGCTTTAGTTTTTTCTTAAAGATCCATTTACACCCAATAGTTTTAGCTCCATGAGGGTAAACTTACTAATTCTCATATGATTGCTCATAATGGATTCTATCTCATTATTTATAGCCTCTCTCCAAAATATAGCATCAGAAGATGAAATTGCTTCAGAATAGGTTTGAGGATCATTATCAACAAGATAAGTATAAAAATCATCTCCTAGATTGGTTTCCTTTCTGATTCTCTTGGATCTCCTTAGCTCTTGAATGTCATCAGGCTTTAAATTAGGTTCAACCACTTGTGGTCTAGAAGGTCTTTCTAAGGAGGTTCTCATAGGAAAGATATGTTCAAAAAATTTTGCATCTTTGGTCTTGACTATAGTATTAGGTTCCATGATATTATTTTTACTTTTAATCACTAAGAACCTATATGCTGCATTATTTATTTGCGGACTATTTTGAACATAACCTATGAACATACAATCAAAGGTTTTAGATCCTAACTTTCTCTTTTTAGGTTCAGGAAGCAAGACCTTTGCTAAACAACCCCATACTTTTAAATATTTAAAACTTGGCAAATAACCATTCCATAACTCATAGGGTGTTTTATTGGTTTTCTTATAAGGAATTCTATTTTGAATAAAACAAGCAGAAAGAAGGGCTTTCCCCCCACAAGTTCATGGGTGCACCAGAACTAAGGAGCAATGCATTCATCATTTCTTTAAGTGTTCTATTCTTTCTCTCAGCCACTCCATTAGATTCTGGTGAATAAGGAGGAGTAAATTCATGAATTATACCATGTTATGCACAATACTCATTAAAAGGAGTAGAATCATATTTTCTCCTCTATCAGATCTAAGTCTTTTTATTTTTCTTGTTAATTGATTTTCAACTTCTTCCTTATATTTTAAAAATATTTCGAAGGCTTCATCTTTTGATTTTAATAGATAAACCATTGCATAACGAGAAAAATCATCGATAAAAGTAATATAATATTTCTTTCCACTTCTAGTCATATTACCTTTTAAATCTCCTAAGTCAGAATGAATTAATTCTAACAATTCAGTTTCTCTTGTATAAATAGATTTACAACTCCTTTTGGTTAATTTAGATTCTACACATATTCGACATTTTTCATGATCATAAGAAGTAGACATATTATTTAGCAAACCTAATTGTTTTATTCTTTTAATATAAGAGTAATTAACATGTCCTAATCTACCATGCCAAAGATTAACAGAGTCAAGCAAGTAAGCAAAAGAAGATGATGCATTTTCATTCATAACTTCGAGTACATTTAATACAAATAGACCCTGGTTACAATATCATTTCCCAATAAAAATTTCAGATTTGGTCATGACAACTTTGTCATACTCAAATAACACTTTCACACCATTTTTTCCAAGCAAGGCCATAGAAATCAGGTCACACAGATGTCCGGCACATATAGCACATCTCTAAGTGAAAGAACTTTTCCAGAAGTTAGTTTTAGATTGACTTTTTCTTTGCCAATCACTGAACAAGACTTTGAGTTGCCCATGAAGACTTGCTCCTCTCCTTCTGGCAGTGGGATATAGGAGGCAAATGCATTTCTATTGCCACATATATGACGAGTGGCTCCAGAATCCATCACCCAGTCCTTTGTATGTGCAATAATATTGGCCTCGCTAACAACCGCAGCAATCACATCTTCTCCAACCATCAAGTTAGCCTTTGGTTTGGCTGGAGCATCATTATTTTTTCTGAACCTACATTGGGCAACATGGTGTCCTGGTTTCTCACAAACATAGCAAGATCCCTTTTTCTTCTTAAAATTTTGACTTTTTTAAAAATGAGGCTTCTTATCATATTTCTTGTAATGGTTTCTATGTTTGGGCTTATAGGACTTATGTTTTTCCTTACTAGATCCATCTTCTATTAGATTAGCCTTACTAGTCACTTCTTTAGCCTTTTCAATCTTTTTTCGGGCTCTATTTTGTTCTTCAATCCTAATATGCACAATGACATCTTCAAGGGACATAGACTTTCTTTTATGCTTTAGATTATTCTTATAATCTTTTCAAGATTCAGGTAATTTTTCAATTAGGGAACCAGCAATAAAAGCATCGGAAAGAATAATATTTTTATTTTTAAGGTCATCTATAAGAACATAGAAAGCATGGATCTGAGATGACACATCTTTATCTTCTGACATGGTAAAGTTAAAAAGTTTTCCTATTGCAACTTTTTGAGAACCAGCATCTTCAAGAATATATTTTCTTCTAAGGCTTTCCCAAATTTCAGAGGCTGATTTAATAGGATAATAAATATCAAATAGTTCATTGGATAGAGTACTAAGAATAGTATGCCTACATATTCTGTTAGCCTTTTCCCAGGTTAGAAGGTCCTTCTCTTTCTCAGGTTTAGGATCAATCAAAACATATCCAATATTATGTATGTCTAATATTAAAATATTTTCTCTTGCCAACGTTTATAATGGGAACCAGTAAATTGCTCAATCATGGATGTATCAGGAAAGGACTTAGTAGCAGCAACCATGCATAATAGAGTCCATATCTACTCTTAAGATTGTAGGATAAGTAAGAAGAAAAGATAGTACCCATGATGATCTTATCTATTTGAATCTATTTGAGAAGATGTTGTGGTGTGCAAGGTACTGTCCTTAAGAGTAGATTTGCGCCTCTCAGAGATAATATCTCGGTACAGAAGATCAGAGCACGACTACCCTCCAGGATACAATAGCAGCGAGTCTTCTAACAGGTGTGCACACATCAATGTCAGAAGAGGATGAACAACCAAATGAGTTCCTTCTCTTTGGATAAGAACAGAGCAAAAGAATTAATCTCTGGACTGGATAAGGACGAGGGAATGGATCTCTGGATTTGAAATTTGAATATTAATAAGATCACCGGTTGATAGCAGCCAATTAATCCAACGGTCAGCGTCTAAAAGACGGTCCAACAGTCGCTGGGTCGGTTAAAGAAACCAATCAGTCACCGAGGTCCTCATCAGGAAAAAAAAAAGAAAAAATGAAAAAGGATAAAAATTCTGCTTATCACGTGCGCATCCAAAGGATGGAATTTGTACCCCCCCTACGCGCGATGATCACACGCGACGCGCCCGATTAACAGGTTTCCGAAATCGGTTTCACCGATTTGCATTGGGCTTGGCCCGGCTCGCGCGTGCATGAGCTTTCTCACGACCATTCAACCAAGTAAGAGAGTAACACAAATATAAGTAAGAGTAAGATTTGTATGTTTTCCATGTGGGACTAAAAAGAGTGGTTTCATGACAAAAGAGGGGAAAGCTTTTGGAGGAAAACTTTTGGATATTGGAATATTCTATACTATAATTTCCAACATGAAACTCTTATTCCAACTACCCCCAACAGTCCAAAATGACAAGTTAACGCTCTAATCCTCCAAAAGACTATAAATACAAGTTCAAATGAAGGATTTAAAGAGAGATTGAGAAGGATTAAGTGAAAAATATTCAAGAGAGAACTCAGCCTTCACTATTTCAATCCAGCTGACTTTCAAGGAAGCAAAGGGCATTCAAAGCTCATTCAAGGCTTCATCAAATATTTAAGGAGGCTTTTTAAGTGCTCAAAGCTCCAGCATTTAAGGAGAAGAAGCTCACTCAAGAAGAGACCTTCAAAAATTATAAAGTACTTTTATTGTTTCATTTTGCTTATAGAGAGATGTTTTATTCTGAAACCTGTATCATTGTTATTTTGTTGGAGTTTCAACTTGGTTAAAACTTGTGTTGGGTGTGTCAAACCCTTAATTGGTGATTTGTAAGGCTCCCTTATGCTTGGTAAACAAAAAGCAAGCTAGATTAGCTAGGTTGTAATCGTTTGAATAATGATTAGTAAAGAAAATTCCTAAGAGATCCTTGGGGAGTAGACGTAGGTGCAAGGATTGGCACTGAACCACTATAAATCCTTGTATTTATGTATGATTGGCTTGCTGTGCATTATTACTCTTTACCTCACTTCACTTCACTTAATATTTCTGAACTTAATTTTTCAAAATAGCATATACTCTGAATTTTTAATTTTTCAAAGAAACCCAATTCACGCCCCCTTTTGGATTGCATAGTTGGGTAACAATTACATATTTATATAATATGTTTAATAATATTATGGGATCTCTAAAATGATTTTACGAAGAATCTATGCTTTTTATTCAATTATTTCATATTCTAGCTTTTTTTTTTAAAAAAAAAGATAGTTAGTCAAAAGATTTGTAACAAAATACAACTATAATATAATATAAAGGTAGATTTAGCTACATTTGTACGTATTATAAAAGATCTTGTTATTCTTTCTATCTTTAGATTCATACGGATCATAAATTTTAAAAGTGAAAAGATAAGGTAGAATATCCGTATGAATTCAAAGATGAAAAGAATAACTAGATCTAGATAATATATTCAATCTTGCATTCATGTGAATCTAAGTTGCTTTAAATCTTGCATGCTCGATGATCTGATTACTAAATTCAAGATTACTAGCAATATAAGATCTTTCTCTCAAACTCTTTAGCGAAGTTTTTACAAGTGCGTACCCAAGGATGAAGAGACATGGGGACAGGGGTCCTCTTTTAGACGCCCATGACCATTCTTTCACCATGCACCAGGTGTGTTTTTTAGCAGGAATGTAGATTGACTTGTGAGCTGGAAGGATTGAAGTCAAGTGCACCATCTTTCTGATAAGGAATTTCCTGTTCTTTTCTTTGTCAAAGGCGTTGTCCAAATTGAGTTTGAGAATAAATCTGTTATGAGGAAAAGGTGATTGAGCGGATGTAATTAGGTTAGACATTACGCATTTGAACAGGTTGGCAATTATCATGCGGCTAATTTATAGTTCTCTTTACTGCAGCATATGATATTGATCACTTGAAATCCTCTCTTCCGTATTGAAACTTTAATTCACCGTTCTGACTCTGAATTATCGACACCTCTTTAACTTCTATTAGGTTCACAAAATGGTGTTCACATTATCCAAGCACTTTGATTTTTGTCAAGGTGACGGCCTACAAAACCCACGAACCCATTTTGTTACAAGAAAGTAAGATTCATTTCGTTACAAAATAACAGAACAAAACATGCTCTTTATTCCCTTTTTTTTGTTTGTTTTATGTTAAGAATAAAAAATAAGAATAATTGAGATAAAAGCTATGAGCAAGGATATGAAAAAATATAAAATGCTATAAAAAATGATGTAGATGGGAATACTTCATGAATGAGAATCCATAAAATCAAACCTAAATAATTAGAAAAATGCTAAATGAAAAAACATTTTAATATACATATATATTAAAAAAACTGCTCTGTTAGCATATGGATAGTATGATAGATTGTACGGCAATATAAACAACCTAACTGAGGCTTGTGGTAGATTGAGGCATCCATCTGATGTGTGGTTTTGAGATCTTATACAGAGGGCAGCATTTAATATTACACTATGAAATTATGAGCATGTGCTACTGGAACACAGAATTATATACAATGATCATTTCAGGAGGAACTTCCTCGATTCTGAGTACCACCGGATGTAGCTTGATTCCAGATTTGGCCAATCAGTGTCAGGGCAGGTGGTGAAGTGATGAAGCCAGAGTGCCAGGACTTCCTCCTGCTGTTCGCAGCTTAACTCCTCGATCATTTCCTCCAGCAGCCTCACCATCTCTGTTCTTTCCCTACTACTCAGTATGGGAGCGTCTGTACCATTGCTGGCTCGGCAGAGCAACGGCAGCCATGAACTCAACATCGCCATCTGATACTGTGCTATGGATCCATCCATACCTTCTCCTCTCCATTCTTCCAATTGTTTATTGTTAGCTTGCTTGAATAAGAATGCTGCAGGGAAAAAGTATAGCTTTGAGCATTGAGCTTTGCCAAAGTCACAGAGAACGACGTCATCTTTGGTGTTGTATGAATGATGCATGCTGAAACTATAACAGTTTGATAGATGGAAAGCTTATAAACAAGAAACTCATGATATTAGAAACTGTTGCGAAGGCACTTGTTTGAGTAAACCTTGAGATTCTTTCAACATGACAACTATTTGCATAAACTACGTACTTGTCAGCTGGCTTCATTTAATACCCATACCATTACATGTTTAGTATTCTCCAACTAATGGATGCCAATGGAAACGTAAATAAAACAAGTACAATATTCAAGTCCTTATCAATAGTGGGCTTCATTTAGAAATGCCCAAACGTATGTCAAAAGTGGGGCAAAATCAAGCACCTAGGAAAGCTAGAATATTCTGTAGAAGCCTCAACTAAAACTCACCAAAAGGATGTACAGATAATTCATGTAACTTGAAACAAAGTTGCAACGAAGATAAAAATGAGAACGACGCATGTGGATGATATTTATTCTTAACTGTTGCCGCTGGAATCCGTCCTTCGGCTCGGGCGCGATTGGGTTGCAGCACGGGCTCCCTCCAGGGCAGACCTGCAAGACAGTCCTCACGCGAGAGGCGTTGGGGGTGGCCCTCTGCGGAAGACCCTCCGATGCCCAAGTCAGTGGAGACCAGCAATCAACAAATATGGGGAGAAGGATCCCTCTGGAAGAGTTCCTCCGAGCTCTCGTGGGAGCTTTCATGGCGGAGTGTAAGAACTGTGAATGAAAAATGAGCGTAGAATCGCCGTACCTGAGAGGCTTGAGGGTGGTAATATTTATAGGCTGTCACCTGACTTTTTGGACGTGCTCTGGATGAGGTCTGAAAGTTGTTGGGATTCGAAACGGATTCGAATCAGGTTGTTACAGGGCCGGTAGGATCCGTATCTGGTTAGTTAGAGGATCGACGGCTGGGAGGCGGGGACAGCTGGCCGATGGATCGAGACTCAATGGCCGCGTGGTCTCTAGGCCACTATTGTAGGTCCTAGGCCACGTTTTGGCATGATTCCTTGTTTGGAATCTTATTCTGTTACAGTAAATTTGAACTCTCCCGCGCCAGATTCCGCAGAGGTGTTGTGGTTCAGTCATCATGGCTGGCGGAGGCTCGGCGGAGGTAGGTGCCGAGGCATAAAGAGCCAACGTGGCAGCCATAAATGCCTTAATGCATGGAAGAAATAAGGCATTGAATGCCTTAAAGCATGTGAATATAAGTGGCCTTTATGAGGTCATAAATGCCTTGATGCAAAAGACTTAGCGTGGTTGCGGAGGCCGAGGTATGTTGGCCGAGCTATGCTGAAGCTAGTTGATGCTGAGGCTGGCCGAGCTATGATGGCCGAGCTATGTTGGCCGAGCTATGCTGAAGCTGGCTGAGGCTGGCCGAGCTATGCTGAAGCTGGCTGATGCTGAGGCTGGCCGAGCTATGATGGCCGAGCTAAGATGGCCGAGCTATGTTGGCCGAGCTAAGATGGCCGAGCTATATTGGCCGAGCTATACTGAAGCTGGCTGATGCTGAGGTTGGCCGAAGTATATTTGCCGAGGCATACTGGCGCCTTAATGATGGAAGGAGATAAGGCATTAAATGCCTTAAAGTAGGTAAATGCACATGGCCTTTATGAGGCCATAATTACGTTGGTGCGAAGGTTATAGCGCGGTTGCGGAAATCGAGCTATATTGGCCGAACTATATTTTCCGAGGCATGTTAGGCCGAAGTATATTTGCCGAGGCATGTTGGCCTAAATATATTGGCCGAACTATATTGGCCGAACTATATTTGCCGAGGCATGTTAGGCCGAAGTATATTTGCCGAGGCATACTGGCCAAGTCATTATGACCATTTCTGCACCATTAAATGCTCCACTTTATTGATTTGATGGATATAATGAAGGGGCCCTTGGGAGAACCCACGCACATGACGTGGCCCTTTTTTTCCTCTTGTTCTCTTTCTTCATAATGAGGAGACTCTTGTCACTAGAATGTCGCGCCAGCATGGCATTTTGACTGGGCGCGACCCATCGCCGATGTGAGCGGTCAACAATGCAATGACGATTTTACCCCTCATCACATGCCCCCACTCCCTAGTCCGAAGTGTAATTTCGGATATAGGGAGTAGAATTCTGGAGCAATCTTATTTAGGGGACGTGTCATTCGATCCTCTGTAGAGGAAGTATTTATCTCTGTGTAGGTTAGAGAAAGGCCTGGGCGGCCCTCTTGCTGAAGTAAAATAAGGTGCTTTAGTTGCACTAGAGTGTCCGAGAAATTATCCGGCTGGGACGAAGCTTTAGTGCTGTATCACTCGGATTGGCCGAGGCTTTTGATAGTAAGAGATGCACTCCGGCTCTGGCCGGGGCTTTTGAAGATCAATAAGAAATTCCCTCCAGCTTTAGCCGAGGGTTCCGACATGTCACTCGGTCTTGGCCGAGGTTTTTGTTAATAGGTGATGCCCTCCGGCTCTGACCAGGGCTTTTGATAATAAGAGATGCACCTCGGCTCTGACCGGGGCTTTTAATAATAAGAGATGCACTCCGGCTCTGACCGGGGCTTTTGGTAATGAGAGATGCACTCCGGCTTTGGCCGGGGCTTTCGGTAATAAGAGATGCACTCCGGCTCTGGCCGGGGCTTTTTATGATAAGAGATGCACTCCGGCTCTGGCCGGGCTTCCGATAATGAGAGATGCACTCCGGCTCTGACCGGGGCTTTTAATAATAAGAGATGCACTCCGGCTCTGGCCGGGGCTTCCGATAATGAGAGATGCACTCCGGCTCTGACCGGGGCTTTTAATAATAAGAGATGCACTCCGGCTCTGGCCGGGGCTTCCGATAATGAGAGATGCACTCCGGCTCTGGCCGGGGCTTTTAACAATAAGAGATGCACTCCAGCTCTGGCCGGGGCTTCCGATAATGAGAGATGCACTCCGGCTTTGGCCGGGGCTTCCGATAATGAGAGATGCACTCCGGCTCTGGCCGGGGCTTTTTATGATAAGAGATGCACTCCGGCTTTGACCGGGGCTTTTATGACCTGCTTCTCATTGTGACTTTCAAGGAGAGTTATAAAAATTTCAAAGGCCTTTTAAAAACTAAACTTAATTCAATGAATAAAGTGGGTCTAGAGAGAGCATACTTTTATGGATGAATTTATTACTCGGTTGTTGCCGAGCCTTCAGAAATATATCACTCGGTCTTTGGCCGATGCCCTGGAATTTATTACTCGGTTGTTGCCGAGCCTTTAGAAATATATTACTCGTTGTTGCCGAGCCTTCCCAAGATGCTATTCGGTTGTAACCGAGGCTTCCAAATATTAATTGCTGCTTGGTTGTAACCGAGGCTTCAAATAATAAATTACTCGGTGATGCGAAGCCTTCAAGAATGCTACTCGATTGCAACCGAGGCTTCCAAATATTAATTGCTGCTTGGTTGTAACCGAGGCTTCAAATAATAAATTACTCGATGATGCCAAGCCTTCCAGAACTACTCGGTTGTAACCGAGGCTTCAAATAATAAATTACTCGTGTTGCCGAGCCTTTTCAAGATGCTACTCGTTGTAACCGAGGCTTCCAAATAATAAATTACTCGGTGTTGCCGAGCCTTCCAAAATGCTACTCGGTTGTAACCGAGGCTTTCAAATAATAAAATACTCGGTGTTGCCGAGCCTTCCAAGATGCTACTCGGTTGTAACCGAGGCTTCAAATAATAAAATACTCGGTGATGCCGAGCCTTCAAGATTATATTTTACTTGGCGCTGCCAAGGTTCAGAGATTTATTGCCCGGCCCAGCCGAGGATTTATACGACCTGCTTCTTATTGCCGCTTTCAAGGAGAGTTATAGGACTTTTGCAGACCTTTTAAAAACTGAATTTAATTCAATGAATAAAAATGAGTTTAGAAAGAGCATACTTTTATGGATGAATTTATTACTCGGTTGTTGCCGAGCCTTCAGAAATATATCACTCGGTCTTTGGCCGATGCCCTGGGAATTTATTACTCGGTTGTTGCCGAGCCTTTAGAAATATATTACTCGTTGTTGCCGAGCCTTCCCAAGATGCTACTCGGTTGTAACCGAGGCTTCCAAATAATAAATTACTCGGTGTTGCCGAGCCTTCCCAAGATGCTACTCGGTTGTAACCGAGGCTTCCAAATAATAAATTACTCGGTGTTGCCGAGCCTTCCCAAGATGCTACTCGGTTGTAATCGAGGCTTCCAAATAATAAATTACTCGGTGTTGCCGAGCTTTCCAGAATGCTACTCGGTTGCAACCGAGGCTTCCAATATTAATTGCTGCTTGGTTGTGACCGAGGCTTCAAATAATAAATACTCGGTGTTGCCGAGCCTTCCAAGATTGATAACAAACTTCCTCAGCTTTTAGCCGAGGGTTCTCATATGTCACTCGGTCTTGGCCGAGGTTTTAGATAAATAGGAGATGCACTCCGGCTCTAGCCGGGGCTTTCGGTAATAAGAGATGCACTCTGGCTCTGGCCGGGGCTTACGCACTTCGGCTCTGGCCGGGGCTTACGCACTTCGGCTCTGGCCGGGGCTTCCAATAGTGAGAGATGCACTCCGGCTCTGGCCGGGGCTTCCGATAATGAGAGATGCACTCCGGCTCTGGCCGGGGCTTCCGATAATGAGAGATGCACTCCGGCTTTGGCCGGGCTTCCGATAATGAGAGATGCACTCCGGCTCTGGCCGGGGCTTCCAATAGTGAGAGATGCACTCCGGCTTGGCCGGGCCTTCCGATAATGAGAGATGCACTCCGGCTCTGACCGGGGCTTACGCACTTCGGCTCTGGCCGGGGCTTCTGGTAATAAGAGATGCACTCCGGCTCTGGCCGGGGCTTTCAGTAATAAGAGATGCACTCCGGCTCTGGCCGGGGCTTCCAATAATGAGAGATGCACTCCGGCTCTGGCCGGGGCTTCAGAGATCATTGCTCGGCCTAGCCGAGGTTTGGAGATTTTGTTTTACTTGGCCCTGCCAAGGTTCGGAGATTCCTGTTCAAACAGATAGCTCGGTTGTACCGAGGATTGGTAAGCAGTATCTGCTTCTTTTGCAATTTATAGCAATATAGTGCATAATAATTCACGCAACAGGTTTTGAGGAAACAGCTAAGCAGGAATGTGCAGTGAGGTATATGGAGATTGTTTGTAGAGGACATACCCTATTGATAATATTTACGAAGATTGTCCGAGTTCCACGTCCGGGGGATGGATTTCCCGCTCAGATCCTGGAGCTTGTAGGTTCCCGTCCAATGATCTCCGTCACTTGATAGGGGCCTTCCCAGTTTAAAGCTAGCTTTCCTTGCTCTAGCGGTTTGGAGACGGGTGCTCTCCGGAGGACAAGATCGCTGGGCGAGAAAGATCTCCCTTTCACTCTGGAGGCATGATAGCATCCGCGGATAGGGGGGTCCTATCTCCACGGGGATGACAGCTTCTATGCCGAAGGCCCTCCGAAATGGGGTCTCGCCTGTGGGAACTCTCTGTGTGGTGCGTTAGATCCACTAGCCGAGGTTGAAGCTGGACGTTGGATTTCTGTGAAGCATGGAGTCAAGAACTCCTTGTCTTGGCTTTACGGTCTTGGCTTTACGACGCCATCCTTCCTCACGCAAAAGGAGATAAATGCCTTAATGATGGAAGGAGATAAGGCATTAAATGCCTTAAAGCAGGTAGATGCACATGGCCTTTATGAGGCCATAAATGCCTTGGTGCGCATAGCGCGGCTATGGAAGCCGATCTGTTGTGCCAAGGCAGGGAGAAGGCGGAGACGGCATCGAGTCGTGGCGAGAGGACACCGGAGAGATGGATCGGGCTCACCGAGATCTGGGGGGATCTCTGTCGCAACTCTCTGCGGGACTAGTCTTGCCTCCTTAGGTCGACATGGGGGGTCTGCAACTCCATGCGGACCAGAAGAAGAAGTGGCTGGAGAAAGAGGGCTGCGGCCTCTTCTGGGAGGCATGGAGCAGGGGTAGCTATAACTGGATGGGGAGCTGTATGGCGCTCCTGAACTAGACGGGTCAGGGCCTGGACTTGCTGGACCAGTGTGGCGAACGGGTCCTGGGTCACTGGGACAGCTGGTGGCGACGGAGTCTCAGCTAGCGGCGGCGGTGGCACCATGCTGCTCACCAGATTGGGTCTCTGGGAGGCGACCTGGTCGTGGGCTTCAGAAGTTTCCCTTCTTCGATTAGCCATTGGAGAGGCTCTCTTCCAGATCGAGATCCTTGTCTCCTTTTTTCAAGTTTAACGGGACTTGAGGCCCTTCCTCTAGCGCCAATCTGTTGCCGCTGAAATCCGTCCTCCGGCTCGGGCGCGATCGGGCTGCAGCGTGGGCTCCCTCCTATGCGGACCTGCAAGACAGTCCTCACGCAAGAGGCGTTGGGGGTGGCCCTCTGCGGAAGACCCTCCGACGCCCAAGTCAGTGGAGACCAGCAATCAACAAATATGGGGAGAAGGATCCCCCGGGAAGAGTTCCTCCGAGCTCTCGTGGGAGCTTTCATGGCGGAGTGTGAGAACAGCGAATAAAAAAATGGGCGTAGAATCGTCGTACCTGAGAGGCTTGAGGGTGGTAGTATTTATAGGCTGTCACCTGACTTTTTGGACGTGCTCTGGATGAGGTCTGAAAGTTGTTGGGATTCGAAACGGATTCGAATCAGGTTGTTACAGGGCCGGTAGGATCCGTATCTGGTTAGTTAGAGGATCGACGGCTGGGAGGCGGGGACAGCTGGCCGATGGATCGAGACTCAATGGCCGCGTGGTCCCTAGGTCCTAGGCCACGTTTTGGCATGATTCCTTGTTTGGAATCTTATTCTGTTACAGTAAATTTGAACTCTCCCGCGCCAGATTCCGCAGAGGTGTTGTGGTTCAGTCATCATGGCTGGCGGAGGCTCGGCCGAGGTAGGTGCCGAGGCATAAAGAGCCAACGTGGCAGCCATAAATGCCTTAATGCATGGAAGAAAATAAGGCATTGAATGCCTTAAAGCATGTGAATATAAGTGGCCTTTATGAGGTCATAAATGCCTTGATGCAAAAGACTTAGCGTGGTTGCGGAGGCTGAGGTATGTTGGCCGAGCTATGCTGAAGCTAGCTGATGCTGAGGCTGGCCGAGCTATGATGACCGAGCTATTTGGCCGAGCTATGCTGAAGCTGGCTGAGGCTGGCCGAGCTATGATGGCCGAGCTATGCTGAAGCTGGCTGATGCTGAGGCTGGCCGAGCTATGATGGCCGAGCTAAGATGGCCGAGCTATGTTGGCCGAGCTAAGATGGCCGAGCTATGTTGGCCAAGCTATGCTGAAGCTGGCTGATGCTGAGGTTGGCCGAAGTATATTTGCCGAGGCATACTGGCGCCTTAATGATGGAAGGAGATAAGGCATTAAATGCCTTAAAGTAGGTAAATGCACATGGCCTTTATGAGGCCATAATTACGTTGGTGCGAAGGTTATAGCGCGGTTGCGGAAACCGAGCTATATTGGCCGAACTATATTTTCCGAGGCATGTTAGGCCGAAGTATATTTGCCGAGGCATGTTGGCCTAAATATATTGGCCGAACTATATTGGCCGAACTATATTTGCCGAGGCATGTTAGGCCGAAGTATATTTGCTGAGGCATACTGGCCAAGTCATTATGACCGTTTCTGCACCATTAAATGCTCCACTTTATTGATTTGATGGATATTAATGAAGGGGCCCTTAGGAGAACCCACGCACATGACGTGGCCCTTTTTTCCCTCTTGTTCTCTTTCTTCATAATGAGGAGACTCTTGTCACTAGAATGTCGCGCCAGCATGGCATTTTGACTGGGCGCGACTCCATCGCCGATGTGAGCGGTCAACAATGCAATGACGATTTTACCCCTCATCATTAACTTATGAGAAGTTTTTGCTTATACTATGAAGCTCAGTTCAGGAGAAGTTTATGCTTGCTTAATTTCAATCTACTAACAAACCTTCATAACGAGATCCTGGACCCCTTGATCTCTTCATAACAGCAAAAGCAATTAAGTAGATGCCATATTACAATTAAGGAAGAATATTGTAATAATTTGTTGCATGTGTTTATCCATCTACGCATGAATGTATATGGCTTTGTGTCCGTGTATCTTTCTCCATAAGTTGTCATGTATCCTTTCCACTTGAGTGGCTGCAAACAGTACAAAGAAATTCGAATGTCATTGTGCTCTACTATTTTTTTGATGGAATACAGTATATAGATTATAGCTTTACTACCTGGAATAAAAAAGAGAATGTGGTGCAAGCAGTTCTTTTAATGCATATATTCCCACTTATCCATGTTAGGACGAGCCAAAGAGGTTTTCTTTCTTTAAAGCCATTTAAGTAAATTAAAAAGTGATGGAGCTTAATTAAGGCCGTGTTTGATATGGGGAATAAGGAAGGATATCCCCTGGATATTCCTTCTTATTCCCAAATGCTATAGCTAGAAGGGATAGATCTGAAAAAATTTAACCATAGTGGTTAACCATGGTTAACCATGGGTTAACCCCTGAACTTATTCCCTAGGAAACCTAGGAACAACTAAAGTTATCCCTTGATGGCAGACTTGTAATTTAAAAAAAATACTTATTCCCTCAGCTATCCCCTGAATAAATGCTATCCCGTACATTTATCAGGGATAGCTTTTGGGCTATCAAACACTACCTAAAGCGAGTACTAGCACGAATAGGAAGAGTCGGCTCTAACTTGTTCAGGTTTGCAAGTCAAATTGTGTTGTTTTAGGTGATTGTTTGCAATTTTATATGTTGTTTGAATATTTGAAGTAGATGCCACATGCTTAAGAAGTATTATTGTGCATACCATAAGCACTGAACATTTTCTTCGAGGTAGGCCATGCTACCATGCAGCAGAGGTGTCCACAAGTGACTGGCCGTGCAACTTGCAGTACTCTAGGTTGAAATTTTTGAACATAACATACGTACGTTTTGCGTAAGTTAAAAGAAAAAAAAGATTAATATCCCTTTCTTTGCCAAACTTATATTTTAAACGTGAGTCCAAATGAACAGCATTTCAAACGTAAGAATTTCAGATGCTGATTAATTTATTCAGATGTATAGCATGCTCGCTTCAAGCAGCCCCTAAAAGGTTGAAGGGATCCCAACCATATATTGGACTATTGTTTTCAGATTTTAGATGAATGGAGAAGAGAGACCTCACTTTCACGCATCATCATCATCATTCTAGCCATCTCCTATCCAGATGCCGTGGACTCTATGGCATAATTCTAGTATGTGGTTAGATTTATGTAATGATACAGAGGCTAACATATCATTTTCTAAGTCACATGGCCCTCCAACACCAACAGTATGAACTCCATAAACGACAAAAAGGAAGCACGGAGACTCCCACGCGCAGCTCCTTAGCGTACAATTTCGACCGTGGGACGAGGACCGGTCCAGTGGTTTCAGACACAATAAAACTGAGCGGTACCAACTGAATCCAGCTGGAATGACGCCGCCACCGTCGCCGGCGGAACGGCCTGCAACAATGCATCGCAATAGACAAACAGTTACCACTCAATGCAATAGGCACCACGTGGCATACGATAATCAAACAACTTCTGCTGATTGGTGTTCAGACCAAAACACCGGATCTTCCTGTACCTTTCCGGCAGACCCGCGAGTCCGGTCGAGAAGACCGGGCTCGCGTCCGAGTCGCCGGAGCGGAGTCGAGACGGAGGAAATTAAATAAACGAGTAATAATAATAATAAAAAAGTCGCCGGAGCGTAGTCGAGACGGAGGAAATTAAATAAACGAGAAATAAAAAAAAAAAAAGAGAGAAAGGGGACGGAAGAAAAGGAAGCTGACCGGAGACGCGGACCAAGGCCACCTGAAGCCGGGGCTCGGCGGAGAGGGCGACGCGGCCGAGCCCCGCCGCCGCTCCCCACCGCGCCACCGCCTCCGCCGCCGTCCCGCACTGCGCCATCTTCTGCCCCAGCCACAGCGCCTCGGCCGCCAGCTTCACCGCCGACGCACCACCGCCGTCTCTCACCACCTCCCCCTCCTTCGCCACCGCCGCCGCAAACCGCCTCATCCCGGACCTGACCACCCCGAATATCATGTCCAGCGAGCTGTCCGCCGGCGAGGTGGCGGAGACAGCGGAGGCGGTGGCGGCCTCGAGGCTACGGACAGTGCGGGAGAAGGCAACGGAGAGGGCGGCGCGGTTGAGGTCGTCGAGTCCGGCGGCCGCGCCGAGGAGGAGGTTGTCGTCGAGGATGCGTTCGGCGAGGGAGCGGACGAGCTCGTACTTGCGGAGGCGACGGGGACGAGGGAGACGGTGGAGAGGATGTGGGCGAGGGCGCGGTCGGTGCGGAGGTGCCATCGGGGGCAGCGGCGACGGCTCCGGCGGGGGAGGAGGATGATGGGAGGTGGGAAAGGGCGAGGGAGAGGACGAGGACGAGTGAGGATAGGATGGCGTGCAAGGAAAGGAGGAGGAACCGGCGGAGAAGGTCGAGGAGGCGGCCGCCGGGAAGGAGGAGGAGGAGGAGGAAGGAGCAGGACGGTGGCGGGGCGCGTCGGAAGAGGAGAGGAGCTTGGAGGAGAACATGGCGGCGGCGATCGCCGATAGGGTTTCCATGGGGCCGGCGGTGGCGGTGGCGGTGGCTCCTTCGGATTTCCCTTCTCCGCCGTCCATTAGGGGAGAGGAGGGAGGAGACGCGAACACCGCCTGCTACCTTTTGCCTCCAAGGTCTGTTAGAAGCCGGTGCTCGGTTATTGCGGTTCAAATAACGTATCGAGGTGAGCATGGATTAAGATCGACCTGGAAAGCCCAGGAAGGTTATATTAACGAAGGAAAAGTCTTCCTGCACTTTTCCGGTGCAGGAAGACTTCACCGGGGCACGGCCAATGTCGCGCATGCGCACCCACACGGGCGCACGGTCAATGCAACTTAGTGCACCGTCCTCGATGCACTAAGTCGTTTCCATTAACGAAAGGAACGGACTTTGTGCACCGCCTTCGATGCACAAAGCCGGCTGCGCTCCCATGTAGGCACACGTGCCACGGTTTAATGGGCTCTATATATGCATGCATAAGTGCACAACCAATGCTACACTTCGATGCACGCTTTCTGTACAAGAAGCAATACAAAAAAAAACTTTTTCATTAACGAAAACATTCTCAACTCAACCCAACTCACCTAAACCTTTTCTCAATTACATATGTTATCGTCAAAACATCCCCTTCAATCATCGATGAGCATCCAACCATCTTCTTCTTTATTAACTAAGAATCTTTTGATAAGCTTCACTCGCCTGCAAGAAGTCCCTAGGCTAAAAATTTCATGGAATATACTGATGCTCAAATCAGTGCTTTTGAGTCCAATCATCTTCTTCTTGACTAACTAAGAATCTTTTGATAGGCTTCACTTGCATGCAAGAAGTCCCTAGGTTAAAATTTTCAGCAGGGATACTCGGGTATTCAAGTCAGTGCTTTAGACAGCAATCGTCGATTTAAAGAAAAGATTTGAGTCTTAGAGAAAGATACTTTGTGTGAGCGTATATATGTCTCTTACTTGATTGAAGGTCCATTTTACCCATTTATAAAAGTTCATGGAGCTTGCAGTGTAACTGAATGTCAGAGCGCAGCTCGTAGCATAACTGAATGCTAGAGCATGCATTACGGGACCAAGGTGGCCGTAATTGAATTGGTGAGATTTGCTCCTCGTGGGGCCATTGCAGAATTGGCAGGATTTGCTAGGCCTAGGTGGTCGATGTAAAATTGGTAGGATTTGCCTCCCACGTTCATAGCAAAGGGAATATCTCCGTTAAGATTCAAGATCGTAGGAGGATTGTGCAAGCCATTATGGACGGAAGGGGTCATACATGTAGGTCCCACAAAAAATTCTACCCGGATGGTCGACTGAAGATCCTAATCGAGTAGCCGACTGAAGGTCCTACCCGGATGGCCGACTGAAGATCCTACCTGGATGGCCGACTGGAGATCCTACTCGGGTGGCTGACTAGAGTTCATCTGGAAGTGTAATCATTACCGTTGATTGAGTGTTGCTCTATCAGTCCCATCAGATGCCCCCCACTGAGCTTATGCGCTACATGCCTAGTATTCGCCAAGCGAAAGGAGTATAGAGTTTGATTGCATTAAGATTCAGGGGTCATTAATTGTAGAGCCATTGGCAGACGGCGAGCCGCTGTATAGAATCGAGGCGACACTCTTGGACAGGAGGAGCCGCACATCATCATTAGCCCGTCACAAGTTGCGTTCACTCGAGCGTCACTGAAGAGCCGTTCGTTGGTTGAGATACTGGCTCCCAATTGCGATTGTCCACGTGGGCGTGCCATCTGGCAGGATGATTTTGCCATTTTGAAAACCTCTGAATAAAAAGCCTTTTGTCCTCTTCATCGAGCTTTTTATGCTTTCAGTGCTATCAGAAAAAGATAGAGTTTCCTTTTTTCCCTTCGTTCTTTAAGTCCTCGGGGTGTCCTTTCTTGTTCCGCAGGTTGATTTTCTCCTTCTTTCTTCGGGTCGCCCCTTTAGGTTTTTTCATCCTCTTTAAAAAAAACCATGGACCCTAGCCTTATCCGTAGGAAGGGTAAGAAGTTTATAGTTTCTTCTTCTTCTTCTTTTTCTGAGGATGATGTTCCTCTCTGGTTACACCGTAGAGTTGGCGGCGCAATGGCTCATGAGCCCTCGGTGGCTTCGATTCATCTGCGCCTTCTCCGGCCGCTACTCCAAGCTCGATTGGTCCAAAGAGCGACCCTTTGACCATGACCCGATCGAAGGTGGAAGATCTTAGGGTTATGTATAGAGTCCCGAAAGGGATTAGGTTATCTGCCTCTAGTCTCAACGATAGGATGACCGCCGGCCTTGCTAGAGGGGTCGCCCTGTACGAGAAATTTTTTAAGGTAGGACTTCGTCTTCCCTTCTATCCTTTCGTAGCAAGCCTCTTAAAGAGGTATTCCCTTCGCCGCTATCCTAATAAAGTGGGATGGTGGTTTTTTGCTCCCCGACAGGGGAGAGTGCTCAAGCTCGACCTCTCCTCTTTTATCAAGGGATGGAAATCACATTTCTTCTTCGCCTATTTAGGCGGTTTGAAAGAGACGTGAGGGGGAGCCGGACCAATCCCCAAATAGGAACTTGGCAGTAGAGCAAGTCAACAGGAAGATGTTCGACCAATTGTTGACCTTCGAGATGTTGGGAATTGTATCCTAAAGCCAATCATTTGATGATTGTGCTGATGTAAATTATATAAATTGATATATTAATAAAAGTTATTTGGCAGTTTATTCATTACAAGAACATCTTCTTAATACTCCTGAAAGTAATGAAGCCCTTAGGATCTTCCTCACGATAAAGGAGGATTTATCTTAGAAGGTCCTTAAAAGAGTTCGCGACCAAATGATATACTATGACAAGGCCATAGTACTATCAATTATAGGATGTTGTATATCATATTTGTTGGTTATCCTCTTAACCAAGGAGTGTAGAGACACTGGTATGACATACAAGTGAAAGTGTAGGAGTACATTTCACCGAACGTGACTCATTTCCGGATACTCTGCTGTCAAGAGTTAATCCGAGAAGATATAGGTATAAGTATCCTTCAGACCTGAAGATCACAACCAGTGGCTTACAAGCAACTCATTGTACTTAGGTATCGGACCACCTGGATTTCTAATCCAGCTACGAAAGGTTACTGGGTGCAGTCAAGTACTTGTGGTAGTCAGTTGTGGATCAAGATGGAATTTGACCTATCCCATTAAAAGGAGAAATGCTTGTATTTCAATTTAGCAGACCTTGGCCAAGGCACTTCATGTGAAAGTCACATGATCACTAAAGTTGAAATCACTTTATGGATTTGCTATTTAGAGTTGACAGGCTCTTAAGCCATCCTTAGCATTTGTGGTCAAGAGGATGAATTATACGGTAACTGTTTCTTAGGGTTCTTGGAGTTTGCTCGGCAACTCTTCGACCTATCCGGACGTCGGGTTCCATTGCTAGATGGGCACATCGATTAGTATAGAAAGTTGTTTCTATGCTACCGGCTTAGGTTCGAACCTAGAGAGTCACACGCATAGAAGTTTCCTAGGATGATCTATTTGCTGATCAACGATTGAGAATCGTATATGATTTAATTAATCAATTTGATTGATTGAATTATCTCAATTGGGTTAAGTACAATTGAATAAGATTCAATTTGGTTTAAGTCTATTAGAAGGACAAGTCAATTTCAAATATTGATTTGAAATTAGACTTGATTTGAATTTAAATAGATTCAGGACTAGCCAAATTTGATTTGGGCTTGGACCATGATCTATGTGGGTTAAGTCAAATAAATTCAGATCAGAACCCAAACCTCTCGAATATGGATCTCATATGATGAGATGGCTAAAATCTCATCTCATGAGATAGAATTTAATGCATGACATTTATTTACCGAATGTCGGATTTATCCCTCGTCTCTTTGGTTTTCTCCGAACGACGGAACTAAACCAAACGCCGCGACTCCTTGGTTTTCTCCGAACATCGGAATTAAACCAAGGCCGCGCCTTCGGTGTCTCTTCACTTTTGCCAAACGACGGATTCTTAAATGTTAGAATTAAATGTCAAGGCTAAATCTAGACTATAAATAGAGGGCATTCCCTCATCAGAGAACATAGAACAAAAAATAGAACAATAATACACGATTTGTCATAGATTGTAATTCTAAATTATCGTGGATTGTAATTCTAAAATATTAGAATAAAAAATCCTGATGATTCTGGTGTTAGCGGAAGCCTGGTGGATCTTGGAGGAAGATTCAAGTGAGAGGATTCAAGATCAGCAAAGCTATTTTTCTGCGAGCTAGCACTCCCGGAAATCTGATCATTCGGGGCTTCGCGTGGACGATACTAGAGGCCGGACGATTGAACGGCTGCAGAGCAATAAGGATTTACCTACTGTTCTTAAGGTAAGTGATTTGATCCCTAGATCTTAAGGCAAGCTTCAAGATAATAGTGTGACTAGTCATCTTGAAGATCAAGATATGATCTTGATGTTTTTATATGCATATTTTAGATCAAACGACCCTGAATATATAGACAAAGATATGATCTTGATGCATATTAAATAGATTAATATGTAATCTTTTAATTTCCGCAATGATAATAGTTATCAATTTTTAAAAATATGCATGCCTCGGAGACTATTTCTCCCTACAAATGGTATCAGAGCCATGGTTTCGTTAATGATCTAATTTATTGCATGTAAATTAATATTTTCATTAATTATGTAATTATGGCTAAAACTTATCACAAGGCCATATGGTCACAGGTGGATTGAAAATCTGAATTACCCATTCAATGAGGTATTCTGTGACATATTGCCGTGCGATTGTTTTATCGTTGATGCTTTGTTTAAAGAAAATTTAAATTATGCTTTGGCATCAAAACACACACTCTCAAAAGATATTTTATATTTGATACATATTGATGTTGTATAAAACCATAATATTTGCATGTTTAGTATAAAAACATAGATATGATATATGATGGCATGATGTCTATGTTATAAAACATACAAATATTTATGAGAGTTTTATTTGAATGTCAAATATTAGTTCATAATTTTTTTAAGATATGATCTAAATATAGGAATTATGAGTAGTAACATTATGCTTGATTGAAATATATGACATGTTAACATGAAATATATTTAATCATTTGGGTTAGCTAAATCGGGTCCATAAAGGGTTAGACTCTAAGGTTTAAATCAACTGGACTAAAAGAGTATTTGTTCAAATCTAATTAGATTAGGTTAAGAATGCTCTAAATCAAACAATAGTTGTAGTTGATCAAGTCCTTCTCTTTGATTAAACCAAATGGAAGTAGATTAGGCTCCGTGGTTGAGCATGAATCTATTAGATGGTCAAATCAGAATTGGTTAACCATATGATGTCAAGGTGGGATGGCAAGTTGCTCTAGGATCAACGATCGAATGGTTTTTAATTGGGAGCTACTCGTATTGATGCGTCTTTAACGAGTTAATGGCATATCCCTCCCATCGATCTCTCTCACCTGGTCATTGTGGTGAACCATTTATGATTCATATCATTTACCTGATTCGGGTTGACCCATGCCTGTAAGGATATCAGTATGACTGATTTAGGTGCCACTTAACCTGACTTAATCTTGTTTCATTCTACCGATTTCATAGATTCAGTGGGAGAACTTGATTAGTCAATTTATCTTCATATTATTAAAATCCTCTAAAATTATTAGGTCCTTAAAATGAAATAGTTATATGATAACTAGATCATAGCCTCCATTAAGGTGGGTGATAATGAGTCCGATGTCTTGATAATCATTGGAGGCACTCCATGCCTGGTGCTTGTCAACCATCAAAATTATCATTCATTATATGATAAGTCAGCGTAACTATTAAATAAACAGTCAGGTGAGCCGAGCTTCACTCGGGCTTGGTTGTCTATTGATAGGTTACACTGATTATATCATTTAATGGTTGGACCTAACCAGAACCTTTCAGTGGAGGCACTTCATGCCTGCTGAAGAGGTACATGGGGCAAAACTGAACAATAAGAATTGTTTGGGGAAACAATTGGTTTTGAACCTACTCTTAGATGCATATGGGTTAGCCAAGCTTCACTTGGGCCTGTATGTAGTTTATGTAGATCTTAGTGCCCGCTAAAGAATTAAGAATAATTCTTCGAATTGGGGTGTAGAGGCTGCCAATTTGAACAAAATAGTGGGAGAATCTTTAGACTAAAGTCCAAGTCTTTAGACTGAATCAATTTATATACTAATAAACTTTAGTTTTTCCTTATGCAGAACATGGCCACTAATTTATCATTAAGGTCCCTATTGGATAGTGACAAATTGAATGGTTCCAATTTCAATAGCTGGTTCAGAAAACTTAAGATCGTCCTTGAGCATGAGAGGATTCTATATATTCTGAATAATCCTGCACCAAAGATACTGATGCAAACACCCAAAGTTCTGAGAGAGACACTTATCAGAAGTGGCTCAATGAATAGAACTAGCGTGCGTTGTATCATGTTAGCAGCAATGAACGATGAATTCGGTCGCCGGTTCGAGAATGCTCAGCCAGAAGAAATCATTCAAGCGTTGAATGAATCTTTCGGCACACCCGACGATGTTGAAAGGCACAAGACTAGTTGTGCTATTTTTAATGCTCGAATGAGAGATGGATCTCCTGTCACTGATCATGTATTGTACATGATCGAGAAGATAGAACTCCTAAGCAAGCTCGGCTTTCCCTTACATGAGCAGTTGGGAAAAGATGCGATCCTGAATTCCTTGCCTCCATCCTTCGACCTTTCCTTACTCATTTTCGAATGACAAAGCCTGCAGTCAACTACCACGGTTTGTTGGGGTTGTTACAGAACTTGAGAAGGATAACCAGCTCTCTAAGGGTTTGGTTAATGTGGTTGAAGGATCTAAGGTAGGGCGTAAACCCTTTGGGAAAGGGAAGAAGAAAAAGAATAATAAAAGGGTGCAACATGCTAGGACATCTATAAGGGGTCAGATGCAGAAGAAGAAAGTTGATAAAAGTCAAGCTGAATGCTTTCACTGCAAGATGCAAGGGCACTGGAAGAGGAACTATCCTCTTTACATTGCCACACTTGATCCAAACAGGCCAAAGAAGAAAAAGGAGTAAGATGTTGCTCAACAAGGTATTTATATGATAACACCTTGTAATTTTTCTATATATGATAATCAGACCTGGGTATTGGATACCGGGAGTCCTTTTAACATTTGCAATTCATTGCAGGGACTACAGGTCACCAGAAGATTTGAGGACAATGAAAGATTCCTAAATGTCGGCGATGGAAGATTAGTTCCAGTACTGGCATTAGGAGTTCTTGAAATAGTTTTCAATAGAAATGTCATTATACTAAATGATTGTCATTTTTGCCCAACATTCTTATTGAACGTAATTTCTGTAGGCCTTCTAGCCAAAAATAATTATGAAATTTCAATAAAGGATGTTACTTTGAATATCATTATGAATGGAGTCACTGTAATGACTGGGCATTTATCTAATGGCATTTATATATTATCACAGCCTGTGAATGTAGTGTACCAATCAAGTAAGCGCCCTAGAACAACTGATGTCACAGATATTTATCTTTGGCACCATCGGCTGGGTCATATCAACAAGAACAGATTAAACAGGTTAACTCAGGAGGGCATCCTTCGAGTTGATGATTGTGAATCATTAACTACCTGTGAATCATGTCTTCTTGGTAAAATGACCAAGTCATCTTTTACTGAAAAGGTGAAAGAGCCAAAGAGCTATTGGGTCTAGTACATACTGATGTATGTGGACCAATGAGCACTTGTGCCAAAGGTGGATACTACTACTTCATTACTTTTACAGACGACCTTTCTAGGTTCGGTTATGTCTATCTTATGCGACATAAATCTGAATCGTTTGAAATGTTCAAACTATATCATAAAGAAGTAGAAAAACAAACAGAAAAATGTATTAAGACCCTTCGATCAGATCGAGTAGGCGAATACCTTTCCAATGAATTTGTGACATATTTAAAGGAGAATGAGATTCTCTCCCAATGGACTCATCCTGAACACCGCAACATAACGGTGTGTCGGAAAGAAGGAATCGAACTCTGTTAGACATGGTTCGGTCTATGATGGGTTTTGCAAGCTTGCCAATATCATTTTGGGGATACGCATTAGAATCAGCTTGTCATATTCTTAATAAGGTTCCAAGTAAGTCTGTTTCTAAATCTCCACATGAGATGTGGTATGGACATAAACAGGTTATTACCTATCTGATAGTCTGGGGGTGTCCGACTTATGTGAAACATGCAAAATCAGACAAACTTGAACCCAAATCTGACAAATGTTTTTTCATCGGCTATCCGAAAGAAACAAAAGGATATTACTTCTACAATACTGAAGAACAAAAGTTGTTCATTAGTAATAGAACAGTTTTTCTTGAAAAGGAGTTCCTTAGTGAAGGAATAAATAGCTCTAATGTTGAACTTGAGGAAGTTCATCAAGTAGAAGGAACAACACAAACCAGTGAACCCCTAGAATCTGAGTTGATTAGATCAAACTCAAAACCCATTTTAGATGCACCATTAAGGCGATCTGGTAGAGTACCACATCAACCGGATAGATACTTGGGTTTCTTGGTCCAAAACGATGATCCTGTTGAACTCGATGAGAACAACGAGGATCCGATCACCTATATGGATGCTATGCAAAGGACTGACTCTAATAAATGGCTTGATGCTATGAAATCCGAACTTGATTCCATGAAGGACAATAATGTATGGACATTAGTTGACCCACCCGAAGGGATAAAACCCATAGGGTGTAAATGGGTTTTCAAGAGGAAAAGAGGCGCAGACGAAAGGTAGAGACCTATAAAGCACGTCTGGTTGCCAAGGGGTATCGTCAACGTTATGTTATTGACTATGACGAAACGTTTTCTCCTGTGGCAATGCTGAAATCCATTCGGATTATGCTAGCTATAGCAGCACACTTCGATTATGAGATTTGGCAGATGGATGTTAAAATCGTTTTTCTAAATGGTGATTTAGAAGAACAGGTATATATGATACAGCCTGAAGGTTTTATATCTGAAGACGAGTCTAAAGTGTGCAGGCTACAGAAGTCTATTTATGGACTTAAGCAAGCATCAAGGAGTTGAAACATACAATTTGATAAAGTGATCAAATCTTATGGCTTTATTAAGAATAAAGAAGAACCTTGCATTTATAAATGGGCTAACGATTCTGTTATTGTATTTCTTATATTATATGTGGATGATATTCTCTTAATCGGGAATGATATCCCTGCATTACAAGGAATAAAGACATGGTTATCATCACAATTCTCCATGAAAGATCTGGGAGAAGCATTATACATCCTAGGGATGAAGATCTATAGAAATAGATCTAAGAGGATGCTAGGTTTATCCCAATCTACGTACATTGACACAGTGCTAAAGAGGTTTAGCATAAAGAATTCCAAGAAAGGCTATCTTCTGATAGGCCATGAAATTCATCTTTCTAAGAAGGATTGTCCGACAACTCCTAATGAAAGAGAACGTATGAGTCGAATTCCATATGCTTCGGCAGTAGGATCGATTATGTACACCATGACATGTACAAGACCAGATGTGGTATACTCACTAGGAGTAGTGAGTAGATACCAATCTGATCTAGGAGAAAAACACTGGCAAGTTGTTAAGACAATCCTTAAGTATTTAAGAAATACTAAGGACCAATGGTTAGTCTATGGAGAGTCTGATTTGAAACTTGTTGGATATACTGATTTCAGTTTTCAATCAGATCATGATGATAGCAAAAGTGTATCGGGTTTCGTGTTTATCCTAAATGGTGGAGCTGTTTGCTGGAAAAGTTCCAAGCAACATACAGTGGCAGATTCGGTGTGCGAGGCAGAGTACATCGCTGCATCAGATGCTGCGAAAGAAGCTGTGTGGCTGCGAAAGTTCATCTCCGAGCTTGGAGTGACACCTTCCATAGATGAACCAGTCCTGTTATACAGTGACAGCACTGGTGCCATAGCTCAAGCAAAGGAACCACGAGCACATCAGCGCACCAAGCACATACTGCACCGGTTTCATCTTATTCGAGAGATAGTAGACCGAGGTGACATAAATCTTCAGAAGATTGATGGAAAGGAAAACCTAGGTGACCCATTTACTAAAGCACTCAGCATCAAGGAGTTTAACAACTATAAGTTGAAGATGGGTATTAGATACTGTAATGAGTGGCTTTAGGCTAAGTGGGAGTTTGTTGGGAATTGTATCCTAAAGCCAATCATTTGATGATTGTGCTGATATAAATTGTATATAAATTGATATATTAATAAAAGTTATTTGGCAGTTTATTCATTACAAGAACATCTTCTTAATACTCCCGAAAGTAATGAAGCCCTTAGGATCTTCCTCACGATAAAGGAGGATTTATCTTAGAAGGTCCTTAAAAGAGTTCACGACCAAATGATATACTATGACAAGGCCATAGTACTATCAATTATAGGACATTGTATATCATATTTGTTGGTTATCCTCTTAACCAAGGAGTGTAGAGACACTGGTATGATATACAGGTAAAAGTGTAGGAGTACATTTCACGAACGTGACTCATTTCCGGATACTCTGCTATCAAGAGTTAATCCGAGAAGATATAGGTATAAGTATCCTTCAGACCTAAAGATCACAACTAGTGGCTTACAAGCAACTCATTGTACTTAGGTGCCGGACCACCTGGATTTCTAATCCAGCTACGAAAGGTTACTGGGTGCAGTCAAGTACTTGTGGTAGTCAGTTATGGATCAAGATGGAATTTGACCTATCCCATTAAAAGGAGAAATGCTTGTGTTTCAATTTAGCAAGACCTTGGTCAAGGCACTTCATGTGAAAGTCACATGATCACTAAAGTTGAAATCACTTTATGGATTTGCTATTTAGAGTTGACAGGCTCTTAAGCCATCCTTAGCATTTATGGTCAAGAGGATGAATTATACGGTAACTATTTCTTAGGGTTCTTGGAGTTTGCTCGGCAACTCTTCGACCTATCCGGACGTCGGGTTCCATTGCTAGATGGGAACATCGATTAGTATAGAAAGTTGTTTCTATGCTACCGGCTTAGGTTCGAACCTAGAGAGTCACACGCATAGAAGTTTCCTAGGATGATCTATTTGCTGATCAACGATTGAGAATCGTATATGATTTAATTAATCAATTTGATTGATTGAATTATCTCAATTGGGTTAAGTACAATTGAATAAGATTCAATTTGGTTTAAGTCTATTAGAAGGACAAGTCAATTTCAAATATTGATTTGAAATTAGACTTGATTTGAATTTAAATAGATTCAGGACTAGCCAATTTTGATTTGGGCTTGGACCATGATCTATGTGGGTTAAGTCAAATAAATTTAGATCATAACCCAAACCTCTCGAATATTGATCTCATATGATGAGATGGCTAAAATCTCATCTCATGAGATAGAATTTAATGCATGACATTTATTTATCGAACGTTGGATTTATCCCACGTCTCTTTGGTTTTCTCCGAACGACGGAACTAAACCAAACACCGCGACTCCTTTGTTTTCTCCGAACATCGCAATTAAACCAAGCGCCGCGCCTTCGGCGTCTCTTCACTTTTGCCAAACGACAGATTCTTAAATATCAGAATTAAATGTCAAGGCTAAATCTAGACCATAAATAGAGGGCATTCCCTCACCAGAGAACACAGAACAAAAAATAGAACAACAATACACGATTTGTCGTGGATTGTAATTCTAAATTATCGTGGATTGTAATTCTAAAATGTTAGAATAGAAAATCCTGGTGATTCTAGTGCTAGCGGAAGCCTGGTGGATCTTAGAGGAAGATTCAAGTGAGAGGATTCAAGATCAGCAAAGCTATTTTTCTGCGAGCTAGCACTCCCGGAAATCTGATCATTCGGGGCTTCGCGTGGATGATACTAGAGGCCGGACGATTGAACGGCTGTAGAGCAATAAGGATTTACCTACTGTTCTTAAGGTAAGTGATTTGATCCCTAGATCTTAAGGCAAGCTTTAAGATAATAGTGTGACTAGTCATTTCCTGCAAGGGAGGGGTGGCTCCTGGTAGCCCTACAGCCCGTCAGTTCCCTCGACATTTCCTGCAAGGGAGTTAACGATCGTCGTGCGCGCTAAGGAGTATCCCCGTTAGAATTTCTGGCCCAGAAAATTCTTGCAGGTTTTTGATCGAGCGAAACCTATCGAAGATTCTTGGTCAACCGGAAAAGGCAATCGGACACTCACTGATGGTCAAGAGGGTGTTTTGGCGACAACAATATGAAATTAGCTTTTATCGATGAAAATATATTCTTTAAAATTTCTTATTATCCAAATTTCGTTCCAATAGATGTATTCTTAACTTAAATCTTATCCAACTCATTCCTATATTAATGAATCACCCAATAGGGTTCCGGATTAGACATGATAATTTACTTGATATATAATGCATGGGCCCTACTGCCAATTGCCTGCCACATCGTATTGCTTGGTTTACCAAACTGATGTGGCAGTTGAGAGTTGCTACGGTACGCGAGAGATTGGTGGTGGTAATCGGGTTTTATATGTTGTTCAACCAATCAATGACTTGCACCTTGGCACGGTGATAGCGATGGTTCGCCGAAGAGTTGTAGTTTTTTTCATCATGCATTTTTTTTCTGTAGTTACACCTTTATGTAGTTTATATAGAATTTTTTTTATTAAACTTTGAACTAAATTATTTATCCTTAAAAAAATCTAGAAACAATCTAACACAAATTACAGAGTTTAGGTAGGGTGCAAGCTTATCAAACTCAGGCTTGACATAATGAGTTGATTGGAAGCTCCATAATTTGGACTTGTCTTGATCATTAGATTAGGTTTGTGTCAAACATCTAAAATTATATCCCCTTACAGGTATAGATCTAGATCAGCAGGTGTAATATAACTCGACCAAATAAGATTCGAGGTCCTATTAATCTATTGTTGCTATAGAAATCCGCTCTCCAACTCAGATACGATCCGACTTCGGATCTAAATGCCGATCTCTCGTCTGGATGGAACCTACAAGTCAGTCCTCACACAGAGAGTATCGAGGGAAACCCTCTGACGCCCAAGTTAGTGAAGATTCACAGCAAGCAGATGTGAGAAGAAGGCTCTTGCAGAAAAGTCCCTCAAGAAATGGCCTCTCGAGAGCTCTGAGCTTTAATGGAGTTTTTAGTAAGAGTGAAAGTGTAAGCACAAATATAAGCGTACCTAAAGAGCTTTAGGATATGGTATTTATAGGTTGCAGATGTGATGACAGATGATCACCTGATTTCTTAAATGCATCACAGGGGTCCGAAACCGTCAAGATTCAAATCAGAATCGAATCAAGATTGTTATGAGACCGGTAGCATCAGTATCTGGTTAGTTAGAGAATCGACGGCTAGAGAAGCTGCTTGATGCTTTGAGATTCGGTGATTTTATAGGCTTTAGGCCACTTCTAATATTATTAGCCTAATTTTTCGCTTAAAATTGTTTGGGGCCCACATGGCTGGAATCTTGTTGAACTGCCATGAATTTGAAATCTCCCGCGCTTGGTTCCGCAGAGATTCGAGAATACTTCAGTTCTGCCAAGGAATAAGAAGATAGTTCGGTTCTGCCGAAGCATACGAATACTTCGGTCTAGTGAGAATATAAGGATGCCTCGGCTTTGCCGAGGCATATGAATACCTCGGTCCAGTCGAGGTAAAAGGATAGCTCAGACCTGCTGTGGCGTGAGAATGGTTCGGAATGATTCAGTCTAGGGTGGCTTGATCCGAGAATGGTTCGGTCTTGCCAAGGTGCGTTAGCTCTGTTATTTTCTAGATATGACAGCTGGCTGATCGAAAATCAAAAGTGATCTCGATCTTTTATCGTATGCATAAGTATTAATAAGATGATAATTTTATCCCTCATCACCTATCATTTCCGCAACATTGAAAGTGTATGGTACTTAAGCTACACAGTATTTGTTGCATGGACTTATCACGTTGGCATAATGTAACATCACATATAAATCATGCTCCAATAATAAAGGATGGGCCTTCATGAGGTGCAGCTATATTCTTTTAAAGTGAGGTAGTTTCATAAGAAAATTTCTAACAAAATTTCATAATTTTAATATTTTTTTAAATAAATTGTGTACCTGTATGGTCTCAAAATTTACATTGATTGATTTGCAAAGTTGTCATCATTTTGAATTTCATATTCAGTTGCAAAAATTGTCAATGGACAGAAGAGTTTTCTATAAGTAATTGGTTTACTTCCTTCAATCAAATTGGATTTTCTTAAAGACCAACAGAAAATAGAAATATTTACAAAGAAAAGACTTATGCCATCTTCATAAACGTAGTCCTTTTATCTTCTAACACAGTGATTGGGTAACCATAATCTATGTACTTTTTCATGCCGACTTAAATATCAAATTTAATATATATATATATATATATATATATATTTACAGGCGGGCGATAATTTAATACCCACTTTCAAAAGGTATAGCCTTTCAGTTTCCGAGTCCAACTTATTAAATACGAAAGGCCTTCTAGTTTTCAACGGACCAACACTAGTTTACTGAATATGAAAATAATTCTTTTAAAAAATATATTTTGAAGCCATAAATCCAACAAATTTTCACTTAATTTTAAAGCAAAAAAATACATACATACATGCATGCATACATACATACATATATATGTATACATATATATGTATGTATGTATCTATGTATATATATATATACATACATATACATATACATATATATGTATACATACATAGATATATGTATACATATATGTACATATATGTATACATATATGTACATAAACGTACATGTACATATATGTACATATATGTATACATATATGTATATATATACATACATACATACATACATACATACATACATGTAGGTATATATTCATAGGCTATTGTTAAATATGACTTGAATTTTATATATCGGGTCCGATTTATGATCCGACCCGATATTCTTGTTGAGATCGGACCAAACCGGTCCGATAGGGTTTATTTTATGTGAGTATTTTTTTTGGGCGTATATATATATACGCGTGAAACTTCTGTAATGAATCTCTCTCTCTTTGATGATTATAGTGGAATTTTGTTTGCCTTGCCCGTGGATGTAGATCACCATGATCGAACCACGTAAATTTCTTGGTGTTCCTTTGTTTGTTTATTGTTTAATTTGTTCATTGAATCTAATTTGAGTAACAAATTGGTATCAGAGCTTTTGGTTCGAAAATAATTTTGTTGAAAAAAAAAGGATAAACAAAACCCTAATCCTTTTTTTTGTCTCGTCTGACTCCTCTTCTTCATCTGGGCGGTGCGGCGACGGCTTTTGGCTACGGTGGGAGGCGAGGGAGGCTCTCTATGACTCTATGCCGGAAGGCGTACCAATCCAAAATCCCATTCGCTTGTCTCCGCTGATTTAATTGCTCCTCTCCTCATTCGATCCCAGGAGCAAACCATAGAATTCGCTGCCAGGTTCCAGGGCTCGACCCATGGTGCTTCTAGGGTTCCGGCTCTGCGGATCCTAGGGCGTGGGTTTTTTGATCGAAGGCGGAAGAGCAGGGCCTCTCCGATCGACGGATCTATCGAAGACAAGCTGCTCCCTCCTTCCGCTCACAGGATCTCCTCTGTGGACGAAGACGCCGTGGCAACGAGCGGCGAGGGGAGTTCCTTGTGACAGAGATCGCGGCTCTTCTCCTGCCTCCCGATCCGAACGCAGGGCGACGACGAAGACGCCGTGGCAACGAGCGGCGAGGGGGAGTTCCTTGTGACAGCGATCGCGACTCTTCTCCTGCCTCCCGATCCGATGCACTGGGCGTACCTGCCGACCTTGAGGAAGCGGGCAATCCGGCCAACGGGGAATTGTAGGCCAGCCTTCGAGGACCGGGACACCGACTTGGAGGACTTGGGCTTGCCCCTGCTGCCCTTGGTCGAAGCCGTGATTCTGTTCCAGCCGTGCCGTGAAGAGGAAGCGGCTGTTCCATCCGTGAAGTTGTTCCCAGGATCTCTTCTTCTTCTTCAATCCAAACGGAAAGATCGTTTTGTTCTTAGGAATTCTTGGGATGTCATCTTTGAAGTTTCAGATTGCACCATTTGATGGACAGAACAACTTCGGATTATGGAGAATAAAGATGAAGGCTTTATTGAAGCGAGAGGGTTCTGTTAGGGCACTGGATAATAATTATACAGACGACATGACCACGGCTGAGATTGAAGAGATGGATGAGAAGGCGCATAGTGCGATCCAGTTGTCTCTAGAAGACAATGTTTTGCGAGAAGTCGCAGATGAGGAAACAGCGGCCGGTCTTTGGAAGAAACTGGAAAGTCTCTACATGAAGAAATCTTTAACATCGAGACTTTATTTGAAGCAGCATCTTTATACCCTAAAGATGCGAGAAGGTACGCCTATTAAGGAACACTTGAATGAGTTTAATAAGATTGTTATGGATATGAAAAATCTAGATATTAAACTCGAGGAAGAAGATCAAGCTTTGATCGTGTTATGCTCATTGCCTGCCTCATACGAAAATTTTGTGAACTCGATGCTTTATGGACGTGAATCCATAACTCTAGAGGATGTTAAAGCATCCTTGAATTCTGCAGAATTGAGAACAAAATTGAATGGAAATACTAGTGGAGACAGGGCAGATGGTTTATTCGTGAGAGGTAGGGCAAAGAATAAGGATAAAGCTTTTAGAAAGAAATCTGTTGGTCGTTCAAAATCTAGGCCACCTGGAGATACGACGAACGTTGAGTGCTACTATTGTCACAAGAAAGGACATTACAAGTCAGATTGTCCTTTGCTCAAGAGAAAGGATAAGCAACGTAGTCAACGTCAAGATGCGGCGAATGTTGCTGATAAAGATAAGTCTAGTGTGTCAGACAGAGTTCTTACGACATGCTCTGTTGTTAGTTTTTCAAACGATGTTTGGATAATGGATACAGTAGCATCATATTACATGTGCCCAAATAGGGAATGGTTCACCACATACGAACCATTGAATGGGTGAATCAGTTTTTATGGGAAATGATGCAGTATGTAAAATTGTGAGAATTGGTACTGTTCAGATTAAGTGCCATGACAAAGTAGTGAGAACCTTGACTGAAGTTAGGCACATACCAGACTTAAAGAGAAACCTTATTTCTTTGAGCTGTTTGGATTCCATTGGGTGTATGTACTCAGGTGGAGGTGGAGTTCTAAAAGTCACCAAAGGCAATCTAGTTGTGATGAGAGGAGACAAGGTGAATCACTTGTATCATCTACAGGGTAGCACAGTTATGGGTTCTTCGATTGGCACATCAAATTCTGTTTCTGCTGATGATAGAACAAATTGTGGCATATGCGTTTGGGCCATATGAGTGAGCGTGGCATGACAGTTTTGAGTAAACGTGGTTTACTATGTGGTGAGCGGACATCCTCACTTGATTTCTATGAGCACTGTGTTCTTGGCAAGCAGTGCAAGGTTAGTTTTAGTACATGCACACATTCAACGAAGGGTACACTCGACTACATACATTCTGTTTTATGGGGACCGGCACAGGTTCCATCTAAGGGTGGTGCTCTTTACTTTGTGACGTTTATTGACGATTATTCCAGAAAAGTTTGGGTTTATTTTCTGAAAAGAAAAAATGAAGTGTTTGAAACCTTCAAGAAGTGGAAAGCCCTTGTTGAGAATCAGACAGGGAAGAAGATCAAACGTCTTAGGACCGATAACGGTCTTGAGTTCTGTGGTGGTGATTTTAATGAATTCTGTGCAGATGCAGGTATCGTTCGACACCGTACAGTCAGGTACACTCCACAGCAAAATGGAGTGGCAGAAAGGATGAACAGAACTTTATTGGAGAGGGCAAGATGCATGCTCTCTAATGCTGGCATGGAAAAGGTTTTTTGGGCTGAAGCAGTTAACACGTCTTGCTATCTGGTTAATCGTTCTCCTTCAACAGCAATTGAATGCAAGACTCCTTTTGAGATGTGGTCAGGTAAGCCTTATGATTATTCAAATCTAAAGGTTTTTGGATGCCCTGCTTACTATCATGTTAAGGATGGTAAACTTGAACCTAGAGCAAAGAAGTGTATCTTTGTTGGTTATGCTGATGGCGTGAAGGGTTATCGTTTGTGGTGCATGGAACCTAATTCACCTAAATTCATTATTAGTAGGGATGTTACTTTTAATGAAAAGTTTATGCTAGATCAAAGGAATGTTGTTGATGAGTCTGCAGGAAACCATGAGAGTGATACAAATGAGGTGGAGGTTCAGGTCGAGCTTCGAAAAAAAAGCTCTCAAAATGATTTGAGCGAGCAAATTGTTACTATTGATTCTAGTTCAGATGAGGAAGCTCTAGATGAGGTGGAGCAGCCATACTCTATTGCTACTGGCAGAGAAAGGAGGAAGATTCGAGCCCCTCAAAAATATGGGTTTTCTGATCTGGTGGCTTATGCTCTTACGACAGCAGAAGATATGGGTATTCAGGAACCATCTACTTATACTGAAGCTGTTACTTGTTCGGAATCAGAAAAGTGGACTGTTGCTATGGCTGAAGAACTGGAATCACTTCACAAGAACCAGACTTGGGACTTGGTGCCATTGCCTAAAGAAAAAAGAGTCATTGGGTGTAAATGGGTCTTTAAGAAAAAGGAAGGTATTCCAGGCGTTAAAATTGGTAGATGCAAGGCAAGACTTGTAGCTAAAGGTTACAATCAGAGGAAGGGAATTGATTATGATGAAGTGTTCTCTCCTGTTGTGAAACACACTTCTATTCGTGTGTTGCTGGCTATAGTTGCTCAATTTGACTTAGAGCTTGAGCAACTCGATGTGAAGACAGCCTTTTTGCATGGTGAGCTTGAGGAGACTATTTATATGGCCCAACCTGAGGGCTATTATGTAGAAGGAAAGGAAGATCATGTATGTCGATTGAAGAAATCGTTGTATGGTTTGAAGCAGTCTCCAAGACAGTGGTATAAAAGATTCGACAGTTTTATGATACGGAGCGGTTATCATAGGAGCAGCTATGATAGTTGTGTGTACTTCAGGAAGGTTTCAGATAAATCCTTTGTCTATCTCCTTTTATACGTGGATGACATGCTCATTGCTGCAAAGAACATGACAGATGTGTTGATCTTGAAGAAATGTCTCAGTAAGGAGTTTGAAATGAAAGATCTGGGTCCTGCCAAGAAGATCTTAGGAATGGAGATTCAGAGAGACAGAAAAGCAGGTAAGTTATATCTCTCACAGAGGAGATATATTGAGAAGGTACTTGAAAAGTTTGGCATGCAAAACTCTAAGCCTGTCAGTACACCTTTAGCATCACATTTTAGACTCTCAGCTATACATTCACCTCAGTCAGAGGTCGAGGAGGCTGCAATGTCCCCTGTCCTATACTCCAGTGCAGTTGGTAGCTTGATGTACGCTATGGTATGCACTCGTCCCGACATTGCGCAGGCAGTTAGTGTGGTTAGCAGATATATGGCACATCCTGGAAAGGTCCATTGGCAGGCAGTGAAATGGATACTTAGGTATCTTAGAGGCTCCACAAAATTGGGCCTAATGTTTGATAGAAATAGTTCTAACTGTACTTCTGTTGTGGGATTTGTGGATTCTGATTATGCTGGGGATATTGATAAGAGAAGGTCTTTGACTGGCTATCTTTTCATATTATCTGGCTCGGCTATAAGTTGGAGATCAACCTTACAGTCGACAGTTGCTTTGTCTACAACAGAGGCAGAGTATATGGCAACAGCAGAAGCAGTAAAAGAAGCTATTTGGTTACGAAATCTTGTTCAAGAACTTGGGCTCAAGCAGGAAGACAATTCAGTTGTCTTTTGTGACAATCAGAGTGTTATTTGCTTGATTAAAAATCAAGCATATCATGAGAGGACTAAGCACATTGATATCAAGTATCATTTTATTCGAGAGACATTTACTGAGAGAAATATTACAGTAAAGAAAGTAGATACTGCTGACAATCCTGCTGATATGCTGACCAAGATAGTTCCCGCCAACAAGTTTAAGCATTGCTTGGACTTGATTGGCATGCTTGTTTGAGGTTTGCTCCTTCTGGGGCTTGGTGGCGAGGTGAATGAAAGTTCTATTTTGTTTTTTCTTGAAGTGGATATGTTTTTTCGTTGCATCCCTTGTTTCCTACACCGAGTTAGCTCACGTAGGCTTAGGGATGCTGGGAGAATATGTTCGACTTCTAGTTTGTTAAATTCAAGCCAAGGTGGAGATTTGTTAAATATGACTTGAATTTTATATATCGGGTCCGGTTTATGATCCGACCCGATATTCTTGTTGAGACCGGACCAAACCGGTCCGATAGGGTTTATTTTATGTGAGTATTTTTTTTTGGGCGTATATATATATACGCGTGAAACTTCTGTAATGAATCTCTCTCTTTGATGATTATAGTGGAATTTTGTTTGCCTTGCCCGTGGATGTAGATCACCATGATCGAACCACGTAAATTTTTTGGTGTTCCTTTGTTTGTTTATTGTTTAATTTGTTCATTGAATCTAATTTGAGTAACAGCTATGAATATACCTACATGTATGTATGTATGTATATGTATATGTGTGTGTATATATATATAGGCTATGATACTAAACATTATCAAAGTCCCCGATATATACCCGTGCAGTTACTCATCAACTCATCTAAGCCTTTTTTTTTTTCAACTACATGGGTCAGCTACATGAATCTGCTTCCTTCACTCTGCTTTATGCATGACTAAATCGATACTCAAATTATAAATAGTTATAATGTTTTAACCTTTCATATAGTTTGATTTAGTAGATTCATATTTTATGAAATCTTACGGAGTTTTATGCAGGCCGTCAGCTACCTAATACAACTCTTCTTCTTTACTCGAACTTGGAACCAGCTTTGACGAAGTTTAGCTAGTCCAAACCTATGCAATATGTATACTTTCGGAGACTAAAAATTAAAGCGACATAAGTTAAAATCGAATAGTGCATCATTCCTATCATACTCAAAACTTATGGATCATAAGGCTCTGTACAAATTTGAATATTAGGTTCTAAGAAAATATGCCTTATATATTCTATAGGCTTAAAAAAATTTGATATTCACCCTTGCCTCCTATTAAGACCCTCCTTTATACACCCGCAGGTGCATATCTAATAGAAAAGCTAAACCTTGGGTCATAATCGTGAGAACTCACAAATATTAATTTATTAGCTAGCTGTAAAATAGTAAATAATAGCATATATTTCCAAAATGCATTCCATGGAATTATCAATAATGTTCAAAAATCTATTACAATTCAAACTCATAATACATCAATAAGGGATCAAGCTCATGTTCTGAGCATAATTATGAAATACAGATATAGAAACATACCCAGTAAATGGATCTACAAGTTAGACACTTTTGGAAGAAAGACTTCCTACTTTTTTAATATGTCTCTGATATGGTGGTGCTTTTCTTCAATGTGTTTTTATCTTGAAGTGACATTGAGGATCCTTGAAAATAGTAATAGCTGAAGCATTATCAGAAAGAATTACTATAGATTGCTTCAGACATGTTACCACTAGAAGATCTTTCAAATATTTCTAAAGATGCACAACCTTCTTTGTTGCGAAGCTGATAACTACTTATTCAGCTTTCATAGAAGATTATACCATACAATCCTACTCTAAGAAATTGCACTACCACCAAACATAAAAATATATCCAAAAGTAAACCTCTTGTTTTTTTTTTTTTTTTTTTACAAACGGGTGATCATATAACACGCGTACGAGTCAACCCATAAATATCAGAGTACAAAATCTGCTGAAAAATAAAGGACAGGGATCACCCTGCCTCCAACTCCAAAACCCTGAATGATGTGCCACAGAAGCAGCCACCTAGTCGGCCGCCGAGTTTGCTTCTCGATAGATATGGCGAATCTGGGCTCCCTGGGCCTCCCTCAACATCTTCCATATATCATGTAATAGCGGATTGGTAGGGGCTTGGACACCCCTATCCTTCCGCATCCACCTAATAATAGTCATAGAGTCACCTTCTATAATCAGGTTATAAGCATGGAGGGTCCGAATCGCATAGGAGAGACCCACCCAAGCAGCATAGAGCTCAGACATAGGGACAGAGGAATCCAGGCTACCAAAACCACCAGCCTCCAGCAGATCACCCTCAGGCCCACGTATGACGAAGCCGAAACCAGCAAGTCTACCTCGAACGCTTCCGTCAAAGTTGATTTTGATATACCCTGGAGGGGGGCTCCCAAGAAATGAAAACTGTGTGCCGGTTCGCTGCCAAAGCAGCAGGGGAACCCCGTAAGCCAGAGAAGTCAAACCCACCTTTATAGAAGCCCCGAGCACAATCCGTCGTCAGGGATCTGATTTTCCCCATAATCCTCTGGAAAGATAAAATGTCATCAGAAAATATAGCCTGATTCCTAGATAACCAGATCTGGTAAGCCGTAGAAGCCCAAAGAGCACTTCTGAACTGAGAGGCCGACTGGAGGTCATCTAAGAAAGAAGAACACCGGGAGTGCATATGATCCTCACTACAATGATAACCAACAGTCAACCATATCCGTCTCACACGAGGACAGGAGAATATGACATGATCAGTAGACTCCGCCTTCATACCACACAACGGGCAGCAGGGTTGGATAGACCAGCCTCTCCGAGCAAGCGCTACACAAGTGGGGAGGCAGTCTCATAGAAGCTTCCAGATGAAGAGCTGGACCCTGGGGAGAATAGGAAGTTTCCAAATCCACAAAGCATCCCGCGAGCCCTAGGCCTCATGCCTGAAGATCTTCACAAGATCCTTAGTGGGGGCCCTAGAAAGAGTAGATCTCCGCCAGAGCCTAACATCAGAAGAAATACCAGGGATGATCGGAATAGAAAGTATCCGACGAGAAAGCTCCTTTCCAAAAAGACTGGACACCAGCAAGGTTCTCTAGGAGGGGGGTTCAGAATAAATCAAGTCCCTGACTCTCATGCCACAAGGGATGTCAAGACTAAAGAAAGAGGGCCATCGAGAGAGGGGGATGTCAGAAAGCCAGGTGTCCTGAATAACGTCAATAGAAGAGCCATCTCCAATCATCCACGAAGTGTTCGCCAGAATAGAGCTACCATACCGAGTCACCTTCGTCCAAAAGGAAGAATACTGACGATGTGGCTGGATCTGTAGCAAGGAAGGCCAGTCACCATATCTGGCCCGCATAAAGGAGCTCCATAAACACTGAGGCTCAAGAATGAATCGTGAAGCATGACTGGCTAAAAGGGCCTCCTTCTGACAGTCAGGGACTGAATACCAAGACCTCCTTCCTGTATCGGTAAACAGACCCTCTCCCACGATAAAAGGTGAATACCATGCCCATCTGCATAGAAGCCCAGAGAAAGTCTCTAAAGTATTTCTCAATCTTCCTAAGACAAGAAATCGGGATGACAGCATTGGAAAAAGATACATAGGAAGAGAGGAGAGCACCGAACGGATGATAATGACCCTGGCCATCATAGATAATCCTATAACCTGCCAAATGACTATTCTAACTTGACTTTCAAGGTTGTATGGATAAAAAGAGGTTTACCTCAACGTAATAAGTCAAAGCATTTGATTTGGTTTCCTCAAATAGTGCAACATTTATTTTACCTCCTCCTAATGACTTTTCCCTAAATTTGATTAAAATTTGCTCTAAGTCTTCACAGCATATGTGAGGTCTGATCTTGGCATATATAATTTTCTCACAGCTAAAGCATATGGAAACTTGGCTTCATCAAGTTTGTTCACAAGAAAACATTGACAATCATGTTTACTCAACTTTTGTATGTCATCATAAGGAACTTTATCCTCAAAACTTAAAGATGATGCAAAAGAGTATCGATATACTCCTCCTGAGACAAACTAAGCTTTCTATGAGCTGTATCCCTAATACTTAATACCAAAGATATATGAAGCGATATCTTTTATCTCAAAGTATAGAAGAACTAGCTTAATCTCCATTAAAAGAGACACATCATCAATATACAAAGTGAGAAAAAGGATATTAGCTCCCCCTTATTTGAACATAAATGCAACAATCCTTTAGGTTGTGAACAAAGCTATATGTCTCAATAGTTTCATGAAATATAATATTTCATTATCTAAAAGTTTGTTTCAAACTATAAATTAACATTTCTAGCTTGACACTTTGTTTTTATTTTTGATTTAATAAAACCTATGGGTTAATCTATGTAAATCTCTTCAAAAAATATTCCCATTCAGAAAAGTTGCTATTGTACATTTTTTGTTGCCTTGAAAACGCTACAAGAGCTACTGTTATACATCACATTGTTATAGTGTGATCTTGTACATCATCTATGCCAACTAAATATTATTTTCAAAATGATCATAAACCTAAAATAAAAACGTATAGCTACAGACTATATTATTTAGATCGTATTTACTAAATAATATAATATATATAATGTCATTCTTCAATTTTGATATTATATTTAAAATATCAATATTATCCTATAAAATATAATATAACAAATCAAGATTATTTTTGTCTTTTGGAAAAAAAAAACTAATTTCTAGCTTATTTTAAAATTTGGAGAGCTAAATAGAATTTGATATTTACATCTAGCATAACCACACCATCTAACTTTTCTTCATTTATCATTTTGTGATGCTTTTAAACACGGTATCTAAAGAATTCTTAGTTTTAGATCAATAATGCAACAAGGCAAACCTTTGTATAAAAAGCTTGTCCAAGAAATTTTCTTGCAATACTAGCATGCAAATAGAGATATTTCATGCTAACAAGCGGTGTGGGCCCAGAATACACCATTTTGATTGTATAATGTCAATTTTGAATTGGCAATATAAGGTTCCTCTTTGAGTACTTGTTTACTTGTATGCAAAAGAAGCCAACCATATATGAACGGCATGAACTCATCAAGAATAATTGGGCATACATATTGTGCTTGTGCTATCTTAAAAATAGGTGCCTTTTAATTGAAGAGTATAAGTCCTTTTTTTTTTTGACCTAGAAACCTATTAGGTACTTAGTGAAAAACAAAAAAATTGTTGGGTATATATCAAATCTTTGGCCTAACTCATGTCATAATATTAAGCCAAAAAGATTAAAAATGATCGGTCTCCTTTTATATTAATTATTTACTTTATATTAAAATTGAGTTACTATGTGTTTTAAGTAGATTAGTAGAACTAAAACTGAATATATGAAATATAATTTTTGTAGGAGTAGAAATACAAATGAAGAAATAGTGAAGATTGTAAGCCCCAAGAGATACCAAAGAGTAAAAAATTTAGGTATTTGGGATCAATTATCCAGTAAAAAGGTGAATTAGGTGAAGATATGAATTATAAAGTTAAAGTAGGATGGATTAAGTAGAGAAGTGCTTCGGGAGCATTGTATGATCGGCACATCTTAGTAAAATTGAAATTTTTTTTATAAAACCGCTATTAGGCTAGCCATATTATATGGAATGGAGTGTTGGGCAATACTGAAATAATATGTGAATAAATTAAGTATAACAAAAATGCATATGTTAAGATGGATATGTGGTAAAACTTAAAAAAATAAAATTAGAAATAAACATATAAGAGAAATGATAGGAATAGCTCCAATTGAAGGTAAAATGAGAGAAAATCGATTGCGGTGGTTTGAACATATACAACGAAGACCTTTAAATGCTTCAGTTAGAAAGAGTGGCATTTTAACAATCCATTGTAATGATAGAGGTAGAGGTAAACCTAAACTAATATGGACAGAAATAATTAAAAAAAGATATAATTATTTGTAATTTAAATATCGACTTAGTCCTAAATATAGTAGAGTGGAGGAAGTAGATTCATATAGTCGACCTCATGTAGTTGGGAGAAGGCTTAGCTGAGTTGAGTGAGTTGAGTTGTAAGTGTTTTAAGTACTTTATAAAATAAGGTAAGATTAGTTTAGGGTCGTGTGCAAGTATGAGTTTGGGTTGGTTTGGACTGGTTTGGACTGGTTTGGGCCAACTCCATGAGAGTTGAGAATATGGGCTGAAGGATCCTAGTACATATGGGCTGAGGGATCCTACCCTAGCTTCGAGGCAAGTTGGATGCAACCATAGTGCCATTCAACAAAGCATTTTGCCTTTCTATTTGAGGAGGATTAGCCTCTTACCTTGAAACTAAACTTCCAAATATCAATGTATAATCACTATAATCTCACCACTAAACTTGTAATTACTCCCATTCTAAAATTGGGTAAGCAGACTATTGATCATGATTTTAATGTTCTAAGACAACTAAATTAGGGGCCTATATGAAATCCAACGTAGAAAATATGTTTGATTATATTATTTTTATTTTTATTTTTACAAGTAACTTTTATTATTTATGAGGTGGATGCAAATTTCTTTTACGTCCATTGCTTCAAGTAATTTTAAAGCCCAGGACAATTTTTTTTTTTTTTTTGGAAAAGTATCTTTTAAAAACATATGTTGCTTAAAAAATAAAAAAATAATAACAGCTACCAAAGTTATTTCTGATGTTAGAATTATATATATATATAAAAGCAATAGTGACCATCCATGTTCCCATTGTCAATAAATTTAAAATAAAATAAAAACAAAATTTTTATTTCTAGTTTTTAAAAAGAAAGCCCAGTATAACACAACTATTTTTATAGGCTATGAAATCTAAGGTGGCATTTAGTCATGGTAATATACTATTAAGAGGAATCTAACATTTCTAATAATTTTACACATGGTAATCAAATCACCAGTAATGCAAGTTTACCATATTTGGCTTATCTTGATAATATTAATTTAGATTAACAGGAATGCAAGATTTCATATTATCATGTTCTTAAATTTTATTTGTATTTTCTTATAAATCCTTTTTATCTTTCGAGTGGTTGCCTTTTTAACTAAAATATAAAATATGTTAGCAAAAAAGAAAGGATTATTAATAAAATCATTTATAAATATATATTTAAATACTATAAATATGTAATATATACCATATGTTAATATTTAATAATATATTATATTATTTAATAATATTTAAAATATATAATTTTTAATATCTATTATGCATTACATTACTTAATGTTAAATAACATATAAATAATAATATTTAAATACAATATTTATGTTATCAAATTATTTAAGCTTATAATATAAATAATATTAAATATATTTTATAAATTATTTAAATATAATAATTTAATATTCAAGAATAGTATAAATATTAATAATTTTAAATTTAGTATTTATATATTATTATAAATATATAATAGCATTTAAAATATTAATATTAATATATTTAATATTAAATATAAATATAATTTAATTTAAGTATTATCAAATGTTAACTATATAATTAAATTAAGTATTTTTATGTAAAAGCATAATTTAAGATCACTAGACTTTCGTAATCTTCGAAACCTACGAAAGGAACCGAATTATTATGATTTGCGATGATCTTAGATTACGAGGATCAAATATTATGCTTTAAATTATTATATTTAATTACCAAACATTGTAATTGTAAGATAATTTTAGATTATCAAAATAAATTATCATCTTCAACCAAAGATTATCAGCTTAATTTTGTCCCTTTTCATGTTGCCCAAGTTCCACGCCATATTCCTTGTCATATTAATAAACCTACATGAACGCGACGGGAGTGTCCATGATTAATTAAGTGGAGCAGCATAATGCCAGCAGTCTCCTTTCATTTTTAAGCGTCCAAACGACGCCATTTTACGTTGGCGTTCATGAGCGTTCTTCGAATCCCTGCCGCAACTTCTCTGAAATGAGCAACCTAATCTTTGTTCTCTGGATTCTTTAAAGAAACCAATGAACCATCATAATCCTAACACGTCTTAGACACCAAGTTATCAAAGCCTTTATAATAATCTCCTTCTGGCTTATTCCAAGTAGACCCAATGAGACATTTGAATTCCACAGCAATAGAAAAATGATGAAGTATTATTTAAACTATAAAACCTTGTAGCAATATCTTGAGTACTATTTGATGACGCCAAGTCACCGCCTTCGATCGTCAGGGAAGACGGATGTCTCGCTCCGGAAAATCCTGCAAGAAAAGTCTCCGGGGACCGGTAGCACCGGTGGGGACCCTCCGACGATCAAGTTAGTGGCTTGGGTTCAGACAAGGAACCACCCCCCGCGAAGAGAAGCTAGGGCAGTTAGGGTTTTTTATCAAAAGAAGAAAGCTCAGAGAGTCAGAGTTCGGATCCGGCTTACAGCCTGAATATGTCTCTTTTATGCCTGTCTGAATACCGTGACGTGCAGCTTCGGAAGACCTTTCTTGTACTGTCATTGATGGACGTGGCTGGGCTCCTATTGCTAGAGGCGGCGAGTCGTACATCCTAGTAAGGCGTGGGCGCACAGAGGCGTGCAATGCGCCAAACATCGTTATGAGACATGACCCTCCGTACCGGGGCACATTTTACAGGAGTACGAAATGGTACACGGCAAGGCACAGCCATGTGCCGAAGATTATGCGTGAGCACCGTACATGCTGACAGTTGCTGTTTTTTCGGCGGTTGAATAGCATGTCGACCATGCACCCTGAGGCTGGTAGGGGCCCCGGGGTTAAGAAACGATGGCCCCACCCCGACCCCGAGGGGGTGCCGGAGGTGGGGAAATGACCGTTCACCCCGAGGCTGGTAGGGGCCCCGGGGTTAAGAAACGATGACCCCACCCCGACCCCGAGGGGGTGCCGGAGGTGGGGAAATGACCGTTCACCCCGAGGCTGGTAGGGGCCCCGGGGTTAAGAAACGATGGCCCCACCCCGACCCCGAGGGGGTGCCGGAGGTGGGGAAATGACCGTTCACCCCGAGGCTGGTAGGGGCCCCGGGGTTAAGAAACGATGGCCCCACCCCGACCCCGAGGGGGTGCCGGAGGTGGGAAAATGACCGTTCACCCCGAGGCTGGTAGGGGCCCCGGGGTTAAGAAACGATGACCCACCCCGACCCCGAGGGGGTGCCGGAGGTGGGGAAATGACTGACTGCGTTACCCTGCTGATGACGTTGGGATCAGTCATATCAGATGCCCCCTCGCCCCTGGGGCGAAGCGGGTCCCACCGCTGAGGCCCAAGGGGCGTTCTCCGCGTGGCTGATCCCTAGCCTTGTTCCTTATGCGGACGGTACGGGGGATGCAAAGAGACGGCCTTCCGTATCACGCCAGCCACGATCGTCCTCGAAAGTGAGGATCAACTCTTCGAAGTCCGCGCGGAAAGGTGCGTAATGATTTCTTCCCATTACGGCGATATCAACGGGGGCCCCACCATCGGTCGGGGGCGTATCGCGCCGCGCGCTGGGGCATTCCTCGAGGCGAGCCAGCGTATGGTGAAGGGCCGCGTGGCCGACGGGACATGGCGGGATGTTTTGAAAACCCCACAAAGCCAGGCGAGGGAAGGAACTGGCACCATACCACCCCATCATCGTCTTCCTCTCTGCCTGTTCTCCTAGTGCTCCTGCAACCTGCAAGCTCGCGTCCGACTTTCCTTGTTTCTCCAGGTCAGCTTCTTTCATCTTGATTCTTCTTTTTTCATGAGTCTACCCTCTTGGACATCGGAGGACGGTTCTGAGGACCGTCCTCCTCTGTGGGGCCCCAAATCCCTTCTCCTTCTCCTCCAGTCGAATGGTCCTCTGATTCAGAGGACCACATTCCTTTGGCCCGGCGGCAGGCCGCCGGCGGAGCCGCCGGTGGAGCTGCCGGTGGAGCCTCGTTGAGGGGTCGTCGGCCGGGGGTCGGGACCTCCCGAGGGTGGAGGAATCCCCAGGGGGGGTAGCCTCCTCGATGACACGGTCGGATCTGGAAAGGATCCGGGCCCGTTATCGGATCCCTCAGGAGATCAAATTATTTCTTCCGACCCCCGACGACCGGGTTATCTCCTCCCGACCCGGTCGCGTAGCTTTTACGAGGTCTGCCTACAGGTAGGCCTCCGTCCTCCTTTCCACCCTTTTTTATCACGCTCCTTGACTTCTATTCCTTAACCCCCTCCCAGCTAGTCCCGAACTCTTGTCGGGTAATTAGCGCCTTTGTTATCCTTTGTCATCGCCTAGGTATTACCCCTAGGGTTAGTTTGTTCCGTAACTTTTATTCTCTTCGGGCCCAGAAGGGGTGGTGGGTGTTTCAGCCCCGACCCAATAGGGTCATCAAACTCCTTTTGCCTTCATCGATTAAGGGGTGGAAACCCCGTTTCTTTTTGCTAATATCGATCAAGTCCGGCCCCGGTGGGGGAACCCCGACCTCCGAGGGAACGTCGCGACCGTCCAGCCTGGGGACCGGGAAGCGATGGGGGCCTTGCTGACTGCCGAGATTCCCCGGTACACCCTACTGCTAGGGGAGGAGAACTTCGAGTTGGCGGGCCTAGTCTCCCATCGGGGTAAGTCCTCTTCGCACTTAGCTAAAAATCCCGCTCCTCTCTTTTCTTTTTTTTTTTTTTTTTTTTTTTTTTGCTGAAAACTTGACTTGCATTGTGCAGCAATGAAGGTTCCGAGGGCGAAATTGTTAAAGGTCATCAAGAAAAGGGGTCGGGAAGGATCATCCGGGGGGCAGCAAGCCCCGGCCCCGAAGCGCTTGGTGATCCGGGCCTCCTCCTCCTCCGCGAGGGCCTCCTCCCCAGCGAGGACCTCCCCTCCCGGGATTCCGCAACACATCCCTGTCCCCGCGGAGGTCGACCTCACGGCCGACACTCCACCGGAGGCTGGAGCCGCAGCGGGAGGTACCGCTGCAGAGTCACTGGCGGGGGAGCCCGTGCCGACCGGAGGGCTCCCGGCTCCCGAGGGAGCGACTTCATTTGGTGCCAGCCGGGACTGGGGTGAGGGGCCATCCGGTCCCACCAGTCCAGCCCCCGAGGGGCCGGTTAGGGGCGACCCGCCCACAGGGCCGGGGAGGTCAGAGGCGGCAGAGGGAAGTGGGGACGCATCCAGGTCGCCCCTGGACTTCCTGGGTGATGGCTATTGGGCCGAGCGGGTCCTGGGCTCGGTTCTGGATCCTAGGATCACCGAAGGCCTCGGTCGTCAGAAGACAGGCGAATTTTTCAGGGAATCCTATGCCGCTGCGTTCAGGGTAGGCGACCTTTTGCCCTTTATCTTATTGTTCATGTATACATATTTTGCTGACTTGAGGCTTGTGCGCGCAGATTGTGCATTCCCTAAAGGCCGCTAGGGAAGTGATCCGCGGAGAAGAACCTTCTCCGGGAGATGCAGGATCGCGCAGAGGCAGCAGAGAAGGCACTGGGGGAGATCAAAGAGTCCTGCGCCAGCGAGGTAAGAGCCGCCGAGGGCAAAGCGGAGATCGAGGCCAACCGCGCGCGCGGCGATCTCCCAGATGATGGAGTCCGAGAGCGCGGTTATGGCGAGAAACATTCATATCTCGGAGCTAACCGAGGCTCTTCGGGAGGCAGAGGAACGGGCGGGAGCGGCGTCGGAGGAGGCTAGAGCGGCGAGAGCAGAGGCCGAAGCGGCAAAAGAAGAGGCTGGCCGGCATAAGGAGGAGTTAGGTCGCGCCAGAGAAACCGAGAGGGACGCAGCGGAAGCCTTAGCCGCAGAAAAAACTCGAGCTGCTAGGCTTGTCGAAGAGTACAGGTCGTCTGAGCGTTACACAGACGACCTAGCCGAAGCTTCAGCCGCCGCGTTCCTCGACGGATTCCAGTATGCCAAAGAAAAAGTGGCCAAGGACCTAGATTTCCCTCGCGCCCTGGAGGTTGAGCCAGAGCCATCGTCGGACCCGTCCCCTTCCGATGACGAACCCGCACCGGCGGAGCCCTGAACTCGCACCCGTTACTTTGCTGCTTTTTTTTTTTTTTCTGTAAGCCCGACTATGTCGGGGTTTTGTAATCCCCTTCTATTAATGAAAGTACCTTTCTCGACGATTTTTGCACTGTTATTGACTTTGCTGTTTGACATGTGATCACACGAGTCCGTTCGTTCCGTCGATTCTAGGGAACACCTTCCTACCCACGCCGTTCCGCCTTAATTACATGAACCCGCTAGTTAAAGTTAGGTGGGATTGAATCTTGGGAGCTGGGGCACCGCTGACCGGAGACTAGGCCGGTAGGCGCCCTTGGGGCCACAGGCGTGACGCTTGATCAAGCATCGAACCTGGCGTTGGTCTGGCGCGGGCTTGATGCCCGCGGGACTTGGCTTTGGTCTGACCGGTAGAGCGCCGGGTCCTGACTGCGAAGAACCCTTGGTACGCCAATCCGCCGGCGGTTAGCCGGGTTTTATGCTTGATTAGCGCGGGCTTTAAGTGCCGACGAAGTGCCGGGCTTTTGTTGTTGAGAGCCGGTGGTACACCGCTCTGCCAGTGGTACACTGGGCTTATGCCTGGCTGGTGCAGGGCTTTGAGTGCCGACGAAGTGCCGGGCTTTTGTTGTTGAGAGCCGGTGGTACACCGCTCTGCCAGTGGTACACTGGGCTTATGCCTGGCTGGTGCAGGGCTTTGAGTGCCGACGAAGTGCCGGGCTTTTGTTGTTGAGAGCCGGTGGTACACCGCTCTGCCAGTGGTACACTGGGCTTATGCCTGGCTGGTGCAGGGCTTTGAGTGCCGACGAGTGCCGGGCTTTTGTTGTTGAGAGCCGGTGGTACACCGCTCTGCCAGTGGTACACTGGGCTTATGCCTGGCTGGTGCAGGGCTTTGAGTGCCGACGGAGTGCCGGGCTTTTGTTGTTGAGAGCCGGTGGTACACCGCTCTGCCAGTGGTACACTGGGCTTATGCCTGGCTGGTGCAGGGCTTTGAGTGCCGACGAAGTGCCGGGCTTTTGTTGTTGAGAGCCGGTGGTACACCGCTCTGCCAGTGGTACACTGGGCTTATGCCTGGCTGGTGCAGGGCTTTGAGTGCCGACGAGTGCCGGGCTTTTGTTGTTGAGAGCCGGTGGTACACCGCTCTGCCAGTGGTACACTGGGCTTATGCCTGGCTGGTGCAGGGCTTTGAGTGCCGACGAGTGCCGGGCTTTTGTTGTTGAGAGCCGGTGGTACACCGCTCTGCCAGTGGTACACTGGGCTTATGCCTGGCTGGTGCAGGGCTTTGAGTGCCGACGAGTGCCGGGCTTTTGTTGTTGAGAGCCGGTGGTACACCGCTCTGCCAGTGGTACACTGGGCTTATGCCTGGCTGGTGCAGGGCTTTGAGAGCCGGTGGTACACCGCTCTGCCAGTGGTACACTGGGCTTATGCCTGGCTGGTGCAGGGCTTTGAGTGCCGACGAGTGCCGGGCTTTTGTTGTTGAGAGCCGGTGGTACACCGCTCTGCCAGTGGTACACTGGGCTTATGCCTGGCTGGTGCAGGGCTTTGAGTGCCGACGAGTGCCGGGCTTTTGTTGTTGAGAGCCGGTGGTACACCGCTCTGCCAGTGGTACACTGGGCTTATGCCTGGCTGGTGCAGGGCTTTGAGTGCCGACGAGTGCCGGGCTTTTGTTGTTGAGAGCCGGTGGTACACCGCTCTGCCAGTGGTACACTGGGCTTATGCCTGGCTGGTGCAGGGCTTTGAGTGCCGACGAGTGCCGGGCTTTTGTTGTTGAGAGCCGGTGGTACACCGCTCTGCCAGTGGTACACTGGGCTTATGCCTGGCTGGTGCAGGGCTTTGAGTGCCGACGAGTGCCGGGCTTTTGTTGAGAGCCGGTGGTACACCGCTCTGCCAGTGGTACACTGGGCTTATGCCTGGCTGGTGCAGGGCTTTGAGAAGATTTAGATAACTAGAATTGAATCTTGTTAGCATTGAATAAGGGATGAATACCCAAGCAAACACGGAGACGATGCTTATCATGAAAAAATGGATACATTACTGATAATACCGGCGGAGGTTATCCGCATTCCACGTCCTAGGAAGTGGCGTCCCATCAAGTCCTTCGATTTTATAAGCTCCGTGGTGCAGCGTCTCGGTGATCCGGTAGGGTCCTTCCCAGTTAGGGGCTAGCTTACCTCCTTCAGTTGGCTTTGAGACCTCGGCCCGCCGGAGAACTAGGTCTCCTGGTAGGAACGTTCGAGGGCGCACACGCGCGTTGTAGTACTCGCGGCCCGTTGCCGGTAGGTTGCCATTCGAAGCCGCGCCCTGCCCCGCATTTCCTCCACCAGGTCGAGGTTGGCTCTCAGTTGGTCAGAATTACCTTCTTCACTGTAAGCCTCCACTCGGGGCTAGGTGCTCCGATCTCCACGGGATAACAGCTTCTGAGCCAAAAACTAGGCTGAATGGCGTCTCCCCAGTGGGGGCTCGAGGCGTCGTGTGATAGGCCCATAGCACGTTGGGGAGCTCCTCTACCCAACGTCCCTTGCAACCGTCCAGCCGAGACTTCAGTCCTTGGAGAATGATTCGGTTGATCACTTCAGCCGCCCCGTTGGTTTGAGGATGTCCGACGGAAGTAAATCTTTGAAAAATACCCAGCTCGGAGCAGAACTCCCGAAAAGGTGCATTATCAAACTGACGGCCATTATCGGTGACCAGTGTGCGTGGCAGGCCAAACCGACATATGATTGACTTCCAGAAAAAAGATCTTACTTTGCTCTCGGTAATCTTGGCCAAAGCCTCAGCTTCGACCCACTTGGTGAAGTGGTCCACCGCCACCAAGAGGAACTTTCGCTGCCCGGAAGCCGGGGGAAATGGACCCAAGATATCCATGCCCCACTGGGCAAAGGGCCAAGGCGCCATCACGGGGGTCAGGTTAGACGTCGGTTGTCGCTGGATATTGGCATGACGTTGGCAGATATCACACTTCTTGACAAGCTCGGCCGCGTCCTCCTTCATCGTCAGCCAGAAGTACCCTTGGCGCAGAGCCTTGTAAGCCAGGGCTCTGCCCCCCAGATGACTCCCGCATATGCCTTCATGGATCTCCCTAAGGATATAATCCGACTCCGATGGCCCTACACACCTAAGGACCGGATATGAGAATGATCTTCGATAAAGCTTCCCGTCCATCATCAAGAATCTCGGGGCCCTTCGCTTAAGCTGTTTGGCCTCCGCTGGGTCCCCCGGGAGGGTACCGTCGGTCAAGTATCGGATGTAGGCATCCATCCAGGAGGGCTCCGGCTCCACTGGCAACACTTCTTCCGCGGTCTCAATGCTTGGGGCTGGTAGATGCTCCACGTATGTCCTCCCTAACGCCCCATCGACCGAAGTGGCCAAGCGGGACAGGGAGTCAGCTCTGGCATTCTCTGCCCTGGGGATATAGCTGACACGGAAGTAAGAAAAATGAGACGCCTGGGACTGCACCTTGCTCAGGTAACGGGACATGATCGGGTCCCTAGCCTCGTATTCACCAGTAATTTGCCCAGAAATGAGCTGAGAGTCGGTAAAGGCCCTCAAGCGCCCCGCGCCCAATTCCTTGGCTAGTCTCAACCCCGCCAGCAGGGCTTCGTACTCCGCCTGATTATTGGTCGCCGGGAACTGGAATCTGAGGGCGTACTCTACTACATCTCCCTCCGGGCTTGCAAGGATGAGCCCGGCTCCACTCCCTTGGGAGTTTGCCGCTCCGTCCACATGCAGGATCCAATCCTCCACCTCCCCTGATGAGGGGGGGTCCCCAAACTCCTCCGGTTGCGCCTCCTCCATGTCCTTCTTGGTCCAGGAGCATTCGACTAGGAAATCCGCCAACACCTGAGACTTCATGGCTGACCTCGGTCGGATGGACAGATCGAACTCGCCTAGCTTGATGGCCCATTTAGCCAGCCGGCCGGAGGTGTCGGGGCGAGACAGGATAGCTCGCAGGGGCTGATCCGTAAGCACCACGATGGGATGAGCTTGAAAATAAGGCCGAAGGCGCTGAGTAGAGACCACCAGAGCGAAGATGATCTTCTCAGTTTTTGAATACCTGGTCTCCGCGTCATGGAGTATTTTGCTGGTGTAGTAGATCGGCTTCTGAGCTCCGTCGGTATCCATGTGCACCAGTACCGAGCTGACGGCCTCCGGGGAAGCGGCCAGATACAGGAAGAGCTCCTCCCCATTTTCGGGCTTGGATAGCAGCGGTGGAGTGGAGAGAAACTGCTTCAATTCTTCAAAGGAGCTCTGACATTCTTTCGTCCACTCGAAGCCGTTAATCTTGCGCAGCGCCTTGAAAAAGGGTAGACACCTCTCCGCCGACCTTGACATGAAACGACTCAAGGCCGCCACCCTCCCCGTCAGGCGCTGCACCTCCTTCTTGCTGACCGGGGGCCGCATCTCCAGGATAGCTCTGATCTTGTCGGGGTTGGCTTCGATCCCGCGCTGGGTCACCATGAAACCCAGGAACTTGCCGGCCGCCACTCCAAAGGCGCATTTGTGGGGGTTGAGCTTCATCCGGTACCGGCGCAGATTGCCGAAAGTCTCCCCGAGATCGGTCACATGGTCTTCTGCGCTGGTGCTTTTAGTCAGCATGTCATCCACATAGACCTCCATATTGCGCCCCAGCTGATTCTCGAAAACCTTGTTCATCAACCTTTGATAAGTGGCCCCGGCGTTTTTCAGCCCGAAAGGCATCACTCTGTAACAGTAGATCCCCTTCTCCGTGACAAAGGAGGTTGCCTCCTCGTCTACTGAGCTCATCTTGATTTGATTGTACCCCGAGAACGCATCCATGAAACTGAGCGTCCCGTGCCCGGAGGTGGCGTCCACCAGCTGGTCGATTCGGGGAGCGGAAAGCTGTCCTTGGGGCACGCCTTGTTGAGGTCGGTGAAGTCCACACACATCCTCCAGCTCCCACTGGCCTTCCGAACCATCACGACATTCGCCAACCAGTCGGGGTAGCGCACCTCACGAATGTGGCCAGCCGCCAACAGCTTCCGCACCTCCTCGTCGACAGCCTTCTGCCGGTCCGGAGCAAAACTCCTTTTCTTCTGCCTGATGGGCCGGCACTCTGGTCGGATGTTGAGCTGGTGTGTAATCACCTCCTCCGGGATCCCGGGCATGTCAGATGCTGACCACGCGAAGACGTCGGCGTTGGCCCGTAGAAAGGTTAGGAGCTGGTCACGGGCTTCGTCAGGAAGCGAAGCTCCGACTCGAACCGTCTGCGCGGGGTCCTCCCCGAGGGGGAAGGTAAGCAGCCGCTCGGCCGGTTCCCCCCTCCTCTCCAAGTCCCGTGGGTCAAGAGTTTCCGATGTCGATGTCGACGGTGGTGCAAGCACTGCCCCCTGGGGACTGGGGGCCAAGTGATAGCATAGCGCCGGCAGGTCCTGCTCTCCTCGCATCTCGCCGATCCCGCTGGTGGTTGGGAACCTCACTAGGAGTCGCTTGGTGGAAATGACGGCATCCAAGAGGTTGAGCCCGGGCCTCCCAAGAATCGCATTGTACGCCAGGGGCACACGGACCACCAAAAACTTTATAAGGACAGTGCTCTGGCACGGAGCCATTCCGGCTGTCACAGGAAGAGTAATCTCCCCCTCGACCCTCACAGAATCCCCCGTGAATCCCATCAAAGGCGTGACGACAGGTTGAAGTAAATCATGCGACAGGTTCATGCGAACAAAGGCGTCGTAGTTTAAAACATCTACTGAACTTCCACTGTCGACCAGGATTCGTTTTACAGGGTGCTTAGCAATCGTCATGGATACGACGACGCTATCATCATCTTGTTTACAACCCCCTCTAGGTCCTCTTCGAAAAAAGGAATTACAGCCTCCGCTCCTCCCTCCCCCTCGGTCTCTTCGGCGGGCCCCCTGCCCCCCAGGAGATCATCGCTACCGTCTTCTCCGTCGGGGCGTTATCAATCATCGGCGGTGCAGGCGCTGATGGGCCGGGAGCTCCTGGGTTGTTCCTTTGGACGAACTTCCTCAGGTGGCCCTGTTGAATGAGATCTTCAATGGCTTTCTTCAGCTGCCGGCAGTCGTCGGTGTTGTGGCCATGGTCCCGGTGGTAGCGGCAGTAGAGGCTCTTGTTCCGGGGGATCTTCGGGTTGATGGGAGGAGGACGTTGCAGGTAAGGCTCCCCTTCGATCTCGAGCAGGATCTGGGATATGGGAGCAAGCAACGGAGTGTACGGCCCGTCTCTTGGTGCAGGAGGTCGAGGGCGGTTGTCTGGTCGGCGAGGAGGCTCGGGCCTCCTGGGGCGGGCTTCCGCAGGTTCTGGCTGGGCTGGCTTCCGGGGTACGCTCCCGCCGGCCTCACGCCGAGAAAAGTCAGCTTCATCTGCCCGGATGTATTTCTGGGCGCGGATCAGGAGTTCGGAGTAGGAACCCGGTGGCTTCTTGTCAAGAGAATACGCGAAACGGGAAGGGCGGAGCCCTCGCTTCAGAGCCAAGGTAGCCACTGAGTCCTCCAAGTTATATACCTCCAGGGCGGCCTCCTTAAACCGGGCGACGTAGTCTCGCAGGGACTCGCCATTCTTCTGCTGGACAGCAAATAGACTGTCCGCCACCCTCGGGATCTTCCGGCAGGCGTCAAAGTGGGCCAGGAAAGCCCTCTCCAACTGGCGAAAGGAGTCGATGCTCCGTGGCGGCAGGCGAGAGTACCAGGCCCGGGCAGCTTTTTTCAGAGTGGCAGGGAAAGCCACACACATAAGGGAGTCTGTGGCCCCCTGAACCTGCATGAGCACCTTGTAACTTTCCAAATGGTCCAGGGGGTCCGTAGTCCCGTCATAAGGGTCCAGCTGAGGAAGGCGGAACCGGGTAGAGATTGGCTCCTCCATGATGCGGCGGGACAGGGGAGGCCGACTGTCGTAATCAGTCTCCGGCAGGTGGGTGATTCGACGGCTAAGTTCTTCCAACTTCTGATTACACTCCTCGAGTCGCCGCTCAGCTCGGCGAGGCATCCGGCCATCAACGGAACCCTCCCCTGAAGACTCAGAAGAAGAGCGGAGGCGACGATGTCGGCGCGCGCGCTCCGCCTCCTTTCCACGCCGTCGCTTAGGGAGATGCTGGCGTGGCGAGAAGGAGACCGGGGCCTTTTGGATGCCTCGCGGCGATGCGGCTTGGCTGGAGATCGGCGGTGATGATCTGCAGGAACGGGCGACCTCCGGCGGGAGGAGTGCTGACTGGGCTGCACCGCCCCTGGGACAGATGGGCTCGGCTCCGGCTGTCGCAAGGCTACTGGGGTGCCGGAGGTGGGGAAATGACTGACTGTCGTTACCCTGCCTGATGACGTTGGGATCAGTCATATCACTATTATTATTATTATTATTATTATTATTATTTTGTTTCAAAACGGGCAATCATACAATTCTTGAATGAATCAGCCTAGATACATCAGAAAATAAAATCTGCTGCAGAAGGATAGGACAGGGGTCGCCTGGCTTCCAAATCCATGGACCCGCATGCTGAGCAGCAAAGGCAGCCACCCAGTCCACCACCGAGTTGGCCTCACGATAAATATGGCGGATCTGGACGGAATCAACCTCCCGCAACATAGACCAACAGTCCCTCAGAATCGGATTTGAGGGACCATCTAAGTAGCTTTCCTTCAATAACCAAGAAATAACAGTCATAGAATCCCCCTCAATCATAATCCTATGAGCATGGAGAATCCTGACAGCATACGAAAGACCCGCCCAAGCAGCACAGAGCTCCGTCATAGGAACTGTTGAGTCCAGGGAACCAAAACCTCTCGCCGCCAAAAGATCACCCATCGGTCCCGAATGATGAATGCAGATTCAGCAGCTCTATCCTGGACACTCCCATCAAAGTTAATTTTGACATACCCTGGAGGGGGGCTCCCAAGAGAAGAAAACTGTATGCCGGTTCGCTGTCGGGACAGCAGGGGAACCCCAGAGGCCAGAGAAGTCAAAATCAACATCATTAAAGCCGCGGGCACAGTCCGATGCCAATAATCTAATCTGTCTCACAATCATGTGATAAGAAAACATGTCGTTGGAGAATATGATCTGATTCCTCGACAGCCATATATGATAAGCAGTGACAGATCAAAGACCACGCTTACTCAAAGGACCGCACCGAATGTCCTGAAAGAAAGATGATCACGAGAAAGCCATAGCATCCAAGTCCCTAAGATAGCCCATAAGAACACATATCATTCTCGCTTTGGAACAGAGAAATATAGCATGGTCCACAGATTCCTCCGCCTGACTATACAGAGGACAAATCGACTGAATAGACAGACCCCTCCGAGATAGAAGGAGGCAAGTAGGAAGGCAGTCCCAAAGAAGCTTCCAAATGAATAGCTGAACCCTAGGGAGAACATGAAGCTTCCAAATCCAGACTGCATCCTCCGTATGCTGAGCCTGCGGCCTGAATATATCCATAAGATCCCTAATGGGGGCTTTGGGGTGTTTCAAGTAAGGGGGGGGGGGGGGGGGGAGGGGTGTTTCAAGAAAATCTGTATTATTATTATTTGCACAATCTGTATGCTAATAATTCTTTTGTATACTCTTTTGGTCAATGGCGGCAGGTAAGAAAACACATGGGACCCATAAATACTCAATTTTCCAGATACCATAAGAAAAATATGATTGACTGCTCCTTTAGTTGCTAGTGGGTGCAAAAAGACAATTATTGAACGTCCCAGTAGACTTTCCACAAGTGCAGAAGTGGTAGGCAACCTGCCAGAAATCTCTCGCATTCATACATAAAAGCTTGATTGCTTATTTGATGTAGTTAGCTAACATCATCAAATAAGCAATCCAGGTAAGACTACAGATGATTACAGGAGTAGTAAACCAGTAACATCCTTGCAATCCTTAGATAATAAAAAAGCCAGGTGTGTTTACAATTTAAAAACAGAGGTTTGATCTTTAGCAGAACAAAATTTATTATCTGCTTATCATGATGGAACATCTAATTTGAGGTGATATAGTTATTATCAAAATTATGAGGGAACAATTTTAATTGCTAAAATTGAGTTTAGATTCGATGATTTTTCTCTTTTTATCAAGAAAACTACGTGGCAGCTGAAAATCTTTTATTTTTATGCAACCAGCCACAGCCAAGCCAACAGTGAAGGTTCTTTATTTTGATAAGAGGTGTTAAGTTACTTGATAATTAGTGTTAAAATAAAGACCATAAGATAGTCTATATGGTGTCTTTCAAATGAGATGGAAAAATGGTCCTTTTCTTTGTTTGCTTCATTTTCTTTCCCTTCCTATCAACATCTCTTGCCCCCAAAGTTCAAACCATTGTACTTGGACTGCTAGCGTTTTAAGTGCTTCATCAATCAGTCATACTATCAATCTTTATTACTTTTAAGTTGAAAAAAAAATTATTTTAAATTTTTTAATGTTAGAGTCAGGAATTTTGATCTGTTTCAATTGTGCGTGGCTTCGTCCCTGAGCCCTGCTATCGTTATTTGTAATTCCAAAGCTGCATTATGTATTAGTTATTTTTTCTAAATATCAGCTACTTGACATGCACCTGGATACATCTATGTCATCCTTACAGAAATCATTTGAGTTTTTTTATATGCTAATATTTCATTAGGCCACTCCATTCGGCTTGCAAAACTTCTGGGCTAACGTTGCTAAGTTCAAAACAATAATTTTTTTTTAAAAAAATTTATTATATTATTTTTGATATAATAAATATGTATCGATCGTATAACTTAATTATTTATGCATGATATATAACATGCATATAATGATTAAATAAATTTTATTATATAATATATATATATTGATATATATAACGATCAGTTCATGCAATCAATGCATGCTTGCGATGGCACAGTAAATTTTTTCCTTGTCGTTGTCTCTTCGTACATCTGTTCTCGATCGTTGCAGTTCAATGGCAAGCAAAGTCAAGCAAGCTTCTATCATTGAATTACTTTATTAAAAAAAAGAAATTGTCCCACTCCCGCCGTCAAGACATCTGGTTTATTTCCGGTGACAGTAACCTGGAGTAACCAAATCCACACAAGCCAGTGTCTGCATTAAACGTCGAAGCTACGACGGACCAACCAGTTGTTGGACCCGGTGAATAATTCCTAGCCGCCATTAGCTATGCCGATTGGACCAGCTTTGTCCTTTTTTAATGCCAGCCCGACGGCCGCTCCTTTCTAGAAGATTTTTTAAAAGAAAATTAAACTTTCCTTCCTTTGACTGTTCTCCAAAACTTGATGTCACTGTCTTCGCATCTTAACTTGGGTTTATCCTTTTTTTTCAGAGAAAGAAAACAAAATAAAAAATAGAAGTAGCTGTTAGAAAGGATACTGCAAGCAGAGAGCAGTGCGAGAGAGGGCATATATGCCAAGATGTGCTTCAATCATTATTCCTAGCACTAATAACGGAGGCAACAGAAAGCTAGCCGTCCAATTACATGAGACCTTTTTAAGAGTTTGATTGTAAAAATATTATTTAATTTTTTTTAATTTTATGTAAATATTCAATACCTTTTTAATATATAAACATGGGACTTAACTTCTTAATCTTATATACGTTTAAGAGCTTCTTAGTACACAATTTTAATGTTTAATTAAATACTTAACAGTAAAAGCTTTTATATACTTCTTTCATTAAATTCATAACATTAAATCTAATTTTAAGCATATAGACTTTATCTGCAGTATTTTTAGTTTATAGGTGTTGGGGGTAGAATCATTATTGCATTGATAATCGTGTAAGGGGTTGAGACCGACCCCGTCCATTCGCCCGCTACGATATGCCCCCGAGGAATAAGCTAAATTAATATGGTCCGTCAGGCCATGCGCCTTCCTCCGAGCCCCTCATGATTCGGCCTTCTCCGAGCTTCCCATAGCTCGATTTCCTCCGAGCTTCCCATAGCTCGGTTTCCTCCGGGCTTCCATAGCTCGGTCTTCCCCGAGCTTCCCATAGCTCAGTTTCCTCCGGGCTTCCCATAGCTCGGTTTCCTCCGGGCTTCCATAGCTCGGCTTCCCCGAGCTTCCCATAGCTCGATTTCCTCCGAGCTTCCCATAGCTCGATTTCCTCCGAGCCTCCCATGGTTCGGCTTTCCCCAAGCTTCCCATAACTCGGCTTCCTCCGGGCTTTCATAGCTCGGCTTCCCCGAGCCTCCCATGGTTCGGCTTTCCCTGAGCTTTCCATAACTCGGCTCCCTCCGGGCTTCCATAGCTCGGCTTCCCCAAGCCTCCTATGGCTCGTTTTTCCCGAACTACCTATAGCTCGATCCCACTGAGCGATCCATGATCCGATACTCACCTCCGCGGAACCTGACGCGGAGAGCCTAGACCTATCATAACAGCATCCCAGGCAAAGAATTATGTCGAAGAGTGGTCTAGAACCTAATACAGCTACCTGGGATCTACTCATCTACCAGATCTCAAGCCATCAAGGAGCTCTCCCAGCCGTCGATCCCTTAACGGACAAGATACGGATCCCAACGGCCCCACAACGGCCTGATTCGATTCATCTCCCGTATCCTAACAACCTTCGAACCTTCCAGAAGATGCTCAAGTCCAGGTGACAGTCTATAAATACGACACCCCCAGATTCTCTCAGGTACGCGCTCACTGCTCCCGGCTCACTCTCACTCTCACTCTCCCCCGCAGCTCGTCGGTGCTCCCCTAGAGCTCCCGATCGGCCGCCCCTGGAGAGACTCCCCGGAGAGATCCACCTCCCCATTCTCTGGTTGATCGCCGATCCCCCACTGACTTGAGCGTCGGAGGGTCTTCCGCGGAGGACCACCCCCAACGCCTTCGCGCAAGGACTTCTGTGCAGGTCCGCCCCCCCAGGAGATCGACCGCGCCCGAGTCGGAGGACGGATCCCGGCGGCAACAGATTGGCGCTAGAGGAAGGGCCTCAAGTCCCATTAAAACTTGAAGAAAGGAGATAAGGATCTCAATCCGGAGTAGAACCTCTCTGATGGCCAACCGGAGAAGAGCAACCTCTGAAGCCCAAGATCAGGTCGTCCTCAAAGACCTGATCCGACTGGCGCCACGGCGCCGCAACCCCCACCTGTCGAGACCCCGTCGCCGCCTGCCATTCCGGTGACCCAGGACCAGTTTGCTACGCTGGTCCAGCAAGTCCAGGCTCTGACCCATCTGGTCCAGGAGCGTTTGCAGTCCCCCTGCTCGCACCTTCATAAGGAGGCGACTCCTTCTTCTCCGGCAACCTCCTCCTCTGATCCGCATGAATCCAGGACCCCCCACACCGACCCAGAGGGGACAAACCGGTCCCGAGGCGGTTGACAGAGATCCTCCCAGATCTCGGCGAGCCCGCTCCCTCTCTCCGGTGTCTCCCCATGATTCGACGCCGTCCTTGCGGTCTCCCGCCCAGGCTCCTCCTCTCCTGAAGAGGAGATCCGCCGTCAGATCCAGGAAATGCGTCAGGAGCTGGACGCCGCCAAGCAGGCCATCCTGCCTCAGCCCAAGGCAGAGCAGGGCATCCCTTTCTCTAAGGGATCATGGAGGAAGTGATTCCCTCCCATGTCAAGCTGCCAGCCGTCGAGCCCTATCACGGCTCCACTGATCCGGACGACCATCTCAGCAGCTTCCGGTCAATAATGATGTTCCACGGAGCATCTGATGCGATCCTCTGCCGGCCTTCCCATCCACCCTCAGAGGATCCGCCCGAACCTGGTTCAACGCCTTGAAACCAGGTTCCATTGATTCATTCGACGAGCTGAGCCACCTTTTTATTGGCCAGTTCGTCAGCAGCCGCCGCCACCGACGGAGATCCGACTCCCTCTCCGAAGTCAAGCAAAGAGAGGGGAGTCCTTGAGAATTATCTTGGCCGTTTCAACAAGGCCATGTTGGAGGTGGACCACCTTAATCATGAGGTGGCCATGTCCGCCCTAGCGGGGGGAGTTTCAAGGAGAGCGACTTCTATTTGGCATGGAAGTCAGCTACCCCCCGTGTCTGTCTGATATGATGGCCCTTGCGGACAAATACGCTCGGGTCGAGGAGTCGCGGAGAATGGCCCGCGCTGAGCAGGCAAAGAAGAAAGAGCCCAAAGTCCCGACAGACACCGCCCTGCCGTCGGCCAAGTCCACCTCGCCGCCAAAGAGTCCCTCCGCTGCCGCCAAGGAATCGCTCCCGGAGTCCCCCTAGGCGATTCGATCGCTACACTCCGCTGACTGTGCCCCGGGCGCAAATCCTCATGGAGATAGAGCGCCAGCTTCCCCGACCAGTGCCTCTCCGAGGGAACCCGACCCGGAGAGATCCCGCCAAGTACTGCCGCTACCACCGGGAGCATGGCCATGACACTGAAGAATGCTGGCAGCTGAAGAACGAGATCGAGAGACTGATTCGGCGGGGACGGTTGGACCAGTTCAGAAGGGCACCCGAGCCACAAGGAGGTGATCGCCAGCCCGAGCTCCCACAACTCCTCCTCCACCAAATCCGCCCGTGGTTGGCCGCATCAACATGATTGAAGAGGCCGGCGGATCGAGCTCCAGGCAATGGTGACACCGGATGCCCAAAGAAGGCGCGCACGGGCGAGCTTCCTTTTCTGATGATGATCTTCTTGGGATACAGCTTCCCCATGATGACGCACTTGTTGTATCCCTAATTTGAACAACTATGATGTAAGCCGAATCCTGGTTGATAGTGGAAGCTCGGTGAACGTTTTGTACCTCGATGTGTTTGCCAGGATGAAATTGCTCATGGAAAACCTTCGAGCCGTGGATTCCACCCTTGATGGGATTCACCGGCGACGTCATCATCCCAGAAGGAATCGTCACCCTGACGGTCGCGGAACCTGGCCCCTTGTAACCGTTGTACAACCGACTTCCTAGTGACCGACCTCAGGTCCCCATACAACGCCATATTCGGCAGGCCCGGCTTGATGTCCCTCAAGGCGGTTGTCTCCATCCCGCATCTGTCCATGAAGTTCCCCACCGAGCAAGGAGTTGGAGTGTTCGGGGAAGTCAAGCCATGGCTCGGCAGTGTTTCACGAGCCTTCAGTCCAGAATGCCCGAGGTTGACGGGCTAGACGCTCGCGAGGATTTCGCCGAACAACGGGAGAACCGGGAAGAGCTGGAAGAAGTACCGCTGGACGAAGCTCGGCCCGACCGAACCATAAAGATCGGGTCGCTGCTAAAGGAGAGCCTCGTCGCGAGCTGATCATTCCTCCAAAGCAACGCGGACATCTTCGCCTGGACCGCCTCCGACATGCCAGGGATTAGCCCCGAGGTCCTCGTCCATCGTCTCAATGTGGACGAGATGCACAGGCCCGTTAAGCAGAAGAAGAGAAGCTTCGCCCCAGAGCGGCAAAAGGCCATTGAAGAGGAGGTCGACAAACTCATCAAAGCCAACTTTGTCCGAGAGGTAAATTACCCGAGTTGGCTGTCAAATCGTCATGGTGAAGAAGTCGAATGGCAAATGGAGGATCTGCATCGACTTCACCGACCTCAACAAGGCATGCCCGAAGGACAGCTTCCCTCTCCCTCGGATCGACCAGCTTGTGGATGCCACCTCGGGCCACCAAATGCTGTCATTCATGGATGCCTATTCGGGCTACAATCAGATCCGGATGGCCCCCGAGGATGAAGAAAAGACCGCCTTCATAACCGACCGAGGTACCTACTGTTACCGAGTTATGCCTTTCGGTCTTAAAAATGCAGGAGCGACCTACCAGGCTGGTCAACAAGGTGTTCAAGGAGCAAATCGGCCGGAACATGGAGGTGTATGTGGATGATATGCTGGTCAAAAGCAAGGAAGCGCTGCGGCATGTTGAGGACCTCGCGGAGAGCTTTGCCACGCTGCGCAAGTATGGATGAAGCTCAACCCAACCAAGTGCGCCTTCGGCGTCAATTCCGGGAAGTTCCTCGGCTTCATGGTCTCCCAGCGAGGTATCGAAACCCTCAGAAGATTCAAGCTCTCCAACAAATGGCGCCCCCAGCGTCTATTAAAGAGGTCCAGCGCCTAACCGGGAGATAGCGGCCCTTAACCGCTTCGTGGCTCGGTCAGCCGAGAGATGCCTCCCCTTCTTCAAAACCCTCCGATCGGCCAAGAATTTCCAGTGGACTCCCTGAGTGCCAGAAATCATTTCAAGATCTCAAGAAGTACCTCGGCTCGCCTCCACTTCTCAGTAGTCCATCCCGGGGAGACTCTATTTCTGTATCTGGCCGTTTCGAGGGAGCAGTTTGCTCGGTGCTAGTCAAAGAAGAAAGCAAGGTCCAGAAGCCGATCTACTATGTGAGTAGGCTGCTCCGCGACGCGGAGACGAGGTACACCAGGATTGAAAAGATAGTGTTGGCCTTGATCACCTCGGTCCGGAAGCTGCGACCATATTTCCAAGCACATTCAGTGACGGTCCTGACCGATCAACCCATCAAGGCGGTGGTCCACCGTCCAGAAACATCGGGGAGAATGACCAAATGGGCCGTCGAACTAAGCGAGCACGACATACATTTTCAACCTCGCCCGGCCATCAAAGCTCAAGTGCTGGCCGACTTCCTCCTCGAGTGTACCATCCCGGAGGACGGCTCTACCCCGACTCCCGAAGGACCAAAACCTGAAGCTCGGTGGCTCCTTCACGTCGATGGGTCGTCCAACGCCCATCGCTCCGGTGCGGGTTGGTTCTCACCAGCCCGGAGGGGATGATCTTCGAATATGGCGTCCGATTCTCCTTCCCGGCCTTCCAACAACGAAGCCGAGTACGAGGCCCTGTTAGCCGGTCTCCGGATCGCCCGCAACCTGAAGGTGGAAAAGCTTAGCGCCTTCACCGACTCTCAGCTGGTGGCCGGCCATGTGCGAGGGGAGTTTGAAGCCCGAGAACCCAACATGATCCGATATCTCCAAGAGGTGCGCGGCCTACTTCCCATTTTTCGAGTTTGAAATTATTCAAATTCCTAGATCGGAAAACGCCCGTGCCGACCTACTCTCCGATTGGCAACCGCGGAGACAATGGATGCTGAACAAAAATTCCATCTGGAGACTGGAGAAGCCGAGTATCATGGAAGCCGACCGGGTGATGCAAATCGAGACCGAACCATCCTGGTTCGACCCTATCCTCAGCTATCTCAAAGAAGGGTCGCTCCCGTCCGACCGAAGAGAGGCCAGGAAATGAAGCTGCAGGCGACCCACTATGTATTGATTGACGCCAGCTTTACAAGCGGTCTTTTTCCATGCCGCTGCTCAGATGCCTCCGCCCATCCGAGGCGGACTATGCTCTACGGAGGTACATGAAGGGATTTGCGGCAACCATCTGGGAGCCGGTCCCTATGTCACAAGGTGCTACGGCAAGGCTATTATTGGCCGACCATGCAGAAAGATGCGGACGATCTAGTCCGAGCCTGTGACGCCTGCCAGAGGCATTCAAGCATCCAGAGGCTCCCCTCCGCCGAGCTAGTTTCCATATCCTCCGCCTGGCCCTTTGCCAAGTGGGGGATGGACATCCTCGGCCCATTCCCGCTTGGCGACGGGACAGCGGAAATTCTATTTGTCGCCATTGACTACTTCACCAAATGGGTTGAAGCGGAAGCAGTTGCCAAATCACCGAAGCACCGGGCCAGAGACTTTGTGTGGAGGTCCATCATCTGCCGGTTCGGCCTCCCCCACACCATAATCACCGATAACGGCAAGCAGTTCGACAATTCCAAATTCCGCCAATTCTGCGAAGAGCATGGAATCCGTCACCACCTTACTTCGGTCGGGCACCCACAAGCCAACGGAGCGGCCGAAGTAACCAACAGGACTCTCCTCCAAGGAATCAAAGCTCGCTCTCTAGAGCCCAAGGCAGGTGGGCAGATGAGCTGCACCATGTCTTGTGGGCCTATCGCACCACCCCGAGAACCCACGGGCGAGACCCCATTCCGAATGGCTTTCGGTACGAGGCCGTCATCCCTGTGGAATAGGCCTCCCATCTTTGCGGGTGGAAAGTTACTCGGAAGAAGCCAGCAACGAGCAACTCCGCACCAACCTCGACTTGGTAGGAAGTCAGAGAGAAGGCCCGAATCAGAGGCCGCCTATCAACAGAGGGTGGCTCGGTACCATGCCTCCAGAGTCAAGGGAAAGCTTTCCTGCCCGGCGACCTTGTCCTCCGAAAAGCTCTGTATCCAAACCGCTGGAGCAAGGAAAGCTGGCGCCGAACTGGGAAGGCCCGTACCAAGTCACGGAGATCATTGGACCAGGAACCTACAAGCTGCAGGATTTAAGGAAATCCATCCCCCGAACGTGGAACTCGGACAATCTCCGTAAGTATTATCAATAGGGTATGTCCTTTATAGGCTCACCTTATTATACCTTATTATACCTTTTTGTCGGCACATTTCGTAATTTACAACATGAATCATCATACTTTATATCACCAAAAATTGTGAAAAGAAACAGGTGCTGCTCACCAATTCTCGGCACAACCGAGTTACCTATTTGAACAGGAAATCTCCGAACCTCGGCTGGGCCGAGTAACAAAATCACCAAATCTCGGCAGGGCTGAGCGACAGAATCCCCGAACCTAGACAGAGCCACGATCTCTGAAGCCCCGGCCAAAACCGGAGTGCGTAAACCCTGTCCAAAGTCAAGGGGTATATTCTGCTTCTAGAAATCTCGGCCAAAGCCGAAGAACGACCTTAAACTATCGAGTTCCTCGGGCCAACCGAGCGATATTCCCGCACCCTGGTCGCGCCCGATGCCCGAATCCTCGGCCAAAAGAGCAAAGCCTTCGCGCTTTAGCCGCACCCCAAGGCGTCGTTTGAAGCAGGGTGACCTCTTGGATACCCTAAAATAAAAACCTCCTGATACTCCGGAAGAAGTAAAGGATCTCCTTCTAAAGGACCGCCTAGGTCCGCCACTGGTCCAAACAGGGACCAACGACCCTCCAAAAAATGTGGTTCGGATTCGGGCAGCTTACAAGCCCCGACCAACCTAAACAATCTTCTAAACGTGGTTCGGATTCGGGCAGCTTACAAGCCCCGACCAACCTAAGCAATCTTCTAAACTATGTTCGGATTCGGGCAGCTTACAAGCCCCGACCAACCTAAGCAATCTTCTAAACTATGTTTGGATTCGGGCAGCTTACAAGCCCCGACCAACCTAAACAATCTTCTAAACTATGTTCGGATTCGGGTGGCTTGCGTGCCCTAATTAAACCCGACTGTGGTCTCCTAAGACTTAGCTCGACCTCAGGCGGCTGATAAATCCCAACCAACATTCGCAAATGCTTTGAAAACAATAAGATGCACCGTATGCCAAATCCTCATATTCATTGATTAAAAAGAGAAGAAAGACAACAACGATAAAAAAGAAAAAGAAGTAAAAGGAGCCCTCACTAAGGCTCACTATCTTCTCCAGGAGTTGACAAGTCCTCCAAGCGCTAGGACAGCTCGGCAACTTGTCGGTGGAGAGATGCTATCTCCCCCCTTTGCCGGTCTACCACCCGGCGAAGGGCCGCGACCTCCCTCGTAGAGACAGCGACGTACTCCTTGACAACCCTCTCGAGCCATTCGTGGCTCACGAAGGCCGACGCCAAGGCCTGGCCATCAACCGTAATGGTGGGATGGCCGCCCTTTGGATGCCCCGGACCATTGATCACTGCACCTAATCCGTCAGGTGGTTGCTCTCCTCCTCAAAAAGCCATGTTGAAAGCTGTTTAAAGATTGAACCGAAAGGATGGCGAGCACCAGCACCCCACTCGTCCGTATCTATATTCTTCAGACGAGTGCCTCGATCAGTCGGGCCATAAATACCAACCCATGAGAATTCGCCACGTGTCGCCGCTTTAACTGGCGCCTGCAGAATCCGAAGGGTCATGCCCCATCCCGAGCGAGATCGGTAAATGCAGACGGACTGTTCGGGAACCCCCCTTCTTCTCTAGGAATGGGGTACTTCCCGATCTGCCGGCCCCCCGCAATAAATGCCCTCAACACTTCCCCAAGCTCTCTTAAATCGGCCGCCTTTCGAAAAGCGTGAAAAAGAGAGAGCGCCAGCACCTGGTAATAACTTGCTCCCCCGGGAATAGTCAAATCGTAAATGGAGGGCGTGACCATGCACCGCCCGTTCTGCCTTGACGCTCCTCACCGAACCTCGCAGGGACCTAGCATCATGACTCACGGTGACGACTAAGTCATCCCTCCAAGCTCTGAATCTCCGAACCTCGGCTGGGCCGAGCAACAAATCTCTGAACCTCGGCTGGGCCGAGCAACAAATCTCTGAACCTTGGCAGGGCCAAGCAACCATTCTCCGAACCTCGGCAGGACCGGGCCATAAATATCCGA